>OZ012741.1:50075968-50450010 GCA_963859935.3 Lathyrus sativus | reverse complement strand
GCCTGGAAAGCCTTGCAATCTTCAGTTGAATGCCCCGGAGATCCACCATGGTAACCGCACTGAACATGAGGATTGTACCCTGGAGGGTAAGGCTCTGGCATGGGCTTGAGAGCTTTCGGTTCCACCAAGGAATTCTGAATCAACAGTGGAAGAATCTGGCTATACGGCACAGGCGCTGGATGGAAAGAAGCATTCCTTCGTTCTAAGTGGTTGCGAGGTCTCTTGTGATCCTGGTGTTGGTATTCTTTCCGCCCAGGAGCAAGAGGTCGTCGTTTCTGAATGGCAACGGTCCCTTGTTTAGGCGCTTGCGTCCTTGAACTTGATCCTGGTAGAAACTGCGAGCGAGGCGATTCAGTCACCAAAAGTCGCGGGACATATTCAAGATCTTTCTCAGCTTCAGGCAAAGGAGTGGAATCATTCACCTCTCCTGCAGGGTACGGGATAAACTTTCCCGATGCTCTCATGCCACCCGGCACAAGCCTAATTGTTCTTGAGTCAATAAGGTCTTGAATCTTATTCTTGAGAGCCTTACATGTTTCAACGTGGTGCCCTAGTGCTCCTGAGTGGAAATCACAACGTATGTTGAGATCAACGTCTGGTGACATGTCACCTGGTGGATCCGAGGTCCGAAGCTTGAGAATGCGGTTCTGAACCAACAGTGGCAACAACTGGGCATAACTCACAGGTATGGGGTCCACAGCTCTATCTAGTAGCTTCTTCTTTTGATTATGACCTTCAGGGTTATTCTGAGATGCCTGGCGCGGCTGCTGACGAGACAGGTCTCGAGTTTCATGCTGTGTAAAGGATCCACGAGGTCCATTTGGCTTCAGCACAGGCGGCACTGACGGCAATGGGGGAAGCACTTTGGTCTCCTCCTTGGGTGCTTGACCACTCTCCTTTTTTAGCATACTTCTCACCACTCCCATGAGAAAGCTCAACTGATTCTGCAGCTGCTGATTCTCTTCTCTAAGTACCTGCTGGTCCAGACGCACTGCCTGTATGTCATTCATGACCTGCCCCAGCTGGCTTTGGATTTTCCCCAGTTTAGCTTGTACCTGCTCCATTAGTCTGAGTTGCTCGATTCTGAGTCAAACCTGCAAACACAAGGGTTAGAAGACAAGCCCCGGCTTCTGTCATGCAAGATGAATTATGCTAACGCCATGGGTGTCTGTACGTTTAGGAGATCGCCCCTAATTCTGGTGTCAACGGGCCAACATAGTGTCAATGCAGTGATAAGACTGGATCCATTCATGGAAGAAAATATCTCATATTGCTCAGGACACCAGGATCAGGGTACGAAACGCGCCTGCAGCACAGACACATGCTAATGGAATGCAAACATGAATATGCAAGCTAATGCAAAATGCAGTCATGCAATAATATATCCCGGTAACTGCTATGGAGATTCGGTATCAACAATCACTGATGAGAAGAAAACCCTGGTGTAAGACCACTAATCGGATCTGCTAAGAACGACCCTCTGATAAGACCAAGATTCTGCTCTGTCAAGAACAAATGTCTGATAACAAGGACCCCGGATGTATGATCTAGAAATATCTGCTGATGAAGTCTTCAGACCCCAAATCAAAAAACTGCCCTATCAAGAACAAACAACATCTGCTGATGAGATCTTCAGACCCCAAAATCTGCTCTATCCGGAACAAACCACTGATGGCAATACTCTGATCAAAACCTGCTCTATCAAGAACAGACATACACCCGATGATAAGATCCTCTGATCAAAACCTGCTCTATCAAGAACAGACAAATCTGCAACTGAGAACCCTGGTACCAACATAACTGATTCACTGTCAAGAAAACCAGGTAGTCTGAAGGTCAAAGTTTCCTGCAATAAACCCGATCCCACTCACAGGTATGGACCTAAACTAACTCAAGGTACGACATCCTATGCGTTCATTAGCGTCACAGACTTTCAAAACTGACGATACGATTCCCAGAAGGAGTGGCATCATCAAGTCTTGAAGAGGCCTCACTTAGCTGAATCACAAATGATCGGTCCCCAGAGTCGACAATCCACCAAACCAGCAACCGTCTCAACCCAAAGGGTTGAAAGTGAAGCCAACCGGATGAACCTCGTCTGAGTGCGGATTTCATGAGACACTAGTGCCTGCAAAGCAAGCACGCGCCCACTAATTTCCACTCTAAGTCTATGGTGCACTCAAGCCTGGGTCTGGCTTCTCACTCATCAGAACTCCCATCCCACAACAACACAAATAATCATATTATACTGAAAATACAAGGCGGGAAATAAAGTGCGAGAAGCAAAAATGCGATAAATAAACGCAACCCAACAAGCAAACACACAAACGATAGGACTGACTCGCAGGGAACCGTTGGAGTCCAAAACTGACTCGCTTTCGGGACGTTGGATCCCTAGGAAACTATCAAGGTCCCCAGCAGAGTCGCCAGCTGTCGCTTGCGCGAAAATAAGGTGCCGGCATGACAGAAGAGTCGCCACCTTTCGTTATTTATCCCTCAGAGCGGGAAAGGAAACGATCGGAAAAACCTAACAAAACAGGGTAAGACAAGGTCATCGCAACCTTTGTCTGGGTTCGGGAGTCGGTTATGCAAGGGGGAGGTATTAGCACCCCTCACGTCCGTCGTACTCGACGGGATCCTCGCTTGTTTGTTTACTCGGACGGGTTGGTTTTATTCTATCTACCTATCAAGGCTGGCTGAAAAAGAAAAGAAAAATGACTCGGCAAAGCATCGCGCTTTATGCCTACGTATTCTCATCAGAGGATGAGAAATCAGAGTCAACGTAGTTCGGCCTACGAAGGGTTATGGGGGAAGGTAGCTCGCCAAGACATCGCCATCTTGTGCCTACGTACTCTCAACAGGCATGAGAGATCAGAGCTCACGTAGTTCGGGAAACTACGGTTTATTTCCTGTTTTGAAAGAAGTGTTTTTTTATTGTGTTTGCAATTTCAACCGCACTAGAGACTATGACCTGAGAGTTAATGCATCGCATGCCACCCAAAGGGTACCATACTAAACATCCAGACTGTGGAAAAGAAGCTCTCCCACAATCCTTTCTCAGATAGCTTAAGGCTCGTAACGTACGAAAGAAATCATTCATGATTACTGTATCTTAAACTGTTTTGAGATGAGAAGAGAACAGGCCCATCTAGGAGGGAGACTATCAAGTCCTACTGTTATCATGCCATGGATTCATCCTATGGTTGAAGTTTGAACAGGGAACTCCTAGATGTTGTCATGCATAGGTTTCAACCTAAAAGTCTATCATCAAATCCTTATCAAAGGAAATGAGAGTCCTAAGGGATCATGTCAATGATACACCAAAACAGACAAAGCATCAGCTTAACAGTAAAATGCATGCAATGCAAGTGAGGGAGGAAATGTGTGTGGGGCTTCAGCCTCCACAAGCTCGTCTCAACCTCAAGCCAGTCATGAAATAACAGTAATCATACTGAAAAATAAACAACATGCTATCAAGTAATAAACAGTAAACTGCAATCATACAGATAAAAGAAATGAGAACATGCTATCAAGCAAACAAACCACATGGGCAAGGGAGCTAGGCTCTACCGAATACCCGCAAGCAAAGCCACGCAGTAACAATACAAGCAGAGGGAGCTACTCAACCTCTAATGCAATCATGCTCCTAGACTGAACTTATCCTAGATGAACTTAATCTAATGCAACAGACAAGTCAAACAAAACATACAATACATAAAAGAAAACAGAAGAAAGCCTCAGCTCCTCCAGCAGCTACTCAGTCTTCAGACTTCAATCATCAACTGCTTTCCAGGTATCAACCTTACAATATGAGTATCAACTCATCTTCTCCCTTAAGCTTCAGCTTCTTTGATCAGCTCCACCTTCAGGCTTTACCATCTTCAGGAATCTTCAAGTATCAACTGAATATTCATAAAGTCTTCAGACTTCAACAATCTCCAAGGGATCATCCTCTTCAAAGCTTTAGCTTCTATCTTCAATGGCTCAAATGCTCCAGCAAACAAGATTCAGTCAACAAGATGAGGTGAGGATGTTAAAGTGCTCACTGACCTCCAAAGGATGTCATTGAGGACTTAATATCAAAAAGGGAAAGGCTCTCTCAAAGTTCTACCTCAGAGGGCAAGGTCACTAATCCCTCCAAAGGAGAGAGGTGAATACCCTTAAGGGACTTTATGTCATAGAGAAGGAAGGAGGTGAACAAGACACTCCTTGTTTATTGAAAGGAACTATGCTATCTAAAGCTCTACCTATGTACTTATGATCCTATAAACAAAACAACAAAAGCTAACTAAACTCCACTGCAAGGTCTTCAAAGCTTAAATGATAATCCACAAGGTCTTCAACTCAATCTTCAAGGCTCACACACTCAAAGGAGAAGAAAAACAAGCACAACAATACAAACTATGCCCTTAAGCAACACACATACTAACCATACACTCAAAAAATCAATTAAAAATACTAAAATACTATATAATACTCTAGGAAAATTCTAGGGGATTCTATACATACTTACCCTTAACCCATATATTCCCCATACACTAATTTGGCCTATAAAACCCAAGAAAAAATTGTTAAGTCTACTTATACAACCTAAAACCCTAATTTTGAGCACCTAAAGGTCAAATAAGCAAACTAATCCAATTTTACTCTACAAATTGTGAATTAAATCCTATATGATCTATGGTTCAATGTCTAACTATGCCAAAAAGAATGGCTCAAAAATCCTAAGGGAAAGTCCTAAAAGAAATTATACAAAATTGGGTATCAACTAAATCAATTAAAAAATACTATTTACAAGAATAATATGCTAAAAATATTAAAAGAAAAATAAAATGGAATTTTATTTATTTACATTTTTCTAGACATGATTGTGAATATGTGAAAAAAACAAGCATTGAAAAATATTCAATTTTCAATTTTATATGGATTTTATAACATGCAAGAAAATTAAAAGAAATAAAAATAAAAGAAATGAATTAAAAGGGGATGGGGGGTGAGAACAGTAGAACGCCTAGTTCATTTTATTATTGGGCTGGGAAGCTGGGGTGTGATTAGGAAAGCGCAGGGCCCAGTTTGTGAATCAGAAATTAATTAAGTAAATCATGAGAAAATAAAAAGGGCACGATGTAGAAAGTAAATGGATGCAGTTCATTTTCTCATGGGCTGTGTACTGGGGGTGTTGATAGTAGCATGTTCATTAAGCCCAGAATGGGCAGCTAAATGAAACGGTGCGCTTAAGGCACCAAATTTCCCTCTCAATTCGTTTCAAATATTGGCCGTTGGATGCGCGTTTTAGTCAAACCAGTCCTGCAGATCCAACGCACACGGCTCGTCTTCTTCATGAAGACTAGGGTTTGCTGGTATTTCCATGAATATGAAGCTCCCATGCATGAACTTCCATTGCCTCGTTCTCTCTCGTTTCTTGCTCAAATCCACTTTTGTAAAAAGGAAACTTGCTCCATTTTTCTCCCTCTACACGACCAGGCACGTGATTTTGTCCAAAACTCTCCCCAAAACCAAACCCGATCGCTGAAAGTCTTGGGTACCACTGAATTTCATCTGATATGCATGATCACCATTCTTGTTGAAACTATGCTAGCATGATCTACAGTTTATGGTAAGCATTCTAAACATGGTATCTAGTATTAATACGCCCGGACATGTGAGTTCTTGATTGATGAACAGAAACTACCATGGAACCAACCTTCAAGAACAGCCCTTAAACTACTCATGAATCATCCCCTAATGGTCTCTATCACATATATCCTAACCACATGATCTAACAATGGATAAATAGTGGGATTCGAATGAAATTGCATACCTTGCAAGTGATGATGGCAATGGTGGTTAGCCTTCAATTCAAGCCTTGATCCTTGCCTCAAGTGATCTTCAATGGCTACTAGTGCTTCTGTTTGCAATGGTTCTTGCTCAAACTTCTTGAATCACTCTATCCACACCTTTATGCAAATTGGGGGGAAACTTTGGATCACACGAGCCAGCCACCAATTCCTCTGGTTCTTGCTTGCCAATTTCTCTATGATGATGGTAGAAGATGATGATAACCAGAATTATAATGATTGATGAAGTTTTAATGGAGTTTGAAGTCAAAATGCACAATGGAGTTATGGAATCAAACTATGGTATGCAAGCACAATCAGTCACCAACCAGGGCATGGATCATCTCTATGGCATATATAGATGTCAATGGAAATGTGTGGAAGCTTTGAGAACCTTCCAAGAAGTTTCTAGAATGTATCATGCAATGAGAATTTGAATTTCCTATACTTAGTAAATCTCATGCAATCTCATGATAAACTATGCAATCCCACTTAATTTCTCCCCATATGATATTATGATATGAAAACAAGGCCTTACAAACCCTTATGTAGCATTTCCTTACTTTTCCTTTTGGTGCCTTAAGATGCAAGAAACACATTTACAAAGCAACTCCAATTTTTAAGCCTAAACTCAAAAATGTGGCTAAACCATTTTCTTTAGAATGATGTTGGGAATCAATTTGGTATATTGAATGACCCATATTGGGTTTGTAGATCTCTCAAACCAAAATTCCATTTCAACTTTTTCAACTTATAAGCCATTTACAAGCCATTTGCACCACTTTTAAAAATCCATGCTCTAAGCTTTTCCAAACTTTCAAACCCTCTTTTCTAACCTTAAAATCCCATTTTGAACAACGTTTATGTTTTGAGTTTTTTCATTTGAGGCTTGGAAATAGGAGATATGGCCTTTGCTTAAAATGACCTATAATCACCAAATGACCAAAATACCCTTGGCTTGTTCAAACCATAAGTTGAGTTCTATAAATCCTATCAAGGATTTCTAGTACTCTCTAGAAAGCTAAGGAGATGCTCTTCAACATTCATGTTGACCAAGAAATCATAGGAATCATCCTACTAGGGCAAAAGTTGTCTGCAAGTTGGGTGACTTTCAAGGACCCAGATTCACACACCTCAGCTGACCTGTAATTTGTCAAAACCATAACTTGAGCTCTGCAACTCCTATCAAGGACTTCCACCACTCAAATTAAAGCTAAGAACAAGCTCTACAACATTCATGTTATGGGGAAGATGAGATATCAATCACATCCTGAGCTAAAACTTCCTGGAAGATAGGGATCAAACTAGGGTTTTTTCACTGACAATCCTTAGAAACCCTAACTCAAAACTTCTCAAACTCCTCAATCATGATGAGTTGGTCTAGGAATCATCTTTATAACATCTCCATACATTATCCCATGATCACATGGCCCTTGGATTAGGTCTCAACCTTCTCCAAATCTTCAGTTATCTCAGGGTTGACTCAGTCAAAAACCTTAATTCTACCATTCAGGGTTGAATCTTTTGAATTCTTGCATGATGACCTCTCTGGGCTTCATGATGACTTTCAAGACATCTCATAGGCTTTCTCAAAGCTTCAAGTTCACTCTCAAAGTCTCAGAATCATCTGAGGAGCTCCCACAACTCTCAAGCTATGAAGCACACCATCTTGGTTTCAACCAATTTCTCTGAGGATCTCTTGAACTTTCTGATGAAGGTATCAATCTTCAAACACTTGATGGGTAAATAAATGTTGGTCAAATTTTAGGGTGCAACAATTCTGTACTGGCAGCTTAGTAAACTCTACATACTCTTCAATGGTAGGCCCCAAAATAAAGTCAGCGAATGTGAAACATCTCAAAGCAGGGTCATAGAATTGCATCAGTGTATACAGCCCATTCAGTTCATCATCAGTTGATTTGCGAACCAATCTCAACAGCCGTCCGTAACTCTGCCTGAAGCTTCTACGGACATCCTCATCAGCAAGAGAAATCAGACCCAGGAGGGGAGTAATATCAGGGATAGGTAACTTGTAGGCAACTGTCATCCTCAAACCAGCCATGATCAATACTCAGAAGTCCGGACACTAGAACCAGGGAATATGCAAATGCACCTGTAGCACAGACACACGTTAATGGGATGCAATGATAATGGTTATGCAAACAATGCAATGCAAATAAGATGCAACAGGGACCAAATGCCATGGCTGAGAAGCCTGAACCACATCATAGGCCTCAGATAGACCCTCTAGAATTCTTCAAACCCTGGTCTCAGATAGACCCAATACAAAGCTCCAACACTGGTCTCTGATAGACCTCATAACATAACTCTGACTGGTCTCTGACAGACCCCATATCATAACTCCAACTGGTCTCTAATAGACCTCTCAACTATCCATAAATACCCAGGATCTCAGATCAAGAAACAACCGGTATCTGAAGGTCTAGTTACCTGCATAACCCCAACCCTCTCACAGGTAGGTGTCCTAGTAATTGACAAAGGTATGACATCCTATGCGGTCGTCGGCGTCACAGACTTTCAGGGTTGATGATACGATTTCCAGAAGGAGTGGCATCATCAAATCCTGAAGAGGCCTCACTTAGCCAACTTCCAAATGATCGGTTCCCAGAGTCGACAATCCAACTAACCAGCAACCCGAGCCACCCAAAGGGCAGGACAAGAGGCCAACCAGAAGAACCTCGTCTGAGTGTGGATTTCGCGGGACACTAGGACATGCAAAGCACGTGCGCGCCCACTAATTTCCACTCTAATTCTAGGTGCACTCAAGCCCAGGTCCGACTTATCTCTCAATCATGGAACACCCGTCACACCCTAGTACAGCAATAATAACAATAATATAATGCGGAAAGTAAATGACAGAATATAAATCCATACAAAATCCTCGACGGGAAAACAAGCGCTAGGATTGACTCTCTTGAGGGACGTTGGATCCCAAATGCATAAGGAACTATCGCAGTCCTTAGCAGCCAGGGGACGTTGGATCCCCAGCAGAGTCACCAGCTGTCGCTACTGCGAAAATCGGCGCCGGCTGAACAGAAGAGTCGCCACCGTGCATTATTTATCCCAAAGGAGGGAAAGGAAACGCTCGAGGTAAACCTACTGCAAAGACGGGAAAGGAATGGTCATCGCAACCAAATCCTGGATTCGGGAGTCGGTTACGCAAGGGGAAGGTATTAGCACCCCTCACGTCTGTCGTACTCGACGGGATCCACGCTTGTTTTCGGGTACGGATTGTTATTCTATCTATTCTACAGGTCTAGGGTTAAAAGAAAATAAAATGACTCGGCAAAGTATCGCACTTTATGCCTACGTATTCCCGTCTGGAATGAGAAATCAGAGTCAACGTAGTTCGCCTACCTACGGGAAAGGAGGGGAAGGTTGCTCGCTAGGATATCACATCCTATGCCTACGTACTTTCATACAGCATGAAAGATCATAGCAAACGTAGTTCGGGCCACGTACGACACAAGTCTGTCTTGATTGTTTTTATCTCCTTCTGAAAAAGGGTTTTTCTGATTAGCCGTCCAAGCGGACAAAAATGACGTTTTGATGAGTTTACATTCTTTTACGGAAGAAGTGTCTTTTATTGTGTTTGAAATCTTATGGTGTTTTCTGTTTGTTTTGAGAAAGAAGAGACAGAACTCTAACCTACGGTTGAAAAAGGAATCAAACTAACCTACTGTTATCATGCATGGGTTAAGACCTAATGTCTATCATGCTCCTCTCTTGCGCAGAGAGAAACAGGGATCCTAAGGGGATAGACGGAAACAGAAACAATAGCAAATATACAATAAAGCAGTAAAATGCATGGATGCAGCAATACAAGCGAGGCAAGGGAGTCTCACTCAACCTCGAACCTAGAAAACAACAGACAAAAGCGAACAAAATTCGCTTTCAACCTAACAGATTAAATGGCAAACAATACAGTCCGGGAAATTCAAACGATACATCAAAAATTATAAACAGCAAAAATAAACAGCAAACAACAATCTTCATCAACATTTGTCTTCAAGTCATCTTCAACCATCTACAGGCTTCAAGCAAGCATCAGTCTTCATCTTCACAGCCTTCAAGCAAGGTCTCTATCTTCAATCCTTCAGGGCTTTTCTTCAAGTCTCACTCTCCGAGATGAGGAACAATTAAGAGGAGGAACTGGAATGTTAAACAATTAGTTGACCACCAAAGGTGGCAAACAGACTGTTAACAATAGGTAGAATGTTTCTCTCAAGAGTTCTATCTCTTAGACACTGTCACCAAGCCTTCCAAAGGAAAGGGGTGAGTGTCTTAGAGAGACTCTGCATCATAGAGAGGGATGGAGGCAAACAAGACCTTCCATGCTTGTGAATCACGTCGCTATTCTAGAGCTCTGCCTAGTTCCTAGACCCTATAACCTTCAACAGCTGCCAGCAAGATGCTCTTCACCACCTCTGGAAATTGGTCTTCATTCCTTTAATCTTCAATGGGCTTCATCAACAAAGTCTTCAGTTCAAACCCAAACCCCAAGCAGGCCCAATACCCCACACATTCAAATAATAACCCTAGAGAGGGCACACCACTCAATCAAGCAAATACAAGCAACACACTAATAGTAATAGTAGAATAGGGGAAGTCTAACATTTTCTAAGAGATCTATTATCTATCCATAATACCCCTATAGTTCCATACCCCAAAATTCAAACTACAACTCCTAAAAGAAATGATTTATTACACCTATGTCATATCTAAACCCTAATTTTGATTCCCCTAATCACACCTAAACAAACCATCTAAAATTAATCTTAAAATCATGAATTAAATCTCATATGAAAATTAAAGTCCTAAGTGAAGTACTCTAAAAAGAATGGGTCAAAAATATAAAAGGATCTAGCTAAACCAAAATCAACAAGATCAAGTATTAAACTAAACATCACTTAAAACCCATTTAAAAGAAAAATATACTAAAAATGCAAAAAATAAAATGAAATGCTAATTTTATTACATGACAATTTTCTTAACAGGAATAAGAAAAAGATGCAAAAACAACCACTCAAAAATATGGAATTTTCAATTTGTTAGGAATTTTCAAAGTTTTAAAAAAAATTGGAGGAAAATTAATAAAAGAAATGATGCATGGGGTGCAGTTAGTAACGTGCTCAGGGTATTATCCAGATGGGCCAGGTATCCAGGGGTGCGCATAGCAAACGATTAGGCCCAGTTCTAAGCAAAAATCAAGTCATAAAATCAAAAGAAAAAAAAAACGCATGCGGTGCCAATAGCAGGAGAAATCAGTTTGTTTTGAGGTTGGGCCTTGTGTGAGGGTGTGGAAAGCACTTCTGATCCATTAAGCCCACGAAGGGCACTTAAGTGAAACGGTGCGCTTAAGGCACCCAGCCTCCCTCCAAACTCAGCTTTGAATCGTGGCCGTGCGATCAAATTCTCAGTCAACATAGTCTTACTCAATCCAACGCTTGTGGAGCTTCGTCTTCCTCTAATCTAGGGTTTGTATGAAAACAGCCATGGAACTCGAGCTTCATCACCATCTTCCATCCATTCGTGCATGCTCAATTCTTCATCAAATTCAAACATGTAAAAAGCAAAACCACTCTAATTTTCTCCCTGAATTCGCTCATATCATCAGCATCAATTCATATCACATAAATCATGAAACACGATCTCCAACTCAGAACTACTCAGAAATTCCATCATCACCAATCCACAATCTAAGTGTACTAATCTCTTCCTGACCTTTCACTGATCAATAATCACTAACAATTCAAGATTCTAACAACCTAATCATCAAGTTCTAAGTCTCAACAAAATTCGTGCTCCAATGGTAAACTCCATGAAATGCTCTCAAACTCACTGAAATTAATCATCTACCTATTCCTAACAGTTCTAACCTAATGATTCTCTATCATGCTATCTATTTCTAGCCAATTCGATAGAAAAACCAACCTGGTGTAATCTTGAAAACCGATGGAGAAATCCTTGGATTCACAGCTAGCAATGCTTAGGACTTGATCAATGGACTTGGATCTTGGTTCTGTATGCAGCAACACCTGCTCAAATGCTCTTGATCTTGCAATTGAATTCTTCTTGCACTTTGGATGATGAAGTTGGTAGCGCACGAATTCTGCTTCAATTCAACCAGATCTTGATGGAAACTTGCTCTATGATGAATGTAGATGATGATAGGATCAAGAACTTTGAAGAATGATGAAGATTTGATAGAGTTTTTGTGTAATTTGCAAAATTGAGGAATGAGATGTAACTATGAGTTTTCAACCAAATGAATCACCAACCCATGATTGGATCCACTCTACTCAATATATAGATGCTCATGGAACCATCTAGAACTTGTTAGAAACTTCTTGTGCACAAATCCCTTGTGTTTTGTCATGTGTAACTTCATACATAAGCAACCAATGATATCTCTCAAACTTTGAACTAAACTCAAAAATACACTATTTCCAATGGTCTCAAAACATTCTTTCCAATCAAAATGACCTATAATTTCATCCCATTTGGACATGTTATGAAAAATCTCATTTTTAGGTCACTTTTATTCATTAAATTCACCTTTTAATTAACCAAATTTGCAATCTTGAGCTATGAGCATTTTCCAACTCCCATGACCACTTTTCTAGACTCAAAATGTCATTTGGAGCAACTTTTATGTTGTGAAGTTTTTCATTTGAAGCTTCCTTGTATGAGTTTTGGGCAAAGGCTTGAAATGACCTGTAATTCTCAAATGACCAAAATACCCTTTGCTTGCCAAAGACATAAGTAGAGTTACACAAATCAGATGAAGTCATACCATACCTTTCTAGAAAGATAAGATCATGAGTAACAACTCTCATGTTGGCCAGAAATTCATTTGAAAACTCATTGAGGGGTAAAAGTTGCTTGGAAGACAAGTAACTTTCATAGACAAAATTTCAGATGCCTCAGATGACCTGTAACTTGCAAGGACCATAACTTGAGTTCTATAAATCTCCTTGATGTCTTCCACCACTCAAATTAAAGGTATTGAGATCCTCTACAAGTTTCATGTTGGCCAAGGATCCATTTGAAGCTTGAATTTTGAATTATCTTGCTTGGAAGTTTGACCTAAATCAGGGAATTTTACACAGAAACCCTAATTTAGAAACTCCTCTTCTTCTTGATTTCTCTTGATTTCTCCTTGGCACAACACCACATCCATATCTACATGTCAAATGATGAACCCCACATCTCTCAAATAGACCTTGATGCCTTTCAATCAATCATTTGACCTAGGGTTGACCCAGATGAAACCTTAGTTGACTGTCTTCAACTGCAACTCTTGTGATCACATCAATGACTTGTCTCACTTTCAAAATGACCCTCTAGGTCCTCCATGATGTCTATATACCCTCCATGCTCTCAATTCACAGCTCACAACTTCTTTGATGATCTTCAAATACCCTCAGATAGGAGATAGATTCACTGCTTGATCCACTGACTTCTTAGATTTCAATTTCTTTCTGATGACTTGGCTAAGATTGAATTTGAATAATAACCTCTTGATAGGCTCATAGATATAAGAATAATACTTGGTCCCTTGTTGAATGACTTGCTATGCTATGCTATGCAAATGATTAGACTATGTACATGACTTTATATGCAAATGCTAATGCAATTGAAACATAAACCAAGTGAAGTAGGCTGAGCAAATTTTAGGGAGCAACACCTACGTACTTTCATCTGGTATGAAAGATCAGAGCAAACATAGTTCGGGATAAGAGGAACACAGGTTAGTTCAAAAGTTTTTAGGCCCGAGTAGGGTTAACAAATAGTTCTAGCAGTTGGTGTATGCAGCTCGACCATTGGAGACTTAGGCGTTACCGTTTGCGGTAGAACTAAGAGTTAACGACACTCTTTTTGTGAAAATATTTTCCTGATTAAGAATCCCAAAGGGTGAAAATAGGTTTGAAATGTTTTTGTGTTTTTTAGAGAAGAAGTGTTTTGAATTAGAGTGTTCATAATGTATGTTGTACTAAAGTCTACAACCTAGGATCGAATGCGTCGCATATCGTCCTAAGGACATATACTAAACACTCTAGGCAATTGAGAGGTGGCCCCTCAATCACCATTTCCCAAGTATAAGGCTCATGGCACAACATTCATTATCCTTATTAAGTATGTTAAGATTGTTTGAAGATGAGAAGAGAAGAAGGCACACTAATGGGAGACTAATCAATCCTAAAAGTTATCATGCAAAGTGAACCTAAAGTTGAGTTTTAAAGGGGAACTACCTAATGTTATCATACATATGTAGAACCCTAATTTCTATCATAACCTCATGATGTTAGAGAACTTATGGGGAGCATGGCAAAGAAAAGCAAAAGAAGAAGGAAAAGAAGAAGAATGCATATGCAAATGAAAGGATGCACACATAGAATGCACAAGTAGAATGATAGTGGGAGGAAAATAGTGTGGGGAAGTAGCCACCACAAGCTCATCTCAACCCAGCATGCATATTGAAATGCAAGAAAAGAAAATAAGAAAGAGGCATCAAAGGCAAACAAACAAATGACAAAAACATAAAGAAAAAATCCTCATGGATTCATCACTTTAGGTAAGCTTCAAGTTCCTCCTAAGGAGGGACCAAGCTACCTTAAATGATACTCCAAGGTCATTGGATATAAGGGAGATGAAGAGAAGAAAGCTCAAGAGCAATATCAAAACAAATCAAGAAGAAATACAAGCAAGAACACAAAGGAAGCAAGCACAAACCACTTAGGAGTTCAAGTTTAAAGCTCAAAAAGAAATGCATCAATCAACAAGTAATGAACATAATTTTGACCTAAAAATGAATATACAGCAAGCTCAACATGTCTAAAATGTGAAACAAGAAGAGTTGAGAGCTTATTGGATCCACAAAGGTCATTTCCAATTCAAACTAGGTCATGCACTTGTGTGAGCTGTCCTATGAAATGACCTAACTTGCAAGTCACCTCAAAAATAGGAAAAAAGCCCAAAAAAATACCAAATAAAATACAAAAAGAATCTAAACATGTTGGCAAATAGAGGCCAAAAGATCAAGACAAATATCCCCTCAAAGCACCATCAAAAGAAACAATTCATTTAGATGTACCACTTTGAAATGGGAGAAACAAAGGCACAAAGAAAAGTCATAAAAGTCAACCCAAAAGTCAATAACCAGGGGCAAAATGGTCCTAAAAAATTTATCAACTCATAATTGAGATGAGGATCAATTTTCAATCATTGGATCAAAAAAGGAGGAAGAGAAATGAATGCAAGAGTAAACAAAGTTACAATTTAAACCATTTAAAACCACTCCAATATTTAATTCTATTTTAAATTGAAAGTAAAATAAAAAATAAAAATAAAAATATCTAAAAAATATTAGACATCTCAAAGTTTATCAAAAATATTTTTGGTGAATTTTTAAAGTATTGGAGCTATTTTATTTAATTTAAATTGCAAACAGAAAAATAAAACAGAAATCAAAAAGAAAATAAAAAACATGTGGTGTGAATAACAACAAAATTAAATGTAAAATGCGCTTGGGCCCAACAGGGGGGTGTGAGTAGTGCGCGAGGTTAAGCCCAATCAGAAAAATCCAAACAAAACAAAAAAACCTGACAATCATATGTGACACGGTCAATTGTGGTGCATCATGGAAATCAGTGTGGAACGCATGATCAAAAAGTAAGCATATCATGTGGTTGTAATCACGCCAGCACATTAATGAAACATTTAAAAGCAATTACATGGTGCACGGTCAAAGCAAGACTACCATGAGTCTTAATCACATACGTTGGAAAGAAAAGTAATCAGATCACACGCACCACAAGATGACACATCATCATCTTCTGCCTCCAAGAACCCTAAAACCAACACTACCGGCCAGAGACACTGTTCATCATCTTCTCCGGCCATACTCCACTGCGCGCAGCACAACAACAACACGTACCGTTAAATCTCAACCGTTTTGCACAAAATTTATATGGAAGTTCATCTAGAGATCATGAGGTTCTCAAATCCAGCATCAAAATTCATTTATCATGCATAATAAACTCAAACCAAATCAAACAAGATTGTGCATCAAAACCAAAAGTTCACCAAAACTCACTCAATTTTATTTAAACATCATCTAGAGGTTATGTAGGTTATAGATCCACCAACAAACAAGCAAAAACACGCAAGAACAAGCCAAAACAGATCCAAACATTTTTTAGCTTCATCCAACAATCAACACAAATGCCAGTTCGTTTTATATATTAATGATCTACATGTTTCCTAGGTCTCAAATATGCAAAAATGGCAATGAATCATGGCATATTGAGAGTGTAAGGTTGATTTGTAAATACCTAGTGGAGAACTTCCACTGAGCCTTCAATTGATGCTTAAGCTTGAAGAAAAATGTCTAGAATCGTTCAACAAACTTCAATGGAGCTTTTGCAATTCACAATTTGGCTTGAAATGGCTTGTATCTCCAAATTCGAAATTCAACTTTCCACCACTTTTTTAAAGTTGTTCTTGAGCAATTTGCCTCCAATTTTCAGTTCTTACGATTTGTGAATGATCAAAATCTTATATGTGATGGATCTTGATAGGAATAAAGCCCAATGGCAGCTTGTAGAGCCCAATTGAAGTTTTCACTTTTCTCCATTTTTTCCACTTGTAACAGTCACGAAAATGCTTAGTTTTTAGCTCAAATTTGGTCCAATTCACTTGTGTATGAGGTATGAAGCATGAATGGCTTGGATTAATGCCTTGATTTCAATCAATGGTTGATATTTGTTGTGTAACTTCATGATGAAGTAAACTTGGAAATGGCTCATTAAAACATATCAAACTCAAATTATAAAATTGCCAATGTGCTTAAAATATGATTTGCACTCAAAATATGTACCTATTTGCACAAAAATGATCAAGAACGAATTAATTCCAATTTTGCCCTTTTAAGCTTTCTTCCATGAAAATTCACCCATCAATTCTTCATTCCAAGCCTAAACCATGACTTATCAATTCTTGGTTAAAAAAATAAAACCATTTGGAGCAAGTTTGATGTTGGAAAAATCTTCATTTGAAGTGTGCAAGTTGGTGAAATGGACCTATAATTTTATGACCTATAATCTCACTTTCCCAAAATACCCCTGACTTGCAAGCCTCATAACTTGCGTTCTACAAATCATATGAAAGACTTCTAGTACTTTTTGGAAAGCTAAGACCAAGACCTACAACTTTCATGTTGGCCGAAAGTTGAGGAAAAACATCCTTCTAGGTCAAACATGGCTTGGAAGTTGGTTGACTTTTGTTGACCAAAATCACATTCATCTGATGACCTGTAACTTGTCTGGATCATAACTTGAGTTCTATCAATCCAATCAAGGACTTCTAGTACTCAAACGAAAGCTAAGAACATGCTCTACGAGTTCCACGTTGGCCAAAGGTTGAGATGAAACTTGTATCTTGAGATAAGTGGTCTTGAAGTTAGGCACTAACTAGGGGATTTTACCATGAGAACCCTAATTTAGTAACTTCCCGCACACTTGATCCTTGACGAATTGAACTTGAAATGATGTCTCATGTATATTAACAAAACATCCCATGAACATAGAGACTTGGAATTGAGTTTTAATGTCCTCCAATTTCACAATTGACTGAGGATTAGCCAGATGGAAACCCTAGATGCAACACCTTCAACTGTAACCTTTCACACTTAGCACAAACACTTGGATGAACTCCACAATGACCCTCAAGGAACTCAATGAGTTCTCTCAACATCTTATATCCATAATCATGAGTTCACAATCCCCTGATGATCTTCAATTGGCCTCCAAGTTAGGAGCTGACCCACTTACATCCTTCAATTGGACTTGCATTGGTCCTCTTTTTCTTTTTTCAACTTTGATAGCCTGGCCTGAGGGCTGGGTATGTAACACGATTTTGAGGATATGCTTTGTGATGGCTGCGAAGAATCGGACACTTCCACGAGCTTATCATTTCTTTTTTGTTGTTTGTACAAGGCTTGTGATAACAAATGTAAATGGACTTCTTTGTTATTATTCTTTTTTAACTCTAAAGGGCTTTGTATCATGGGCCTTCCTCCATGTATAACTTTAATTTAATGCCAAAAAAACTAAATGGGCTTTGGAACAAATTTGTAACATTGGGATTTTTCTTTATTTTGTTACAAATATTATAGCAATAATTTTGTATTTATTTTTGTGTAGCATTACAACATTCGCTTGTAGGAAATAGACTAAGGCTTTATGGACTCTTGTATCATGACCTTATTGAAATGGACTTTGTAAAAGAATAAGGAACTTTTCTAACTACTTTTTATTTGAATGATCCTTTGAACGAACTATTGACACCCTCCATATCTTATTTGAACTAATGCCTTGGTTTTCCAATTCTTTGAACTTGAAATAACATGACTGAGAACACCACTACATTAACCCGTGAATCTTGAGCGAGTAAAACCTTAAATTATAAATAAATCTTGATCCCACCATGAACTTAATATGGATTGGATTAAAATTATAAACTAATAATTCAATCCTGAATTAATCCCTCTGCCCCGATGAATCAATCTTTCACTATGAACCGGATAAGCAACAAATGTATAGAAACTGAAAGATAATGAATCATCATATGGATCTCAATCCATAAAACCCTGATATAACTGAACTAGTCACTAGTGAAGTACCTGCCCTAATCAGAACCTGATAACCTGATCCATATGCAAATGATTTGGGCATAAAACCTTATTGAAACCTCAAGCACACACCACTTGTGCCATACATACCCTGACCTGATCATGAAACATTCTTTTTATTGACTAACCAATTAGGTCAAAATCACACATGTTGTTCTTTACTCTTGACCAGATGCACCTCAAATGAAACTTGATTCAATTCATCCTCATTAAAGAAACAACATATTTTTTTGGATTTTCTAAATAATAGTTGTTCATATAAAAGTTATATACAAGGTAGGACAAATTTGAGGTATGACAACCCTTTATTAAGAACATAAGAGTGTCGCCAATTGGATTGGAGACACCTCACGCAGTCTCCAATCCAATTGGCGCCTGTGTTATAGATTTAATAACCTGTCACCAATTCATCTGGAGATAGGGTATATTTTGTAATTATTTTTACGAAAAATAAATAATATTATCATTAATTAAAAAAAAATATTACATAAAAAAATGTTGGGTGGGTCATACCGGCCACCGGTTTCACATCCCCTAGGCACCCTAACTCATTGGCCTTGTTCCCCTCATTGTTGATTCACGCCAGGTGTTTGAGGAGTTAATGTCTCAGGAACATTCTCAGATGGTTCCCTAAGGATTTCTTGCATTTCTATTAGGTCTTGCGTGTTGAAACTGAGTGTGCGACCCATGCCAGAGTAATTCGGATGTGATGAAGGGGTCATTGGTGTGCGGTATGGACGGTTGAAGGGGGACATTGGTGTGAAGGATTCATTGGTGAAAGGTTGAAATGGTAGTGGTGTTTGAAATCCATAAGGTTGTTGAGATGGTTTAGTGTGTAGGCTAGGGTATGATGTTAGATCATTTTGGCTATGGAAAGATGTTTGGGCGTTATGACTATGATATGATGTACCCTCGTTATGTCTATATCTTGATGTTGTATTGGGGCAGCCATATTGCGTTTCTGTGTAGTAGTTAGTTTGTTGGAAATGGTATGGGGGCACTCTTGGTATTGTGGTTGGGTGTTTGGCATGTTTGGATGGTTAATGGGTTGGTAATTCTGTTGGGTAAGGGGTTGTGAGTACATGACCTTTCTGTTGGGTTAGACGTTGAAGCTTCTTGTGTATATGTGGTTTGTCGTGGGTCGTATAAATACATGTCTTCGAAGACAAAACTAGTTGCAACCGATCTGTACCAAGCCATATAATTAATAGTTGGTATAGACGGGGTTGCATCACCGGGTCACGTAAGACATGGGCGCTGCGATTCGGCCATTTACAACGCTCAGATTTTGCAAAATCCTTCCAATTGGGAAAGTCCCATCGATCATTAACTCTTTTTAGATGTCATTTACTGATGTCAACAGGAGGATCTAGGATGTTTTGATGCATTCCAAAGTGTAGTTTGACACGGTAACTGTTGTGCATCTCCATAGTTGTGAATCTGATGATTGGGACACATGCAGTCCAAACAGCAACATCTTCCTCTCTGACTTCATGTAGGTGTTCCATGTTTAGATATGGACGCCATATGAACTGAAGAAGATAAAAATATTGGATCATAAAATAATTGATATAAAATATAAATTGATTTGTTTAGATGCCTTACATCTGCAGGTGTTAGGTGATCCAACAAATTGCGGTATTGAATGATACAATGTCTAGGGCATCTATCGTAAGTCATACCCATAGTCGACCATTTAAACCGAAAAAAGTTCAAATTCAATTAGTTAGACACAATACTTAGTAAGGTGAAATAAAGAAAGATTAAGTTAGTAACTTACTTTTGTGCATACGGGAAGGAAAAGTTGTTGTGGTTGACGGACGTTATGGATGGCAATCTAGACCAACCCCATGCTTGAAGCAAAACGGCGCATCCAGAAAAAGCAGATGTGTTTTTTTTTTTGCGCACTTACACAAAGAACTATACAAATAAGATAGACAAGCGGAACCCCAACTATACTCTCTTGTTTTAGTCAGGTCTCTCAATAAAGGTAAATACATAATGTGCATAGAATAACTAATGTCTTTGGGAAATAAAAATAAACCAATTAAAAGCATAAGATAACACCTGGTTTTTATTATTTTCATTTCTTTTGTAGAATGACCATCTAATATAAAACCGGCATACCATGATTTTAGGCGCAAAAGTAAGATACCTTGGCCTCTTGAGTTCTCATCTAGCAAGTCGGCACCCAAAAGTTCCTCACAAATTGAACCATGAAGGTTTGTTGTTCCATTGACTGCCTTACCATCAATACATAAACCGAGTAAAATGTACACATCCTCTAAGGTCACGATACATTCACCGGTTGGAAAAAAGAAGGTTTGTATCTCTGGGCGCCATCTCTCTTGCAAAGCTAGTATAAACTTTACATCAGCCGAGTAAGACATGATTTTGCTTACATGTCTGAAACCGGCAAGCTCAATATATGGTTGAATTAATTCGTCAGGTGTAACATATTCATGGGCACGACATCGAAACTTAGATACTTCCTGCATAATTGTTAAATAAAATAAAAATTAAAAGAGACATTAAAAATTATAAGAGACATAAAAAATTAACATATACAATAAAAATGAACACTTACATAATTCACGATATTTGCGACAGTGCCTTTATGCATTTCACCCATTGTCAAAAAATCCATTATAACTGATTAAATGTGAGTCAGATAACTGGTATACTAACACTTTAGACTTGTTATTACCTCTCTGCAACAATTATGAATCATATGATGCATTTAACCATACCTCTAGCTTTCTTATATAGGGAACTAAGAGTCACAAGTGAGAATATTCATCTGAAGCATGTCGTCAGACCAATTAGCGACTGCCTTGAACTTTAACAAAGGGGCTCCAATCCAATTGATGAATCCTGGTAGACTGAATATAGTTGTGCACGCAGTTGAGGTTTCCTTATGCATGCATAGCATGCTGACACCCACATGGAGACACAGTGTCTAAAAGACTGTACCATGTCACCAGACCATTTGGCGACTTCATTTAATGTTTTTGACTATGTCTCCAATTCATGTGGCAAATTAATACGTGTCCCATGTGTCGCAACTGCGAAAAACACCCGGCAGAAAACAGAAAAGTCGCCACCTTTCGTTATTTATCCTAAAGAGAGGGAAAGGAAACGATCGGAAAAACCTAACGCAAAAAGGGAAAAGACGAGGTCATTGCAACCAAGTCCTGGATTCGGGAGTCGGTTACGCAAGGGGAAGGTATTACTACCCCTCACGTTCGTCGTACTCGACGGGATCCACGCTTGTTATCTATCTAAGGGTGTGTTTAAACTCTCAAGCTAAAGGCTCATGGGACGAAAAAGAAAAGAAAGGAGCCTCGGCAGAGCATCGCCACTCTGTGCCTACGTATTCCCTCGTGCAATGGGAAAGTTAGAGTCAACGTAGTTTGGCCAACTACGGAGGAAAAGGGGGAAGGTTGCTCGCCAAGACATTACGTCTTGTGCCTACGTATCCTCATCTGGTATGAGAAATCAGAGCAAACATAGTTCGGGCTAACACGAAACCACCGGTTGATTAAGTGTTTTAACCGAGTAGGGTTAAACCACCGTTCCAGCAGTTAGGGACAAAGCCTATTTGCGGTAGAACCGAAGCTTAACAACACTCTTTTTTGAAAACGATTTCCGATTAATCCCCCATGAAAAAGGTTTGAAATTTGTTTTTCTGTTTTTCAGTGAAGTGAATTAGTTCAGTTTGTGATTCACGTTGCACTAAAGACTATGACATAGGAGGGAATGCATCATGTGTCGCCCCCAAACGGGACGGCCACTAAACACTCTAGACAAGCGAGAGGAGACCCCTCACTCATCATTTCCCATGTAGCTTAAGGCTCGTAGCGCGCAACGTTCATCGCATTTATTAGATGAATTATAATTGTTTTGAGATGAGAAGAGAGAGACGCACTGAAGCTATATGGGAAACTCGGCCCTAACATTGTCATGCAGGGTAGTCCTAAGGTTAGGATTGAAAAGGGGGAACATCTACCCTAATGTTAGCATGCTTGGATTGAACACCTAATGTCTCTCATACTCCTATCCTAAACGGAAGGACTAGGAACCCTATGGGGATCATGGCAAAAAGCACCAGAAAGCACCAAGTAAAATCAATCACAAGTCAGAGATGCATACATGAAAATGCACACTTAGAATGGAGGGAGGGAGGAAAAATGTGTGGGGCAGCAGCCGCCACAAGCGCATCTTGACCTCAACAGCGATGGAAAAAATTATGCAAACATGAAGGAAAATGCAAAAGATGAAAACAAACGAACATGCAAAAATCATCACCTTGAACCACATCCATAAGCATGCATTCAAGTGGAAAAGAACACGAATGTCGGCAAAGTCTCGATTAAATGGTCAAAATAGCGACATATATCCCAAAATTTTTCACTTTTAATGCATCATATCGAATTACGATGATTCGAAGTGAAACGGTACTCAAATAAGCACGCAAAATAGCAAAACAGACCCACTGACACAGTGTTAATCGGTTAACCCCAGGGGTTAATCGGTTAAGACACTGTTAACGTTTAAAAATTTGAAAGTTTGAACTGGTTAATCGGTTAACCATATGCGTTAACCGATTAACACTGTGAAAACTTTGAAAAATCTGGAAATTTGTAATGGTTAATCGGTTAACCATATGCGTTAACTGATTAACACTGTGCCAACAGCAGAAAATCAGCAACAGAACAACATTTGCAGCAAATAAGCACTTATCCGATCAACCAGATGATCGCATATCACTTAATCATGAAATAAAACCAGCAAATCATGATTCAAACAACATGTAAACAGATCCAAACAACAACATCCACAATCATGTCAACCAAAATTCAATCGAATATGAAAATCAACATGAGCATGCAAATAAGCTCAAAAATGTTATGGATCTAGAATTCCAACCTTCGAAGCGGAGAATTGCTTTGGTTAATGTTGAATTAACTGAAATTGAATAGATCCAATTCTAGAAGTCCGGAATACTTCAAGATCCACACCAATTCTTGTAGTAACAATGGAGATCCTTCAAGATTAATCCAAAATAAGCCAAATAATCACTTCCAAAATCTTTTCCAGATTCAAATCCAATTGTGCACGAAAATTGGATGATGAAATCACTTCGATGGAGATGATGGATGGAGGTTTGAGCTCAAGAATTCATTGATTTAAAGGAAGAATCAAAGAATTCAATGGAAAAGAGCTTTGAGGGAAGGTTTTGGAATTGGAAAATTGAGAGAGAATTTGAGAGAATTGAGATAAATTCTGAAAAATGGGAGTGAGAAATGAAGATTAGCTAGCTTTAGTTTGGAATGAATCACTTAAATATCACCTAGGTTGGGATCCAAAGGAAAGGCTTGGAAATTGGTTTGTGAATTTTGGTTTGGGATGAGGAATGGGATTTTGGAGGGAAATGAAAATTAACCAAAATTTGAATATGTTCTAGATCCTTCCCAAAGTGTAAAATTTGAATTCAAGTAATCAAAATTGGACCCCAAATGGCTCTGCATTGAAAAATCACGTACAGAGGCAAAAATTGCACTGGTTAATCGATTAACCATATGCGTTAACCGATTAACACCTTTGAAAAACCCCACATTGACCTGATTTGACTTGGTTAATCGGTTAACCATACGCGTTAACCGATTAACACCTTCAAAATTTTGAATTTGGCACATTTTGGAGGGAAATCTGCACATTTTCCCTGTTTCAACTGTTTGGAGCTCCGTTAAGCTTCTGAACCTTGTTCTTGAACGTTATCACTGTAAAAATGCTTGACACGAGCTTGAGTGCTGCTTTCTGAACTACCGTTTCCTGCAAAATAAAATAAAATCGGCCGCCTGACCGCTGGACAAAATAAATGCCCGAGCCTCTGATGCCCGTTGTTCGATGTTCAGTCTTTTGCGCCGAAATGAACCTGAGCCACCGAAATGCCTCGATCCCATGCGTCGAGATCAAATGCTATGATATGCGAAAAAAATGCAAAATGCAAAGAAACAAAAGTCAGTTAAGGTTAAAACGAAAGGGAAAATTTTGGGGTACTACAACTGCCCCTATTCAATCGACTTGAACCTGAAGGGATGAGAGCATCAGCTTTCAAACAATCAAGGTAAAAGACGGTTGAATACCAAAGGACCCGGAAATTTGCCACCTGCAGAAATAAACTGCAACCTCTGATTGGGGATAGAAATCTCCGAAAGTAGCTGAATCTAATAAACATCAATATACTCCGCTGAGGAAGAGAGAAACTTAACCAAGTAATCTGGTGAAGAAAACAAGAGAAATTTAAACAAATAACTCTGTTCTAGGACAAAGATAGACTTAACCAAGTAACTATTTCGAGGAGACACCTAAGATGAACTTGTCCATCAAAGTTGTGCCAAGGTCTGAATACCATATCGGCTGAAAGGTAACACTTCAAATTGTCGGAATCTGGATATTCAACGAACAAAATGAATCGACGAGATTGCCGGAGTCTGAATACTCAACGTAATGACTGGAGTCTGGATACCCGACAGACAAAGGAACCGGAGCCTGAATGATCAAGAATGACCGGAGTCTAGATACTCGACGGACACAGTGAATCAATACACGAATTGCCAGAGTCCAGGTACTCAACGATCAAATTGGAGCCTGAACGCTCAACCAAAATGACCAGAGTCTGGGTACTCAACGAACCAAGGGATTCACAAATTGGAAATTTGTCGGAGTCTGAACACTCGACGAACAAAAACCGGAGCCTGAATGCTCAACGCGACAACCGGAGCCTGGATGCTCAACGAAATTGGTGACTTTACTGGGGATTTACTGGAGTCTGGATACTCGAAGACATTGACCGGTATTGGATATTCAACGGACAAAGAAATACAACCCGAATTGGAAATTCACCGGAGTCTGAATACTCGACGGAGAAACCGGAGCCTGAATGCTCAACGAAATAGTCGGAGCCTGGATGCTCGACGAAGGTTTACCGAAGTCTGGATACTCGACGAACGAAGAAACGTTCATTATGGCCTGAATACCATCTGAGTTTGCAAAGATACTACCCATTGACGTTTGACGACACCGTATGGGGAAATAACACAAGCCGGGTTCTGGACACCACGCGGGCTAACCGGAGCTGCCATGGTATGGATACCATGTGAGTTTAAGAACACCATCTCAAACTGCCGGAGTCTGAATACTGCATGGACAAAATGAATCAATGAAGTCTGCCGGAGCCTGGATACTCGACGACACAGGAACTTCTGCAATCAGAGGTTTGCCGGAGTCTGGATACTCGACGACATTGAGCAGAATCTGAATACTCAACAGACAAAGAAAATATGTCTGACATCACCATGGTCTGAATACCACAACTGTCTTTACCGAAGTTTGGGTACTCGACGAAAAGAGAAAAACATCAACAATTGGGGACTAACCGGAGTCTGGGTACTCAACGGTTAGAGACATTCATCACAAATACTCATCAAGGTCTGACTACAAAATGAGTCCCAAAACAACATAATCAGCTGAAATCCGATGATACTGTTGGGGAATAACGTAAGCTGGGGTCTGGATACCACGCGGGCTAACAGAAGCTGCCATGGTCTGGATACCAAGGGCAAAAAGATCAATTCTCCGGGGAATACACCTAAAACACAAAGATAACAACCTGGCTTATGTTTCACATGCGTATGCTCGAAAATGGTGTAATGCTCCACACGAAATGGAAATGTTACGCATTTGGGAGGATGCTAATGCAAAATGCAAATGCAAAAGAACCAAACCAGTAAAATAAATGCAAGAGAGAAAACCAACTCTGCCGGGGAGAGGAAACGACCCTGCCAGGGATAGTTAGCACATGCTAGTAAACTGGAATTACGGGGAAAACAAACCCTGGATGGCCTCCCGGAACAAAACTTGGGTAGTACTGCTCTTCCAAGAACAAAAATCCACTCCGCTGGGGATTAAGTCACATCCTGCTGAGAAAAACGCCCTGGATGGCCTTCCAGAATACCACTCTTCTGGGAAATCAAAAAACTCGGCTGGGAAACAAACGACCTTCTGCTTAAATCAAACCCCTTCTGTTGAGGAAACCGACCCTGCAGGAAAAATACAACCAACCGCCTGAGATTGACTTTACTCCGCTCGGGAAATCAGCCCTGAATAGCATTCCAGAAAACTCCATCCTGCTTGGGAAAGAATCCACTTTGCCTGGGATTACATCAAGTATCAACCTGTCTTGCCGAGGAATATCAGATACTTCTACTAGGAACTCCATTCCACTGGGGAAATCCCACACTCCTGTTCTACCACTTTGGCGAGGGAATCAGCACTGCACTCTGCTAGAGAAAATCCTGAATACCGATATTACTCAGAAAACACCTGAATGTCGACTCCGTTGGGAAAGGTCGTCACAAACGTTGCCTCCGCTGGAGATGAATACTAGTTTACAAACTACCCTACCGCTGAGGGAACCACTTTTATCCTGCTCTGCTGGGAAAAACTCCACCCTGCTAGGGATTCACTTTCTCATGAAAACAAAGCTTTGTCCGGCTGGAAATACACCATTTCAGATTTGATAATCGGACTCCGCGACCACTTCACTGGGGAAGCAAAATCTCTGCTATGGGGAAGCAAACATTGTTGTTGCTTATGCCTGACCTCATTCAACCTGTTGGGACGAGTCCATTCTGCCGAAGGTATCAAACTTAACTTGCTGAGAATACCCGCCTGACAACAACTGCCATTTGCTGCGATTTTGAACTGTTGAGGACAAGAAAATCTTCATCGGCGGAGGACAACCCTGCAACAAAGAAAAGACACCAGAAATGTTCTATATGCGAAATGGTTACCTTAGTTACCATTCATGATACTTGCTGCTCAAGCAAAGTCAGCGCTTTCGTTACGCTCTGTACAACCTTTTGCTTTTACTTGCAATGTTTACCAAAATAACATATATTTCGCAAACAAAACAGTAAAACGAACAAGAAAAAGAAATCTCTTTGAATGAAATGAACACTTTATTGATGAAAGGCCTGTAAATAGGCGAATTACAATTCAGATGCAATTTCTGAAAATAGGTAATTGCTCAAAAACAAGAAAAATAATACAAATATTGGTAATATGGAAACAGACAACTACCATGTGTCGATTCGGCTATGACATGTATGCCTTCGATGTTCCCCGTGTTTCGTCTTCTGACAAGACTGACTGGACTGATTCCTTTCCTTCGGGATAACTGCTCACAAGCTTATAGATTGAACGCAGATCGTGATCATTTGCTTTTTAAATCCCTAACTTTTTCCTGGACCGCCCTTTCGGGTTTTCAATCCACCGGGATACCCATTTTTGCCAAAGTCGCCTTTTTAGGTTTTCAATTTTGCGGGTTCATTCTTTTTCTTTTATCCCTAATTTTTGCCCGAACCCATTCTTTTTATGGTTCGTCGGGATGCCCCATTTTGCCTGGGCTTTTCTTTTTGTGTCCAGCGGGTCTCTTTAAGAAAAGTATTTTTTAACCACGTATGCGTTCACAGGGGACGACAAATCTTCACCATCCACGGTAGATAGCAATAAGGATCCGCCAGAGAAAACCTTTCTTACCACATACAGACCTTCATAGTTAGGAGTCCATTTTCCCCTTTGATCTGTCAGAGGAGGAATGATCCTTTTCAACACCAAATTACCTGTCTGGAAGCACCGAGGACGCAGTTTCTGATCAAAGGCTTTCTTCATCCTACTTTGGTACAACCGGCCATGAGCAAGGGCTTCCAACCTCTTTTCATCAATTAAGCTCAACTGATTCAACCTGGTTCGCACCCATTCAGCTTCGTCAAGCTTTACATCCGACAAAATCCTTAAAGAAGGAATCTCAACTTCTAATGGCAAGACCGCTTTCGTACCATACACCAGTGAGAAAAGAGTTGCTCCAGTTGATGTACGCACCGAAGTACGATAACCGTGAAGAGCAAAAGGCAACATCTCGTACCAGTCTTTGTATGTGACTACCATCTTTTGCATAATTTTCTTGATATTCTTATTAGCTGCCTCAACAACGCCATTCATCTTTGGACGATATGGAGAAGAATTGTGATGTTCAATCTTGAAACTCTGACATAGTTCTTTCATCATTTTTTTATTCAAATTTGAACCATTATCAGTAATGATTCTCTCAGGAATTCCATAACGACAAATGATGTCCTTCTTTATGAATCGGGCGACCACCTGTTTCGTGACATTGGCAAAGGACGCTGCTTCTACCCACTTCGTAAAATAATCAATCGCGACCAGAATGAAGCGATGTCCATTAGAAGCAGTCGGCTTAATCTTTCCGATCACATCGATTCCCCACATAGAAAAAGACCGAGGAAACGTTAACACATTCAGAGGAGTTGGTGGCACATGCACCTTATCCACATAAATCTGGCATTTATGGCATTTTCTGGCGTATTTGAAACAATCGGATTCCATAGCCATCTAATAATACCCAGCTCTCAACAATTTTCTAGCCATTACATGTCCACTGGCATGAGTTCCAAAAGAACCCTCGTGGAATTCCTCCATCAACAGGTTTGCTTCAAGTTCATCAACGCAATGCAGCAAGACCATGTCGAAATTTCTCCTATAAAGCACATCGTCTTTGTTCAGATAGAAGTTACCAGCTAACCTCCTCAGAGTCTTCTTATCCTTGCTGGATGCCCCAGACTGATTGTTGCACCCCAAATTTTGACCCCTTAGATCTTCGTCATCATTTTAGGGTCATATTCATTGGATTATCTAACCTTAACATACTTCAAGTTGGTCTTTGTAAAGATACAAGTGAATTAGGGTTTCGTACGGCCGAGAATCGAGGTTTCGACGGTTTAATCAGTCAATTTCTTGGATTGATTTCCCATGAAATAAGTCTCCACATCATCAAATATACTTCATTAGATCAAGTATGAATCCAATTTGAGGTTGTCACCCAAGGATCAAGAGCAGTGCAGTTCAGGATACCCGATTAGGGTTTTCAATTAGGAAAAGTCAACTGTAGTTTGACTATTGATTTAAATGGTGTTACAATGGTGGGATCATGGTCCATGAAGTTCATATGGCTTAGTGAAGTCTATTCAAGAATTTTCAAGGCCTCAAAAGACCCGTAACATCAAAAGTCGACTCGGTAGTCATCGATCGATCATTCGGTTGACCGAAAAGTCAACTCTTCACTCATAAGGAATTTGACCTCAAAGTATGAAGAAAAAATGTTCCTATTACTATATTACACCTATCCATGAAGTTTCATGACCATTGGATCAAGGATTGAGGAGTAATCGAGATATCGGGAAATTAGTGTTTTGAAAGGGGCAAGACCATAACTTCCTAACCACACATCCAATTGAGTTGGTTCAAAGCTCATTGGAAAGGTATTGACAAGTCCTACAAAAGTCCCACAATGGTCCATGAGCAGAAAATGCATAGATTTGGAGTTATGGCCAAAATCATTACAAGAGGGAAAAATAACAGAAAAATTCCAAGTTATTGGCCTTTTTAGGCATGTTTTTTAGCAACTTTAAGTGGATTTTTGACCTAGTTCCATTTGGAATCTGAAGATCATGAAAACACAAAAGTTGTAGAGCTTCATTAGGGATTTCCAAAATGTACTAGAACTCCTCCATAGCCCTTATGAGTTGAGAGTTATGGATCCAACAAGATGAGGTTTCAACACTTGAGTCCAACATTTTCACTTTTTCACAAACTCACCTTTTGATCACTTGAGCTATTATCAGCCATTAGATCATGTTTCTATCTGATATTTAGATGGTATGATGAATGAAAATGCAGAAAATGAAGGGGTTTGATGGATTTGGCAAGTGGTATGCAAGTTGTATTATTTTAATCAAAGAAAATCAAAATGAAGAAAGAGAAACTTTATGGAAATCTTGCAGCAGTAGTCCTCCTACTACCTAGCCAAACTTCAATAACTTCTATGTCATTCATGCCACTTGACTTATGCATCAGCTTGAGCCAAAGACTTGAACTTGCAACTGCAGCAAATCTCAAGCAAGATTGCATTTTAAAAACTCCCTCCAAAAAGTGCCAAAGTACCAATATGCCCCAAGCCTCTCCTTGCCTATAAATAAAGGTTTCCTCTATGTTAAGAGGTACACCGGAGCACTCTAAAACCCAAGAGAAAACCATTGCTCTCATCCTATCTTACATTTTCTTACAAGTGAAGATAACCATTCCAAAATACCTCAAAATATGCCTTGAGCATAAAGCCTTCCAAAACCATTTTGACCCACTAAAACTCATCATAAACCATCCACACAATCCAAAAATGATGTGTGGGCGGTGTTAAAACTCTTAAACCAGTCAAAACCTTCATTTTCCCAAAAGTCAACTCTCAACCAAGCAAAGTTTGACTTCACACACAAAATCTGCCAAGGCACTGCTCAGACCTGTTTTGATCATTGTAAACCTCCAAACACCTTAGGTTTATGATGTACCAACTATCCATAACCTAAAATACAATCATCATCACTTGTTTCAAGTTTTGGTCCAAGATTCACTTGTTTACTTCAAGTGCAAGAAAGGCTGCATTTTCACCAAGGCATTTGATTGGATCTTATTTGGAGGCTTCAAGGTTTTCCCTTCTATATTAGCTTGCTTGGAGGTCTACAAGAGGTTAGTAGTCACTATCCTAGGTTTTAACTGTCATGAATATGTTTAATTTACTTTGCTTGGAATGTGTTTAAAGGGAAAAACAGTCCATGTGTGAATCTGCCAGGTTTAGTTTTGTTACTCATCAATATGTTTAAAATCCTCCTTGTTATTATACATTTTTTTGATGCTATGTGCTTGTTCTTAGAGACTCTCCTAAACATTTCCTTATGTCATGTATGAACATATGAGGTTTGCTTGCACTTGCTTTGAAAGTTTGATGTTGTTTGGGATTCGGTTCAGTTTGTGAATATTGTTGGTTTGTTTCTGTTGCAACAACATTTTTGAATCATGAATCTTGTTTGTTGGCATTTTGATTAGAAGCCCTTACATGTTTAGCTTGTGATATTTTGACTTGGTATTAGTTGAAACTATATCATGTTCTGCTATCAGTCTTGCATTTTCAAACTCATGTGCATTTTTCAACTCATAGGGCATTTTCAATGCTAGTACACTTTTGAATCGTTTTTGTGCCTGAACTTGGTCTTTAACATGTTTTGAGTTTGCTTGTAAGCTATACAATTCTGTTGGACTTGGTAAAGGTTATTGGGATGATTCATGGGACTGTTGAGGCTTGTTGATGACCAATACCTTGTTTTGCTGTCAAATTTGTGCGAGGTTTGACTTGGCCATTACCATGTGCATTTGATGTTAGGCTGTCATTGGGATCTTGCACTAGAGTTGCTATTAGCATTTATGTGAAAATGGATTTATCAATCCATGATGAGATACTTAGGGTGGTTGGCTCTTTGCATTTAGCTTCCTAGACATTGTAATGTCAAGCTCCTGTATGTGTTTAGCTTTATAGTTGTGACTTTAAGCTTAGTTTGATGGTTGGAGCTGGGATTCAAACAATGTAGTTTATATCCATGACTGTTTCAGCTATTGCTAGGTTGTGTTTTCATGAAAAGCAGTTTGAATAGGATGAAGCCAGATTTGTGTTAATGAGGTCTTTTATGGACTGTTAGATTGTTGAGAGCAGATTTTCTTGGTTTGAGTGTTTAGAGAAGTTTGTTTGTATCTGGTGAGAGTCTTTTGGTGCTGTTAAACACTAGTGTGTAGTTTAGTGGGATAGCATCATTAGATTCTCTGATTGAGGTGCATTCTAGATTTTGTTGTATTTAGTGCCTCTCTTTTGGAAGGCCTGGCCTAGTGAGGGATGTCTTGAGGATTTAAGGTTGTTGTGTGTTGTTTAGATCTTTGGAAGGCAGCTTGTTTGTCTGACTGTTTAGTCTGAATTTGGAGATGATTTATGTTGAGCTCATGATGATGGACCATTAATGACCTGTTGAGTCTGCTGAGATGTTTTGAGTTTAGGCTGATAAGTTCAGTAGGAGATCTTCCAATTTGCTCTGATAGGAGAGGGCCATTAGCCTTTTGTCTTGAGTGAACCCCTTTTAACTTGTAAGTCTGTATAGAATTGAGGGATGGTGCTAGCATAATCATGTTGAGTTTCATAATAGTACTTTCAGGACTGTCTATGAATAACTGTTTCCATAAGCCAATTTTCTGATCATGACAGTTTTGCTCATTTTGCTGTTGGTAAACAAGGCACTTTGATTGTTTAATGATGTTTAAGTCTTGTTCTAATCTCTCTGTCAAGAACTCATCCTTGTGAGGTCATGATATTTTGAATCCCTCTACAACTGTTCTTGGAAGCTAAGTTTGTTAGCTTATGCTTGTCAGCTGCAGTTCATGTGCCATTCTCTGATTTGATTTGGTTTTGAGTCCTCTTTAAGTTTGAGTTTCATAAACATATATTTGAAGTATGTACAAACTTTTGATTGGCCTGAACATGTCTTGATTTGAGTTGTGACTTTGAAAAATCATTTTAAACCCTTATCCTGCATTTGCAGTCAAATTTCACTTTGTGTTCATTATTTTGAAAAACTGTTAGCACCATTGTGATCCTTGTTAAAATTCAAGTGAGTTAGAATCAAATTTTGTTAAAATTGGTTGAGATTTGATCAAGTTTGAGATCAATCCGTTTGGACTTGCCTTGCTTGTTTTCCTCTTTGATTTTGGCCCAGAATATTTGCTTAGTTAGGTATATGTTTTATTTGGGGTGGCATAATACTTGGATGTATCGCCACCCCAGTGGTTATGCCTTGCTCTCATATTGCCTTGCCTTGCTACATGTCATGGGTTCGATCCGTGTGGAGGTCAACCCTTTTGGTTTTTTTCACTATTTCCATGTTTTCACATTTTCTATATCTTTTTCCTTGATATAACACGCGCGCACCTTGGCTGGCTTGGTGAGATTTTGAGTTGGCAATCCAAAGGTGGTGGGTTCAACACCTACCAAGTGCACTTCCTCATTTTTTTTAATCACTAAAATGCTTGTTTTTCTTTGAAAATTCAAAATAGCATAACTTTGTCAATTTTTGTCATTTTCAAGTGATTCTTTTTGCAAGTGTCTCTTAATTTTGCCTATTTTTATGTGGTAATCAAAGAACTCAAGAACTTGCATTTTAAAAATACTTTATGCCATGAAAAAGAATTGCATTGTTTAGGGTTTTCACCTTCTTACTTGTCATCTCTCTTTGCCAACTTTAATTTCATTCTCTTTTTGAGTTTTATTTTAAAGATATGAACTTTGGCTTGTTAACATCTTTGTGTACTTGAGTTTGACTTAAGCTCCGTACTTGTAAGCATTTATGATTGATTCATTTTTTAGAAACTTGAAAGTTTTCCCCTATGAAGTATTGAACTTCTCTCTCCTTGTTGTGACATTATTTGTTTAGGCATGATGCCTGTAAGTATACACGTCATTTTGTAAGCCCTATTGAAGCCTCATCTTTGTTAAGATGCATCTTTGTTAAGATCCCCTTCCATCTTTATTAAGACGTACCCCATTCTTTGTCAAGATATGTCTGTGGTTTTCACCCTTTGTGTTTAGTCTTGTAAGAACTTCCCCCTTTCATGATATTATAATATCTTGATACTTGATTTGGTTATGACCATGTATCTTGATTGAAATAATTGCCTGATATTGTAATATCTTAAATGCTTGCTTTGGTTGTAACCATTCCTCCTGATTGAAATCCTTGCTTATTGTAATATGCTTGATTATTCCTGTTTGTGACCATATCCCTTATATTCATCATGTGTGAATGATTATGCTTTGTTAAGTTTATTTCCCCAAAGTGATGGAACTCTTTAGTTCCCATCCTAGTTGCCTCCTCTTTTCCCTTCCAAAGGAAAGTCTCTCTATTGACCCTTGGGTCATAGATAGCTCATTAACTCGTAGGTCTGGATAGAACCTTCTCCCCTTTTGGTCTGGATAGAACCAATAGGATTTACATCATAGGTTTGGATAGAACCTTCCTCCTTTTTGGTCTGGATAGAACCAATAGGATAACTCATAGGTCTGGATAGAACCTTCTCTCCCTTTTGGTCTGGATAGAACCAATAGGATAGAACCTTTCTCCCCTATTAGGTCTGGATAGAACCAATAGGACTTAAACTCATAGGTCTGGATAAAACCTTCTCCCCCTTTTGGTCTGGATAGAACCAATGGGATTTAACTCATTAGGACTGGATAGAGCCTTCTCCCTCTTTTTGGTCTGGAAAGAACCAATAGATCCTTATTATGTAGTTCGTGCCCAAACTACGACCGCTCTGATTTCTCATTGGACAATGAGAATACGTAGGCACAAGATGTGATATCTTGACGAGCAACCTTTCCCCTTCTCCCACCTTTTGGTCTGGATAGAACCATTTGGTCTTACAATGTAGTGATAGGTAGAGTTTGGTTGACTCTATGTATGAATCATGGAAATGATTACTTACTCCCCTTTCTTGAGTGTACAATGTAGATCTAGAGAGTTTTCTTAAACTCTACACAAGCATTGTAATGTTTGTTCCCCTTTGAACCTTGATCATAATCAAGTGTTCTTCATCCCTAGTGAGGTGAACTACGATTGCTCTAATTCTATCCTAGTTAGGATATGTAGGTAGAGGACACGATGTCTTTGCGAGCAAACTTAGAAACCATCTTTAGTTCTTAACCTACACCTTTTACCCAATCCCAGTCCATAGCAAACATCTAGCAAACTTAGCATACAAACAAACGAAAGGTTCCTGTAGAGTACTACAAATGTTTAGGATGTGAAATACCTACCCTATGCATAACCAACCCCGATCCCCGAATCTCTTAGCGTTGTTGTTACATCGCGCAAAAGGTTCTTTCTTTCTTGAGACCTTTCCTTTGGATAAATTAAAGTCCGGTTGTGAATTTAAGAATTAAGATCCAAGTTAATCAATAGCTTGGTATCACGATTCTCACCGCAACACTGATAACTTCAATATCCTCCTGATGAGGCACAATGACCCTTTCCTCCTGCTGGAGAAGCCTGGCTAACTCTTCGGGTAGTTCACAGTCTTCGTCAGTCTCATCTTCAACTTGATATATGAGATTATCAAAATCATACGAAGTCATAGCCGAACCTGAATTGATGGCATCTGATAGAAAAGACCTGCATGAGGATGTTATGTTTATTATGCGATGCAACAAACAAAACACATTGCCATTTTTCTGTTTAATATAAATGCAAAACAAGAAAAACAAGAAAAACAGGGATCACAATATTTGAATGCGAAAACATCCTTTATTTAATGATAAAGTGAAAATAACAAGAAGGCCCCACAAATGGGTCACTACGTCTTGGGAAAACGGACTGAACATAATCAAAACAATGAACATTACTCTGCAGCAGTAACATGAATGACTTCTTCGGTAGTCCAGTTGCACAACTTTTGCCCAGGAGTACATGGACGAATCCAAGCATCCATATCACAGTCATTGTCACCTTCATCATCGCTGACGACATTAATCCTGTCAAATATCACACCATTGTTGGTGAACTACACTGGTCCCCTGTACTTCGGAGTGCTCTGAGAAAAACTGGAGGGTTTGTATCCTAGGCCAAACTTGTCCTGCTTAAAAGGAACACCAAGAACTTGGCCCCACTTCTGAGACGAGCCGGATTCTACGATAGCACGAGCTTCCTTGAACGATGACATCGAAACCTTTGGGGCCTTGGTTTCTACAGGAGACTTCTGGGCGTGTATATCAAACTTTGAATGTCCAACTTCATCAATGCCTTCTTCAGAAGCACATTGAGGGATGATCCTGTATCAACCAAGACATGTGACATCAGAGATCCTCTACACTCCAAAGATATATGCAAAGCATGGTTATGGTTCCTCTGAGCAGGAGTCAGATCCAAATCAGTAAAACCGAGACCATTACCGGCATTCACATGAGCTACTACCCCTTCCAACTGATTAACAGAAATCTCCTGAGGTACGTACATTGCATTCAAGACTTTCAGTAGAGCGTTGTGATGCGCCTCCGAACTCATCAATAATGACAGGATAGATATTTTCGAAGGAGTCTGATTCAAGTGATCCGCAATTTTGTAGTCACTCTTCCGAATTAGCCTCATAAATTCCTCCGCATCTTTTGAAAGATCATTAGTACCGAACTGTGGTTGGACATTCTCCTCAATCACAACCTTACGCTTGCCCTTGTCATTCTTATCAGCATTAACCTCCGGAGGAGAAAAGACCCTACCACTTCTGGTAATACCTCCGACACCAACTATATTCTCAACCGACAAACTTTCGCTTGCAGACCCTGTCCATTCTTGCTTCTGCCCATTACAGAACACCTCTCCCCCATAATTCCACGGGATAGCTCTAGTGCTTTCATACGGCATGGGTCCAGGTACAGTAATGGTAACCGGAGCTGGCCTAGCAGGCGCTGAGATATTGATTATCCGGTATGGAATGGAAATCTTAGCAACTTCGTCTCTATCATTACTCACTTTATGTCCGGCATCTTCTTTCACGACTTTATCAAATTGAAAACAAACCTCATCAATAATTCTATGAATACCCTTCTTCAAAAGATCACAACCCTCAGGCTGCACTTCACATTCTGAGTAGTCAGCAGAACAACCAGGAAACACCCCCTTCTTCAACAAGCTATACTTCACAAACCCCAACGGAGTCTTCAAATCCTCAACATCAGTTATCAGATTCAACTTCTCCCCCTCGATAATGGCATTGACTCCGACCACCCCATGATTTGGCATCGGGTTTTGAGTCACATTAGGCTCCTCGTTGGTGAAATTGATAGCTTTGGAATCAAGCAAGTCCTGTACTTTATGCTTGAAAGCTTTGCAATGGTTAATATCATGCCCAGGAGCACCCGAATGAAACTCCCAATAAGCGTTCGCATCGTACCCACCAGGTGGCGGACCGGTGAGAGGAGCCAAGGTCCTCTTCTGAACCAATTGTAACTGTAGCAACCGTTGTAACAACTAAGAATACGGCATCGGAGGATTCGCAAACTGCCTATTAGCCGCTCTGTGCCTGGCAGCATAAGGTCGTTGAACATTGGCTTGCTGATGAGCTATAGCCGGGATATCTACTGTAGCGACTTGTTGAGGATAACAGGACTGAGCTCTACCTTTACCCTTGTGGGAAACAACATTTGCATCCCCCTCCCTTCTTTTAGGGTTTGCAGAATACGGCTTCTTGGTTCCTCCCGACGAGCATCCACCACCATTTGAAATCTTACTAGACTTGATTCCACTCTCTAATATTTCACCAGCAATTACCAGATCAGAAAACCCTGCAAACATGCAGCCTATTAACTTCTCAAAGTATACACCAGGTAACGAAGCCATGAACAAGTCGATCAACTCCGTTTCAACCAAAGGGGGTTGCACTCTTGCAGCTAGATCCCGCCACCTCTGGGCATATTCCTTGAAACTCTCAGAATTTTTCTGCGACAAGATGTGTTATTGTACCCGATTTGGTGCCAGATCACTATTATACTGATAATGACGCACAAAAGCCTCGACCAATTCTTTCCAGCTGCGGATATGGGTTCTCTCAAGCCCCATTTACCATTCCGAAGAAGCCCCTACCAGACTGTCTTGGAAAAAGTGCATTAGCAGCTTTTCATCATTGAAATAAGCAGACATCTTCCTGAAATACGCCCGAATATGCACTCTTGGACAAGTCGTCCCTTTATATTTGTCAAAATCGGGCACCTTAAATTTGGGAGGAATCCTGACCCCATGAACCAGACCAAGATCAGACATATCAAGACCCAAAGAGTTCTGATTCTCAAACGATTTCATCTTTTCCTCAATCAGTTTAAACCTTCGGTCAGCTTCAGTCGGTAAACCACCCTCCATATCTCTCATGGAAAACAAATCATCCTGATTATCTTCCTAATGAGAGCCAGCAGCCCCGTGCACAACGTACACACTTCCATTACTAGCAATATTACCATTCTCATTCGCAGCTCCTCCGCCCGGAGGTGCAACAACAGTAGGAATACCCTGTGGAATAGATCCACCAATCTATGGAGGAATAACACCAGCTCCTCCATGCAAAACACCGTCTTCGTCAACCCGTGCTATCAACGGATGGACCAAAGTTCTTAACTGTTCCTGTCCACTAGCAACAGTCTGCATCAGTTCCATGAACTGGGCCATGCGATCCCTGACTTCCTGCAATTCGGCTTGAACCTGATCCATCACCCTTCGCTAATTCCCTCGAGTTGGATACCTATAGAAACTGAACTCCTCAACTTCCTCAATCCTGAACTTAAGAAAACCAAGCAGAGTTAGGAACAGAAGGCCACCGAGAACACCTGCGATGCAAATCAAAATGCAAACATGTCTATGTGTGCACAGGGAGATCTCCCCCTTGATTCCAGTTTCAATAAACAAGAACGACAAAGATGGATAAGAACACCACAAAAATCTTCTCATATATCAAGTAAAGATGAGATAATACAACCAAATGAGAAATATCTACATACAAAGATGTATTGATCTCATCCAACATCCCTGGTGATGATCAAGATACAAAAGCAAATAAAACTACAAAAGATACAACTCCCTAGTAGCCATGATCTCTACTCCAGTCCTGAGACTCCTTGAGCATTTCCTTTGTATCTGGGTGATCTGGTCTGACAACCAACTCTCTGATGAGAACATCCCTCTTACGTATCACATCCCGGAGATAACGACAATGGTCCTCCCAAGCGTCTTCGCCGAAGGCATCCTCAAGCATTGGTTTCTTCACCTCTGCTCGAATCTTGAACTCTTCAAGTGCTGATAAAGTTTCTTGGTATTTCTGCTCGATCGTGCTTCTGCGGAACGATTCTAACAATACCTCCCTCTTCTTAGCCTTGAGTCGCGTCTTTAGCTTATCAACCTGAACACGAAGCTGGTCCTCTCTACTCTTATTGGCGGTCAAGGTAGCATTCCATTGCTCATTGAATTTGGATATCTTTAGATAGGCTCTATCTAAATCCTCCTTCTTGCTTTTCAGAACGCTACAAGTGCTTTTCAGATTAAGACCGAATTGCTTCTGTGCTTGTACCTGATCAACAAGTTCTTTCTCCAACTTGATAAAGGATTCTGACTTTGTCTTGGCCAAATAAACAGCTTCACCCTTATCATGCTTCAACTGACTGATTTCTTGTTTCAACTCTTCATTCTCTTTGCGCATCTCTTCCTTCTCTGCCCAAAGCTTGGCATATCTCAGGATGTCGACGGTTGTAGGAGGCTCAATGACTAAGGGATACAGTGGTGCTTCGACAGGAAACGACAATAATACCTCTTCCACTCGCTCCTGAATCTAATCCAAGTAGGGATCATAGGCTCTACAATCTCCTTTTCCTAAAGAAATATTTCCCTTCTTGTGAATCTTACCCCAAGAGTCCACTAATCGGGCCGAGATACAAGGATCAGCTACACCTGTGAAGTACAGAGATTCCTACACTTCCTCTTCTTTCGGAGGTCTTTTCAAAGCATACCCGAATTGTCTCAAAGCAAGAGAAGGATTATAATTGATATCGCCTTCCTCCCTATCAAGGGCACATTAGGAAAACTACCATAACTAAAGATAAGCTCACGAACCAGCAAGTCTCGGTTGAACCAGACAATATTCTTCTCCGTTAAACCCATAAGCCTCTTCGACTATTCAGATGAGTTCGCGGAATCCACAAAAGCTCCAGAGCGAGGAAGGTGATCAACAAACCACTTATGTAACAGCGGCGCGCAACAAGAAACCATCTTTCCTCTTCTTTTCTCATTCTTGTAATGCACTGAATGATACAAGTCTCCTAGAAGAGTAGGTACGAGGTTCTTGGAAGCGAAGATATGAAAAGCATCAAAATCCACAAAGTCCGGTACATTGGGGAACAACACAATGCCATAGACACACAGAGCCAAGATAGCACTGAAAACCACCCAACAACCCTTGTCAGCATACTCTCGGGCTTTGTCCACCAAGAAGGGTAAAGTAAATATGGAAACTCCATTTTTGCTGATAACATGGTCTACTAAGTCAGAGGCGCTCAAATAAAGAGCGGTGGATAACTTCTCAAGATTAGGTTCTTCCTCAGAGCTGAAGAATGGCACTTTGTTCAGAATCGGAACACCTAAGATGTAAGCAAATTCCTCCAAAGTCGGAACCAACACATAATCTGGGAAGGTGAAACAGCGCAGTGGCGGATCATAAAAATGCAACATGGTATGAATAGCTTCATGCTCGTAACTCGTGAGCTTACGGAAAAACTTCAGAATTCCACCATACTGTTCCCTAAAGGCTGCAAGAACACCAGGATCGGCCATGGAAATCAGACCAAATAAAGGTCCCAACTCAGGTGCCGGAAATTTGTACACAACAATCCTCTTTCTTCTAACTTCCATGTCTGCAGAAGACCAGTACCAGAATGAAGGGAAAAACGAGAACCTGTAACACACACAAACATGCAATGTTAAATGCAAAATGATTATGCATATGCAAACATGGGATCAAGGTATCCACTGCTCAAACTCGCTGTTGTGCCGTTGACTGAATTCAACCAGAGCTCCATTCTAATCAGAACACTGAGGTAATACACTGGATGGAACATTCAGGATCAAAATTCCGCACTGACAAGAAAACCAGGGTTGATTGAAGGCCAGGTTTCCTGCAAAAACCCATCCCTCTCACATGTGGGTTCTAGTTTTGAAAGGTACGACATCCTATGCGGGTGGTCAACGTCACAGACTTTCGAGAAACGATGATACGTTCACCATTTCTGGTTTGGCATCATAGTCTAATGAAGCGGCCTCACTTAGCTGACTTCCCAAAATGAACGGTCTCCAGAGTCGATAGTTTCTCTAAGTCAATATTCCCTCAACTGCACCAGACGCGCAGGATATAATATTTCCAAAGAAAAACCTCGTCTGAATGTAAATTGCACCCGAGCTATTGCGCAGCCAAACACCACACAAGCTCCCGCTAATCTCCACTATAATCCTATATGTATACTCAAGCCCAGGTCCGGCTTATCTCTCAATGGAACAACCCAACCCACAGCACAGCAGCACCAAGAATGCAACATGCAATAATATACAACAGATAATGTACATAAAGAAAAAATTTCACAAAAGTAAACACCCAAAGACGCAACAAACAAGCGCTAGGAGTGACTCGCATAGGGAACCAGAGATCCCCAGTAGAGTCGCCAGCTGTCGCAACTGCGAAAAACACCCGGTGGAAAATAGAAGAGTCGCCACCTTTCGTTATTTATCCCAAAGAGAGGGAAAGGAAACGATCGGAAAAACCTAACGCAAAAAGGGAAAAGACGAGGTCGTCGCAACCAAGTCCTGGATTCGGGAGTCGGTTACGCAAGGGGAAGGTATTAGCACCCCTCACGTCCGTCGTAGTCGACGAGATCCACGCTTGTTATCTATATAAGGGTGTGTTTAAACTATCTAGCTAAAGGCTCACGGGACGAAAAAGAAAAGAAAGGAGACTCGGCAGAGCATCGCCGCTCTGTGCCTACGTATTCCCTTGTGCGATGGGAAAGTCAAAGTCAACGTAGTTCGGCCAACTACGGAGGAAAAGGGGGAAGGTTGCTCGCCAAGACATCGTGTCTTGTGCCTACATATCCTCATCTGGTATGAGAAATCAGAGCAAACGTAGTTCGGGCTAACACGAAACCACCGGTTGATTAAGTATTTTAACCGAGTAAGATTAAACCTCCGTTCCAACAGTTATGGACAAAGCCTGTTTGCGGTAGAACTGAAGCTTAACAACACTCTTTTCTGAAAATGATTTCCGATTAATCCCGAAGGAAAAAAGTTTGAAATTTTTTTTGTGTTTTTTAGTGAAGTCCATTAATTCGGTTTGTGATTCACGTTGCACTAAAGACTATGACATAGGAGCGAATGCGTCGTGTATCGCCCCCAAACGGGACGGACACTAAACACTCTAGACAAGCAAGAAGAGACCCCTCACTCATCATTTCCCATGTAGCTTAAGGCTCGTAGCGCGCAATGTTCATCGCATTTGTTAGATGAATTAGAATAATTTTGAGATGAGAAGAGAGAGACGCACGAAAGGTCAAAGGGAAACTCGTCCCTAACGTTGTCATGCAGAGTAGTCCTAAGGTTAGGATTGAAAAGGGGGAACATCTACCCTAATGTTAGCATGCTTGGATTCAACACCTAATGTCTCTCCTACTCCCATCCTAAACGGAGGGACTAGGAACCCTATGGGGATCATGGCAAAAAGCACAAGAAAGCACCAAGTAAACTCAATCACAAGTAAGAGATGCATACATGAAAATGCACACTTAGAATAAAGGGAGGGAGGAAAAATGTGTGGGGCAGCAGTCGCCACAAGCGCATCTCGACCTCAACAGCAATGCAAAAAATGATGCAAACATGAAGGAAAGCCCAAAAGATGAAAACAAACGAACATGCAAAAATCATCACCTTGAACCACATCCATAATCATGCATTCAAGTGGAAAAGAACACGAATGTCGACGAAGTGTCAATTAAATAGTCAAAACAGCGATATATATCCCAAAACATTTCACTTTTAATGCAGCATATCAAATTACGATGATTTGAAGTGAAACGGTACTCAAATAAGCAAGCAAAACAGCAAAACAGACCCACTGGCACAGTGTTAATCGGTTAACCCCAATGGTTAATCGGTTAACACACTGTTAATGTTTAAAATTTTGAAAATTTGAACGGGTTAATCGGTTAACCATATGCGTTAACCGATTAACACTGTGAAAACTTTGAAAAATCTGGAAATTTGTAACGGTTAATCGGTTAACCATATGCGTTAACTGATTAACATTGTGCCAACAACAGAAAATCAATAACAGAACAACATTTGCAGCAAATAAGCACTTATCCGATTAACCACCAGCAAATCATGATTCAAACATCATGTAAACAGATCCAAACAGCAACATGCACAATCATGTCAACCAAAATTCAATCGAATATGAAAATCAACATGAGCATGCAAATAACCTCAAAAATGCTATGGATCTAGAATTCCAACCTTCGAAGCGGAGAATTGCTTCGGTTAATGTTGAATTAACAGAAATTGAATAGATCCAATGCTAGAAGTCCGAAATACTTCAAGATCCACACCAATTCTTGTAGTAGCAATGGAGATCCTTCAAGATTAATCCAAAATAAGCCAAATAATCACTTCCAAAATCACTTCCAGATTCAGATCCAATTGTGCACGAAAATTAGATGATGAAATCACTTCGATGGAGATGATGGATGGAAGTTTGAGCTCAAGAATTCATTGATTCCAAGGAAGAATCAAAGAATTCAATGGAAAAGAGCTTTGAGTGAAGGTTTTGGAATTGGAAAATTGAGAGAGAATTTGAGAGAATTGAGATGAATTCTGAAAAATGGGAGTGAGAAATGAAGATTAGCTAGCTTTAGTTTGGAATGAATCACTTAAATATCACCTAGGTTGGGATCCAAAGGAAAGGCTTGGAAATTGATTTGTGAATTTTGGTTTCGGATGATGAATGAGATTTTGGAGGGAAATGAAAATCAACCAAAATTTGAATATGTTCTAGATCCTTCCCAAAGTGTAAAATTTGAATTCAAGTGATTAAAATTGGACCCCAAATGGCTCTGCATTGAAAAATCACGTACAGAGGCAAAAATTGCACTGGTTAATCGGTTAACCATATGCGTTAACCGATTAACACCTTTGAAAAACCCCACATTGACCTGATTTGACTTGGTTAATCAGTTAACCATACGCGTTAACCATTAACACCTTCAAAAATTTGAATTTGACGCCTTTTGGAGGGAAATCTTCACATTTGCCCTGTTTCAACTGTTTGGAGCTCTGTTAAGCTTCTGAACCTTGTTCTTGAACGTTATCACTATAAAAATGCTTGACACGAGCCTGAGTGTTGCTTTCTGAACTACCGTTATCCTGCAAAATAAAATAAAATCGGCCGCCTGACCGCTGGGTAAAATAAATGATATTCGTAGCTTCGGCGGCGCTTTTAGACAACAAAGAACCACCCGAGGTAGCATCCAATAAAGTCTTGCAATTAGGTTGAAGGTCGTTTTTGAAAATGTGGATTTGTGTCAATTCGTCAAAACCATGGCCTTTGCACTTTCGAAGCATGGATTTAAATCTTTCCCATGCCTCATTCAATGATTCGTTGGCTCCTTGCGAAAACACGGAGATAGCCGTTTTGGATTCCATGAACCGGTTGTGGGAGAAAAACATTTCAATGAACTTCTCTTCCAACACGTTCCAATCCATCATGACTGCAGGTGTTTGATCCAAGTACCAATCTTTGGCTTTGCCGAGCAAAGCGTGAGGAAAAGGTCTTTTGAATAACGGTAGTTCTTGAGCTTGATCAACTCCGGCCGCCAATGATATCTCGTAAAATTTGGTGAGAAAAGCAAAGGGGTCTTCATGGTCCATTCCGGTGAATGGACTTCTGTATAGCAAGTTAAGAGTTCCCGTCTTCATCTCGGCTTGGCTTCCCGTGTGGTTGGCAAACTGAGCAGTATTCCTCGGACTGTTGACACATGGAGTGGAAACGGGCGGTGGTAGTGGTGGATCCATGGTAGGTGTGAAAGGTGGTGGTGGTGTTGTAGAAGAACCTTCTCCTTGTTCTTGTCATTGTCTAGCTTGTTGCCTCCTACGTCTCGTTCTGCTATTCAGTCTCCTTGCGGTTCTTTCGATCTCGGGATCAAAAAGAAATTGGTCCTCAGGAACCTGCCCTCACATAAAACGAAAGTTGCACACAAAATCCAACAAATTAACAAGCACAAGTCAAAAATTCAGAAGTTAAAAATTCAGCAACTATTGCGATGCTCGCAATATCAATTCACAATCCCCGGCAACGGCGGCATTTTGTTAGAAGAGGGATAGAGTATCGAGATTTGTTATCGTCCTCAGGGATTATGTGATATTACCGCCGTTCGACAATTGCTAACTTCTTAACTTATAGTAACAAGGGGGTTTTGGTTTTTGGTTACGGTAGCTTGCATAAAAAGTAAGAAATTACGGTAAAAGTTTTGGTTTTACGATTTGAGAAAGATTGTCAAAGTTAGGGTTCGACGATCACTTTGCATGCATATGTTCGATCAAACAAAACTCATAAACTCCATTAGATGATAAACACATTCACAATATCCTCCCAATGTGATTATTTCTAACACTTTGTGGTTTTTCCCATTTTGATCCATTGTTGATTTCTCACACAATCTATCAAAATGACAACTTTTAGGTTTGACATTTTAGTGAACAAACACATTCAAAACTATCTCTAGCTCAAGAACATAGATGGATGAAAACCTAGGTAAATAGTTGCAAAACACCTTTCAATAATAAACCAACACAAAGAGTTATCAATAAAACAAGGTTTTCACCATACATTCACCATCAAAGAGTTTACAAATGAAGATCAACCCATATACACACAAAGCTTATGACCATCTACATCTAACCTTGACAAAATGAAAGACTTAGCTACTCATTTTCATGGTAGCTTGAACAAGGAGAAAAGGGAGAAGATGAAAGTACATCGCGTCGAAGAATCGAAGAAGGACGTGATTCCACTTCTCTTGATTACACACTGAGCAAAAGCAAGAAAAACTATTTTTTTTAGGAGTTCTAGAACTATGTTAAAATGTTACAAGATGATATTTTTCAAGATAGTAAGTTATGATCCCTATAAAGCACTAAATAAAGTACAAAAGATGTTCTGCTTTCCCCCATTCGCCAGACGAACCAAATGAAACAAGGCACTTCAAAGTGCCTCCAGCAAGCAAACATCCCTTCTGAGTTATCGCGCCTTCGCCAGGCGAAGGAATCATTCGCAAGACGAAGGAATCATTCGCCAGGCGAACCTTCGCTGGCTTCACTCGCCAGGCGAAGATTATGTTGGTTTGCTACTGGAATATCCAAGGATCCTTCGCCAGCTCCTTTGCTAGGCGAATGGTAGCGAAGCTTCACTAGAACCATTCGTCAAGCGAACTTTATGCCCTTTTGGCCTGGGAGTTTAATTTGAATTACTCGCCCTGCCTCGCCAATACTCGTCAGGCGAACATTCACTGGAACTCGTTGAGCTTCGCCAGACGAATGTTCTGATATCCAGCTTCTTCCAGCAGCTCTATCTCATCTTTTCCAAGGTGCTCCAACACTCCTACTAATTCACACACTAATAGATAAAAGCAAGTAAAAATACTACTAATAGAGATCAAATATATACTATAATTGGGATCTAACACATACTAACTTTTTAATTTTTTAATGACATGTAATAAGTAATAGGATAATTTATCAATTTTCAGTGTAAACGAATAAAAGAAAACAAAATTGTTTAAGTTTAAAATAAAAAATAAAAACTTATAAATGAGATAAAATAATAGAACAAAATTGTAATTAAATCAAAATAATAATAATAATACATCTTTAAACTAATTTGAAATTTCTTATAATACAATTTCTTTATGTCCCTTTTAAAATTTAAAATTTGATTTAAACTTAATTACTAATTTTAAAAATAGTTGAGACCCTTCTTATAAAGTTCAGCTGAGAAGCTTCAAAATTTTCATTTATAATTTTAATTATAACTAAGTAATAGATGTATACCTAGCACAGTTGGTGGAATGATCGATCTTGTAAGGGATACTAGCTCCACATTTGTCGGGGAGGGCAGCAGCATAGCCTATGTTGATTTCTTTAAATGAAGCAGCATCCGACTTCAAGCATTCACAAGTTGTACGGCGGTCATCAATAGTTCGAGCTGCATTAACTAATCCTTTAACACCAGAACAACAACTCGGCGAAACAGCACCACTATACTCAAGATAACGCATGCATGGCGTAAGGCTACTAGTGATTTGTCCCCATGAAATTGCACCACCATTTTCTGCATACAACAAAGCCATGCACATCTTGAAGTTACTCATGGTAAGAAATAAAGTGATATCTTATAGACTGAATGCTTGGTGTGAGTTTGATGCATGGGGATGATGGGTTTATATAGTGATTATTGAAGAGTCTTTTTTGGGATATGAGATTTATGTTTAGTCTTTAATTATGATGTAAGTGGACACGCCTAAGACTGTTTTAAAGTGACAGTTCGTACGTGGTTACTTTAAATAAGCGGTACAGATTGGATTTTTCTATTCTTAGGTTAGTATTATGGGTGGACAACGGTTCGGTTTGGTCGGTGGCGGATCAAAAATAAGGAACCGGAGACCAACCGCGGATGAAAACTTTCCACCTATTTTCGTCCATCAGTGTCATCGGTTAGATCGGTTGTCGGCTTCGACGAATTGTCGGTTGTTCGGGTGAGTTGAAACGGTTTAAAGTTTCAAATCTAAAAAAAACAGAGAAAAATCTACACTTTTCAAATAAAGAAAGAAACCCAGCAAATATATATAGCTTGTACATAGAACTTCTAGCCTCTTCATATTTTCATTTCTTATCTTCATTGTTACGTGAATAAAGAAACCCAACAAATACATCTAATACCAAAAGAAAGATCTGATGCTTTAAAAGGTAGATATAAAAGGTAGAGCTGATATGCAAATACCCTTGCATGTGTATAGTTGTGACTTTAGATTTTGATTTGAGATGGGAAGGCATAACAAGAATGAAGAAGATCTGGGTTGAGAGAATTGAGAAAGAGAGTCGAGAGAGAGAAAGATGAGGGAAAAATGAGAGAATAAAATATATTTATTAACATTAACTTTAATTTCTCAAACAATGTCATACAATAAATGAAATAGATAAATTAAATTTCTAAAAAGTCGGTCGGTATTGAATTCCGCTGGATTTATTTTACACACCCGAAACCGCCAAAAACCAACCCAGATGTATTTAATTCGTTGACCCGTGACCTATCAATACCCACCCGAGTGCTACAAATATCCAATGGGCCTATCGGATTCGGTTCGAAATGGATATTCTGTCCAGCCCTAATTAGTATCAATATTATTATGAGAACAATTATATTATTTAATATTACTTTTTACTAATAAAATATTTTGATTTTAGGAGGTAGAGGTTAATGCAAATTCAAAAAGAACATCATTGAACTCTACCATTTACCTTACACTTTGTAAATGACAGTATTTTAAAATTTGGACTATTCCGGATAATAGATCGATTAGATCATGATTCAGAAGATAAAGTGATTCGGCAAGTTTATTGAATCACAATTACAATTGATTTAAAATCGATATGATCCTATCAATTCATTGATTATATCAATTAATTGATAGATTTTTTAAACCGACGTATTAATTTTTTTATGTTTATTTTTTAGTTTAATATATAATTTTAATCCATTTATTTTTATTTTTCTTAAGTTTTGGTGTTTTGCTTTAAAATTCAATTTTATTAATATTTATAATTATGTTAATTATTTATAATAAGTAAATAATATTAAAATTATAAAAATAAAATTTTGTTAAATTTTAAAAATCGGAATTGTAACCTTTTAAAACAATTATATTTTTACATTATTAGAAGTCATCTTATTAGAAGTCATGTGATTCGACCAATAATCCAATGGTCCGACTAGTAACTCAGTGACTTAGTAGCTTGATCTAGTCGATAATCTGTCTGATTTTTAAACATTGATTAATATAAAGAGTTTTAACTTTTACGCTTAAAAGAAAGAATTTAATTGGTATGCACTGACAGGATAAAATTATTGTATACTGTCAACCAATCGTTCTCATGTACTCCGCCACATCAAACTATAAATTTTAAATTAATAATATGATATGACAGGTTAATAAATTTTTATTAGATGATAATGTCAATACATACCAATTAAAGTCTATTCAAAAAATGTTTTGACCTATTTTATTTTGATTATAACTATCTATATAGTAAGTCTATTATCCACAAAGTAAACATTCAGCTATGTTACATGACACCGTATAAGTTGTTTTAGTTCTCTTTAGATTCTAAAGTTGGCTAAATATGATTTCTCAAAATCTTTCTAAATCTTGCTACGGCAATGGTGATAACAAGTCTACTTTAAAAGTTATGTACAAATTATATATCGCAGAATTACAAATTTGAAAAGGCATCTCAAATAGCGGAGCAAAAGAATAAAAATTGATAATAGAAAAAATATATTATTTAGGAAATATATTTTATATGTACATCTCTTATGTACACCCGTTTGATATCTAAATAAAAACATGTAAAAACAAGATTAATTTAGTTGAGTAGATTGTTAGCTTTATATCCAAGGATGTGCTAAGAGTCAATTGTCAATCAATAGAGTCTGTTGGTTTTTCTAAGTTCTTATTGTGTAGACTAGGTGATAGAGCTTCTATTTCCTTTTTAGCTTCTAGGTCGATTGGCCACACCACACTATAGAATATTTATCATCTGATATGAAACACGTGGTGGTGAGGGATATGGGGTGTAGGAACGGGAAGTCTTGCAATGGGTGCTAGGTTCTAGGTTTTAATAATTTGGAGGAGGATAGCATACTGAGGTAGAGTATTGAGGCAGGAGTATCAAGAACTCATGCAATTGCTTTCTTTTTTTAATATGCAATGGGATTAACTTTTAAAAAGTACAAGGGATACTCCTTACAAAAGATAACACGAAAAATTACTTCCCTTTGATACAGCTAATGGGAGATGCAAACCAGTCATAAAAAGAACAATAGTGGATTAAAATAAAGTTAGTACACAATCACCTCCAGGACATATACTTAATAGAATTCAAGTCATCTAAAACATAAAAGGGTGTATCTCTAAATATCAAAGAGCCATGTTATTTTGACACTGATATTTGATACAACGTATGCTACAACATAATTTATAGTAAAGAAAAACTTTCTTGTGCACAACATTCCAGACAAAATACATTATTTAAAAATGGATTGGTGCGTTGTATGTATTCAATTATAGTGTAAGTGTAAATAATGGTGTCAACATATCATTTCTCAAAATCAAATTATTCCTACTCCTCCATATGCACTAAACAATAAGCCCTCAAATTAGACAGATTGACAACTAAAGATCAATTGATCAAGAGAGGTATTTATTTTGGTGGCTTTGGTCCAGCGTGCGCAGGGGGCGACGATGTTATCGAATCATCTATTCATCTTTTTTGGGAATGCGGATTTGCTGTTAGTATTTGGAGAGGTTTGGAGATTTGGACTGGTTTAGTTGTGAAGCAAGCTCGAATTGTGCAACATCTTTTGCTAGTTTTCACAAAAGATTGAAGATGGCGGCTGATAACAACAAAGGTGTTATCATATGGGCTTTCGCTATTTGGTGTATTTAGAGGAGTAGAAATAATCTCATTTTTAGAGATGAGCCTTATAGTTTAATAGAAGTAGTTAACTCCATTAAGTTTTTCCTTGGAGTTGACTTTGCTTTAACGGTCTCTTGGATCACTCTTGCTCTTATTATGAGTGGTTCACTTCGCCGATTTGTTGTATCAAACGAAAGTAATTTTCTACCTTTGACTCTTGTAAAGGTTTGAGTACCCATTGTGCTTTTTGTGTTAATTCCATTCCTTATTAAAAAAAAGTTACCAAAATATTTCCCAGTCTCCTTCCTCAATCTTCTATCGAAGTTGACAAAAAAAGTAGCATAGTTCAAACTCCTCTCTGTTTCTAGGCCTAACCAATTATCTACACTTCTCCAAACTCTAATCGAGTACGCACACTCAGAGAAAAGGTGGGAAGATGTTTCAACATAATTGTCGCAACCAACGCAGGACGAGCTAAAACTGTCAAAGATGATGCCTCTCTAATTGCCAACTATTGTCTCGTTGCTACTCTATCCCGGAATAATCTCCATAAAATCACTACACCAAGAAGGATACTAATGATATCATCTTGTGGCCGTAGAGGCCTTTTAATTTGTTTACTGTCAAATCATGCTATAAAAAGTTGTTGCAGGCTGTGGGCACGATCAAGATGGAGTCTCCACCCAAGGCAGTTCTATCAGTAATGTGGAAAATAAAGAATCCAATGAAAGTGAATTTTTGGTTGGAGGTTGATTAGACTTTCAGCTCGAATTAAGAGGAATCATTACTCATATCCATGATAAAGTATGCATGTTCTGTTTTAATTATAATGAAGATATCAATCATGTTTTTATTTCCTGCCCTCGAATTATATTGGTTGAAGAAAATCGTGGATTGGATTGGTGTGTCATGGATTAGTGAAGAGTTGTGTTATGATCATATGTTGGCTTGGTTTGCAAGTATGAAATGGAGCTGTCCAAAAATGTCAATAATGAAATCGATGATTTCGTGGTGATTATGCAAAGAATCATAATCTTCTTGTGGTGGTGGTTGTCTATAGGATTAAACCATAGAATTAAATGTAACTATTATGAATGGTGTAAATGTCCAACTGACTACCTTTAGGTAATCTTGTTGTATGAAAGAGGTGTATAATTTGTAAATTGAGTTGGAATATCCCTAATACTTTTTGATGAATAAAATGTTGATTATAGAAAGAAAAACACTTAAATCTTGTTAAAAAAATTATGATTAATTGAATTAGAGACACAAAATTGTCTTCTTTTTTAAAGATAAGTTTAAATTAATTTAGATTTTTAATTATTTTAAAATACGAATATTATACGAGTATATCTTCTTCATTTTAAGACACGAATATATGACATAGAGTATCAAACTAAGATATCATAAACATATCAAATGAAATGAAGAAGAAATTTTACATTTAATAAAACAAAATGAAATCCTTTTTCATTATTGACTTAAAAGAATTAAATGCAAAACAACATCAAGAAACTGGAACTGATGTATATGCTAAAAAAATCGTTGTTTGATCTTGTGCATAACCTATCTTATTTTTTCTATAATCAAATTTATAATTTGAATTGGATTACTCTCAAAATACTAAAGTCATATACACACTTTCAAAAGGCTAATTGATAAATAAGGCATATTCTAAAGGAAGGGAGGGGGGAAAACGCGTGACATTATTAAGGAATCCACCTTAATCGTTTTTAAGGCTAATTGCTTTCTTTCTATTGTAATTTCCAATAAACCCTTAAGGATGAGTAATTAGTTACCTTAAATTAGGCCCTCTATATAAATCTTCCTCCAATAATATAAACCACGTGATTAATTTATATATTTTCTTTTTAGTAAGTCTTTACTTATAGTTATTCATTGCTATTTCGTGTTTAATGCTTTTTCCCGTCTACGAAATTGGATAATCAATCTAGATAACAAGGAGAACTTATCATAGATTTACACATTCGAATTAAATAATATTGTGAGGCTGCTTATGATTTTTAAACATATGTTATAATAAGTCATGACAAATGTATTTTACGTGGGATAAAGTCTTTGCTGGTTTGAGACTTTCTCCGAAGGTCATTAGGGGTTTGTATTCAAACAAAGTAAGTTGCATGTAAATGAAATATCTGAAATATTTGTTATAAGTTCAAGCAGGGATAAACCACATGAAAAGGGAAAATGATTCGAACAGGAGGCTTAATCGTTTCTATCATAATATTTCTTCGTTGTTATTTGAGTTACCTAGTTTTATAATCATTACACAAAAAAATCAATATCGCTATGTGCAACCCTCCCTCATTTTAAATAATTAAGTTTCTTTTACGAATGATAAGTATTCTCCCCTTATCTTTATAGAATTAAAAATAATCCTCGTGGATATGGTACAAAATTTTACTCACCGCTTGTGATTTTTATCGACACAACTTATACTAAATTGATCTAACATCCAATAAAATGAATTTGTTTTAGGATTTTGGATCACTTCATCAAGGAAAATTTAGGCAATATACTTGTTACTACGATTATTTAATTTCTTTTATTTTTATTATACTTTATTTTTAGTTTTAGTTTTTAGTTTTTCTCCATACTATTAAAGGTGTATGTTGTTTGATTTTTTTTTAGCACGGGTTTGAAAGATTTAGAATTCAAATAGAGAATATAAAGCAATTTGTCAACCATTTTTTAGCGTATGCAATCATGATTGGACAAAATAGTTAGAAAAATGGAAGGTACCTAACATTAGTGTAAATGGCAAGGTCTTATCAGCCTCAACTCTTGATTCTATCAAAGCAACATTAGACTGTTCTTCTTTAGAATCTTCTTCTTCTGAATTTGAGTCGTCTCATATAGCCAAGAGCCCCTTCTTGCCTTTGAAGAATTTCTTCTTTGGCCTCTTGTCCTTTTTGAGTTTAGGACACTAATTCATGTAGTGACCTGACTCCTTACACTCATAACCAATAACTTCTTTTTCAGAACCTTGCTTCTTCTGTCCAGACATCGAGTAAGAACGACCAACGGTCTTCCTTGCGCCTCTGAACTTCCCTTGACCATTCTACTTATGTTTCCAAACTTTGTTGACTCTTTTGGAAATCAGTGACAACTCATCATCATCATCATCATCATCATCATCAGAATATTTTAATTCTTCCTCAACTTGATAAGCTCTTGCCTTTTCAGAGTTGGACTTTAAGGAAACAGATTTACATCGCTTCTAAAGTTCATCTCCTTCTAGCTATATCTCATGACTTCTTAAATAACTATTGAAATTCTGGTATGCAGATCTCAGATGTTAATAACATTGATCTCTACTAAAATAGAACAAGGACAGAACATGACCATTTTGAATTCCTTTACAAATTAACAATGTCATGACATCAGTTGTAATATCAGCAGACTGACAGAACTATTTATCTAACCATTTAAATAGTGCAGAATTGTAAATGCTGAATGATAAAAAAACATAATGAATTGTTAACCCAGTTCAGTGCAACATCACCTACATCTAGGGACTACCAAGCCAGGAAGAAAACCCAATATTAGCAGAATTAATTCAGAGCTAAACTCCCAGTTTACAACTCCTTACTTAATCTCTACCCAATGCAATTTCTGCCTAGAACACACTAGACACAAGACACCTCTCACTTCCCACATTCACAGCAGTGATAAACAATTCAAAATTACAAGGAAGACTTTAGAAGACACTTTTCAAAGTCACAACTTGATCTTGCTTACAAGCTTTGATCAAGAACCATACACTCTTGCTTAAAAGTTTTGAGTGAACAATTTACAATTGCAATTTATTCTAATTCACACATTAATTAATGCGTGAATAACTCACAAAACAAACCCATAAATATGTCTACCACAATGCATGAAAAGATACAAATGGTGAGTTACAAAGTCACGCACACAAGAGACTCTCAACACCCTATAACACAAAACCACACGTGAAGATTAAATTACTCAGACAAAATTCTTCACCACCCAATCTGCTAGTCTTCAGAAGGATTCCTCCTTTATTTTTATGTAGTGCATGGGTCTTGGGCCTGCATAACATATATTAGGTTTAACTCAGTTAAACCAATTTACATAATTCAGGTGCTGCGAATTAGGTCACAGTCGTTCCATGTTCTCTCAGCCCTTCCTGGAATCTTGCCCGATATAACTAAGGAATCCTGAATTTTAGCCTGAGATAAATCAGGAACCATACCAGAAAAAAATAACATGCGCGCCCTGATGTTAGCTACCTGATGTCATGACATTCAGTATGACATCCAATTTACTTTGTGCTAGCTAACTAAACTTACCCTGTAGAACACTAAACATGTATGTCATAACATCAGTTATGACATTCACACATACATCAATGTTTTGCCATAAAATGCAGCCAATCAAAAACATATACAACTAACAATTTCTTCAAGACTGATACAATTCAGATCTTTAGATAGCTTTAAGGAATTTACCATAGGTCTCCATTTCTTGGGAAGACTTTTGACGATCTTCTTAACATTGTCAGCAATTGAATATCCTTTGTCCAAAACCTTAAGTCATCAGACCACCATCTGAAACCTTAAGAACATAGTGTCAACTATTTCATCATCCCTCATTCTGGATGCCTCATATTTCTGGATTAGGGCTAAAGCCTTTTTCTCCTTTACTTGAGTGTTTCCTTCATAAGTCATTCTTAAGGAATCAAAGATAGACTTGGCAATATCTCTGTTTGTTATCTTCTCAAGCTCAGTATAAGAGATAACATTAAGAAATATAGTTATTTCCTTAGGATGATTCTTATGGTCCTTCTTTTGTTGGTCAGTCATCACACTTCTTACTACTTTGTTACCTGTAGCATCAATTGGGTGAGTGTAGCCACATACTACAAGATCCCAGAGATATACATCGTAACCAAGAAAGAAGCTTTTGATTCTATATTTCCAGTAGTCAAACTTATCACCATCAAAGACTGGTGGTTTGACTCTTTAGTGATCTTTCTCATTGTTAACAATTGAAGCAACGATAACCATTGTTTCTCACACAAATTGGAACGGTACTTAACATGGTGACATGTTGATAAAGATTTTTCACACGAGAAAGAGGGGTTTGAATTGGATTTTTAAAAATAAATTTTTTCCCAACTCAAAAACTCAACAATTAAAAGATTGAACAATGAGAGAGACACATGAATTTTTATTCTGGTTCGCTTGAAACTCAAAGCTAATCCAGTCCACCCGCTAAGGTGATTTTGCCTTATACACAAGGACTTAATCCACTATAATCAACTGATTACAAATTCACTAGCTTCAACTGGTGACTAATAAACCACAAAGACAAACACCCCGAATTTAATCATGATATTTGAATTAATTATTTAATTGAGAATATTCATGTTTCGCTGAATTTTCGGTGGTTTTGTGAATATTGAAAAGATGTTCATTTTCGGGTATTTATTTGATTAATAACATATAATATTAATTTATTAGTATTATTATTAATTAAATGGAATTTAAGTGAAATAAGGGCAATTTGGGCATTTGAGGAAGTTAGTAAGGGTAATAAGGGAAAAGCCCAATTTGTGAGGCCCAAGACTAATATGGACAAAATAAAGTTCTGAAAGGGAATTTGAATTCATTTTGTATTAACCGTGAAAGTTTGGTGGCCAGAGCTCTGAAGGAAAGGTTGGAAGCAGAAGATCCCAAAGTTAATCGTGAAAGCTGCGAATCGACTAAGGTATGGGGAGTATCGCATTTCATGATTTTCTCTGTATGCCTTTCGGTGTGTTTATGGTGGGGTCTATGATTTAAGGTATGTTGGGTTGATTTGGGAGAATTAGGGAAATTGATGAATAGACTTTGAGGTTATGATTGATAGTATGTATCCTTGAATATTGACATGTATTTAGGACACCTTATCGGATTGTTTGATGTGTAACATGAGTTTGAAAACCTTAGGCCTTTGTGGCAAAAAACTTGGATTAGGATATGTTTGACCCTGTAGGAATAGGAATATTCAAATGTGATTAACTCTAATGCATTCAGAGCAACTGCAGGAAAATAGTATTTTAGGCAGTGCAAATGTTGCCGGATTAGCCTAATGAACCATAGATTTTGTACCGTTATCGCCGTATGACCTTAGGGATGATTTCGGGATGTTTTGGGGGCATGAGATGTGTGAATCGTATGCGTTTTTGGGTGGAAATCAGTTATGGTGCGTAGCAGAAGTTGCTGTCATTGCACTGTTCGCCTAGCGAGCAAGCCAGCGAAGGTTCGCTACAAGACTCGCCTTGCGAGCAAGCCAGCGAGGATTCGCTAGAGGCTCGCCTAGCGAGCAAGCCAGCGAGGGGTTCGCTACGAGACTCGCCTAGCGAGCGAGCCAGCGAATGTAGTAGAGTTCACGAAATTAATTATTGTGCAGCGATTCTGTGATGTGTGATTCTGGGATTTCTGGGATGAGTTGCCATGAGTATGACAGTGGATTTTAGGCGATGTGTACATGATGTTATGATAGTTTTCTATGATGTATCGATTGAGTTAATATGATGAAATTACCATGATTTGATGAATTATATGATAACATGAGATGTGATGATTTTATGTGTTGATGATGAGTATGATGAATGATGATGCATCATATGTTGTATTGTCAGGATTATTAATGTGACGTGTGCATCATGCATTCATGCGCATTCGATTGCTTTGGCTTCAATCCCACCGTGTGGATGTGAAGTATTTTGATGTGCTCCGATCCTATTGATGGGGATCTATGGAGGGTTTATGGCCCAGTGTCCGTCGAACTGTAATGATTGGTACCACATGCATCGAGTTATGTTTGCATTTATGAGTCTTTATGTATAAATTATGATGTTGTGACCTTTGAGGCATATGTGAGTAATATGAATGTGTTGAATATGAATATGTTGTCGTTTATGCATTAATTGTCATACATTGATTATTATGAATTGTTTTACTCACCCTGCCTGTTTGAATGTTACCTCTACGTGGGTAACGTGCAGATGACCCAGTTTAGCCGTGAACGCCGGCGAGGAGTTAGTTTGATGTTTTTGAGTGTTTTAGTCTTGTGGGTCAACTTAGAGGGTCTTGCTCTGATATGTAACATCAGGTTGGGTTCCTTGAGTTGATTTTATACCGTTGAGGTTATTTTGATTAATTTCCCGTTTTGAGGAAAACTTTGATATATGTTTTTGAGTTCCGCTGTTGATGATGTTTTGATGTACCTTGGGAAAAACCCGTCGTTACGGAGTGTTGGCCAATTTTTATGACTTTGAGCAATGTACGCCCTTTTAGTGGCTTTATAATGAGATTTATTTATTCACTCTGATTTATTTGTTATTTTGCCTTGATAAATTTTGGGGTAGAAAAACGGTGTTACATTAGTGGTATCAGAGCAGGTCGGTCCGTCCGGCCATGTGTTTATGTTGTTAATCCCCTGTCAGTCGATAGTGTGAGAACGCTATCGATGAGTTGTTTCCTTCTAACCTTGTTGGTGGTTGTAGATGGCAGGAAGAAATGATCGTGCTATTGCTGATGCACTGGAGTCACTTGCCCAAGTGATGGCTCAGAATGGTGGACCTCCAGATGAGTTCTGCGCTTTGGGAAAGTTCCAGAGAAACAATCCTCCGAATTTTGTGGGTACTCATGATCTTGATGGTGCGTAGAAGTGGCTGAAGGTGATTGGGAAGATTTTCCGAGTTATGGCATGCACTGATACGCAGCAGGTACATTTTGGTACGCATATTCTGGCAGAAGAGGCTGAGGAATGGTGGGATAACACTCGTCAGAGATTGGAAGGTGCTGGCATTGCAATAACTTGGACTGTGTTTAAAGAAGAGTTTCTGAGAAAGTATTTTCCTGAAGATGTTCGGGGGAAGAAAGAGGTGGAGTTCCTTGAGCTGAAACAAGGTAATATGACTGTGGCTGAGTGATCGGTGGTTTTTACACGTTATTTTACCGTTTGTTTCAGTTAATATATTGTTATGTCTTATCGCATTTTATTTGTTTGTATTACATTTTACGCGTTGATTTAGTGTTTTCACTGTCTCTAGGTTCAGGTGAACAATAAAGGAGAAGCAGAGCGAAAACCGAGGAAAATGGCAAGATTTAGGAAGAGTTTTGAGGTGGATCAGCAGCCTGACACGGGTGCCCGTGTCCCATGACACGACCCATGTTGCAGGACTTGAAGAGGAAGAGCACGCCCAAGACTTGAAGAGGAAAAGTAGCAAAACAGTTGTGCAATACGGGTGCCCGTGTCCCATGACACGGCCCGTGTTGCAACCCCTGAAGATGAAAAGTTTATTCCACGAGTCAGCAGCCTGACACGGCCACCCGTGTCCCATGACATGGCCCGTGTCAGGGCTACTGAAAGTTAAATGATTTTATTTTGTGTTTTAGGCTGACTGTGCTATCTCAGAGGGCAGTTTAGACATCTCGCATTGTAATTTGAATTTTTGATATATTAGACGGATCGTGAATGGAAAAAGAGACTTTTGGACAAAAAGAAATTTCACGAGAAAGATTGGAGCGATCAAGGTGTTGGGAAACTGAAGGTCCTCATGAGCGGAAGCGATTGAAGATCAAAGCAAGTGATTATCTTGTAATGTTTAATCTTATTGTTGATTTTATCTGTATTATTATGAGTAGCTAAACCCCCCAATGCTAGGGGGTATCCCTGAATTGACTCTATAATGACCTTGTTTCCTTTGAATAATGGATTTCACTGCTTTCTAATCATCGTTGTTATTGTATAATTTTCTTATGGCTTTTCTTATTTTACAAATAAGGATTTGATTTACGATTAACCTTAAGTTTGGAAAAACGATCGTTAACGTGTTTATACGATAATACTATTGTAGATATTGCCTAGGAATGGGGATACCCTATAGTAACCGTAATGTTTTAGATAAAATATATTTCTTGGGATTGTTCCTATACCGCCAAGGAATTGGGGCATAGGAAGAATACCAAAGGGTTGTCTGCTAAGGAATTAGAGTCAACTAATCTTTAAAACCGGTAACGATTGAATTGAGCAGTGATTTCTGAAAACTAAGGATTAAGGTTATTACAAGGCTTTTCATACACCCTACCCTAGCATGCTTCTCATAACTGTTTAAAACCTTTATTTTACTGCTTTTGCCTTTTGCCTTGATAATTCTAAAGAAACAAACCAAAACCCCTATGACTTTTTGTTCAATTGAATTACTATAGAACTTGTGTTCATACGCAGTCCGCGAGATCGATATTCGAGGAATTTCCCCTTATTACTACATCAGTACAATTAGTACACTTGCTAATTTACCGGCCACTGAGTATGCGGCAAAGTTTGAGTCTGTGGTCAAGTTTTATCCGCATTACAACCGTGTTGACGCAGAGATGTCGAAGTGTCTCAAGTTTGAGAATGGGTTGAGACCAGAGATTAAGCAGGGAATTGGGTATCAGCAGATTCGTCGGTTTTCAGAACTACTGAACAAGAGCAGAATTTATGATAAAGATAGCCGAGCTCGATCTACTCACTACAAGCAGCTAAGTTAGAAGAAAGAGAAAGGTCAGTTCAGAGGAAAACCGTATGTGACTTCTGGTGATAAAGGGAAGCAGAAGGATTCTAATGGGAAAAAGCCAAGTGGAGGAGCGGCTACTGCTCCAGGTAATTGTTATAAGTGTGGCGAGCAAGGCCACCGTGCTGAGAATTGTAAAGCGCTGAGGTGTCATCGTTGTGGAAAGAGGGGTCATAAGGCTAATGACTGCAAAGACGAAGCTCCGACTTGCTTCTACTGTGGAGAGAAGGGGCATATCAGTACCCAGTGTCAGCAGCTGAAGAAGACTGCTACTGCTGCTTAGACAAGTGGCAAAGTGTTTGCGTTGAGCGGTGTAGAAAAAGCTAAGACGGATAACTTGATCAGAGGTACGTGTTTTATTAATGATGTTGAATTGATTACTATAATTGATACTAGTACTACACATTCGTTTATTTTTCTTGAATGTGCTAAGAGGTTGAATTTGAATGTCTCTGCTATGAGTGGGAGTATGGTTATTGATACCCCGGCTAATGGTTCTGTGACTACTGCGTTAGTCTGTTTGAGCTGTCCTGTGACTATTTATGATAGGAACTTTATGATGGACTTGGTCTGTATACCTTTGAATCAAATTGATGTTATCCTTGGGATGAACTGGTTGGAGTACAACTATGTTCACATTGATTATTATAGTAAGACTGTAAGATTTCCTGAGTTGGGCGATGTTGGAGAGCTAATGTTTGTATCTGCCAAGCAAGTGGAAGAACTCTTAGAAGATGAGGCTAAGATGTTTGTTGTGTTTGCTTTACTCCAAGTGGATGGTGAAGCAGTGGGCGTGGAGCTACCGGTTGTTCGGGAGTTTCCTGAGGTGTTTCCAAACGACATGAATGACTTACCTCCTAAGCGTGAGGTAGAGTTTACTATTGAGGTGATACCGGGCACTAGTCCTGTATCGATGACTCCTTATCGGATGTCTTCATCTGAGTTAGGGGAATTAAGGAAACAGTTGGAAGATTTGCTTGAAAAGAAGTTTGTTCGACCGAGTGTTTCTCCGTGGGGTGCTCCTGTGTTGTTGGTGAAGAAGAAAGATGGTAGTATGAGATTGTGTGTGGATTATCGGCAGTTGAATAAAGTGACTATTAAGAATAAATATCCACTTCTGAGGATTGATAATTTAATGGATCAATTGGTGGGTGCTTGTGTGTTTAGCAAGATTGATTTAAGGTATGGTTATCATCAGATTCGTGTTAAGCCTGATGATATTCCGAAGACAGCTCTCAGGACGAGATATGGACACTATGAGTATACTGTGATGCCATTTAGAGTTTCGAATGCACCTGGCGTATTCATGGAGTATATGAATAGGACTTTCCATCCTTATTTGGATCAGTTCGTAGTGGTGTTTATCAATGATATTTTGATATATTCTAAGTATGAAGAAGAGCATGTGCAACATCTAAGAGTTGTATTGCAGGTTTTGAAGGACAAGAAGCTTTACGCCAAGTTGTCTAAGTGTGAGTTTTGGTTAAAGGAAATGAGTTTCCTCGGCCATGTGATTTCTAGTGGAGGGATTGATGTTAATCCATTGAAGATTGATGCTGTGTTGCAGCGGGAGGCTCCAAAGTCTGCTACTGAGATTCAAAGTTTCCTTGGGTTGGCTGGTTATTATCGCAAGTTTATTGAAGGTTTTTCTAAGTTAGCATTGCCATTGACTCAGTTGACTCTAAAGGGTCAAGCTTATGTATGGGATGTTGCTTGTGAGAAGAGTTTTGTAGAACTCAAGAAGAAGTTGACGACTGCTCCAGTGTTGATTTTTCCAAATCTGAGTGAGTCCTTTGTGGTGTATTGTGATGCGTCGAAGATGGGCCTTGGAGGCGTATTGATGCAAAACGGTCAGGTTGTTGCTTACGCTTCCATACAACTGAAGGTTCATGAAAGAAATTATCCTACGCATGATTAAGAGTTCAGTGAAGATATGGAGACATTATCTATTTGGGTCCAGATTCGAAGTGTTCAGTGATCACAAGAGTCTGAAGTATTTGTTTGATCAGAAAGAGTTGAACATGAGGCAGCGAAGATGGCTTGAACTTCTGAAGGATTATCATTTTAAATTGATTTACCATCCGGGTAAGGCTAATGTTATGGCTGATGCATTGAGTAGGAAGTCCTTGCATATGGCGATACTTATGGTACGAGAGTTGGAACTGATTGAGCAATTCAGAGATATGAGTTTGATTTGTGAAGAGACTCCTAACAGTGTGAGAATGAGTATGTTGAAGCTGACTAGTAGTATTCTCCAAGAGATCAGAGAAGTTCAAAGATCTAATTTGAGTTTGGTGGATCGTATCGCGTTAATTAATCAAGGTAATGGAGGTGATTTTCGGATTGATGAGAATGGTGTAATGAGGTTCCGAGATAGAGTATGTGTTCCTGATGTGCCAGAAATCAGGAAGAGCATTCTTGAAGAAGGTCACAGAAGCGGGTTGAGTATTCATCATGGTGCCACAAAGATGTATTAAGACTTGAAGAAGTTGTTTTGGTGGCCTAGTATGAAGAAGGAAATTGCTGAATTTGTTTATGCTTGTTTGACTTGTCAGAAGTCGAAGATTGAACATCAGAGACCGTCGAGTCTGATGCAACCGTTGACTATTCCAGAATGGAAATGGGATAGCATTTCTATGGATTTTGTGACAAGTTTGCCGAGGACGGTGAAGGGATATGATTCGATTTGGGTAATTGTTGATAGATTGACTAAATCGGCTCATTTTGTACCGATGAGGATCAATTATTCGTTGCAGAAGCTTGCTAATTATATATTGAGCAGATTGTGAAGTTGTATGGTGTTCCGTCGAGTATTGTGTCTGATAGGGATTCGAGATTTACATCGAGGTTTTGGGAGAGTTTGCAGGCAGCTTTGGGTACTAAGTTGAAGTTGAGTTCTGCCTATCATCCGCAGACGGATGGACAGGCAGAAAGAACTATCCAGTATTTAGAGGATTTGTTGAGAGCCTGTGTTTTGGATCAAGGTGGATCGTGGGATAGTTATTTGCCATTGGTTGAGTTTACCTACAATAACAGTTACCATTCTAGTATCGGAATGACACCGTATGAGGCTTTGTATGGTAGGAGGTGTAGGACTCCGTTGTGTTGGTATGAATCAGGCGAGAGTGTTGTGCTCGGACCTGAAATTATGCAAGAGACAACTGAAAATATCAAGATGATCCTTGAAAAGATGAAAACGTCGCAGAGTCGTCAGAAGAGTTACCATGATAAGAGGAGGAAAACACTTGAATTCAAAGAGGGAGATCATGTGTTTCTGAGAGTTACGCCGATAACTGGTGTTGGTCGGGCTTTAAAGTCTTGAAAGCTCACATCACGTTTTGTTGGTCCGTATCAGATTTTGCAGAGGGTGGGGGAAATAGCCTATCGGATTGCTTTACCGCTGTCGCTCACGAATTTTCATGATGTGTTTCATGTGTCCCAGTTGAGGAAGTACATTCCAGATCCATCGCATGTGATTCAGATAGATGATGTGCAAGTGCGAGATGATTTGACTGTGGAGGTGTTGCCTGTTCGAATTGACGAACGAGAAGTGAAACAGGTATGAGGTAAGGAGATCGCCTTGGTGAAGGTATTGTGGGGAGGACCAACTGGAGAAAGTTGGACTTGGGAACGTGAAAATCAGATGAAGGAGTCGTATCCAACTCTGTTTTCTGCAGGTAATTTTCGAGGACAAAAATTCTTTTAAGTGGGGGAAAATTGTAACACCTCGAATTTAATCATGATATTTGAATTAATTATTTAATTGAGAATATTCATGTTTCGCTGAATTTCCTGCGGTCTTGTGAATATTGGAAAGATGTGCATTTTCGGGTATTTATTTGATTAATAGCATATAATATTAATTTATTAGTATTATTATTAATTAAATGGAATATAAGTGAAATAATGGCAATTTGGGCATTTGAGGAAGTTAGTAAGGGTAATAAGGGAAAAGCCCAATTTGTGAGGCCAAAGACTAATTGGACAAAATAGAGTTCTGAAAGGGAATTTGAGTTCATTTTGTATTAACCATGAAAGTTTGGTGGCTAGAGCTCTGAAGGAAAGGTTGGAAGCAGAAGATCCCAAAGTTAATCGTGAAAGCTGCGAATCGACTAAGATATGGGGAGTATCGCATTTCATGATTTTCTTTGTATGCCTTTCGGTGTGTTTATAGTGGGGTCTATGATTTAGGGTATGTTGGGTTGATTTGGGAGAATTAGGGAAATTGATGAATAGACTTTGAGGTTATGATTGATAGTATGTATCCTTGAATATTGACATGAATTTAGGAAACCTTATCGGACTGTTTGATGTGTAACATGAGTTTGAAAACCTTAGGCCTTCGTGGCCAAAAACATGGATTGGGATATGTTTGACCCTGTAGGAATAGGAATATTCAAATGTGAGTAACTCTAATGCACTCAGAGAAAATGCAGGAAAATAGTATTTTAGGCAGTGCAAATGTTGTCGGATTAGCCTAATGAACCATAGATTTTGTACCGCTATCGCCGTATGACCTTAAGGATGATTTAAGGTTGTTTTGGGGGCATGAGATGTGTGAATTGTATGAGTTTTTGGGTGGAAATCAGTTTTGGTGCGTAGCAAAAGTTGCTGTCATCGCACTGTTCGCCTAGCGAGCAAGCCAGTGAAGGTTCGCTACAAGACTCGCCTAGCGAGCAAGCCAGCGAGGATTCGCTAGAGGCTCGCCTAGCGAGCAAGCCAGCGAGGGGTTCGCTACGAGACTCGCCTAGCGAGCGAGTCAGCGAATATAGCATAGTTCACAAAATTAATTGTTGTGCAGCGATGCCGTGATGTGTGATTCTGGGATTTCTGGGATGAGTTGCCATGAGTATGACAGTGAGTTTTAGGCGACGTGTACATGACTTTATGATAGTTTTCTATGATGTATCGATTGAGTTAATATGATGAAATTACCATGATTTGATGAACTATGTGATAACATGAGATGTGATGACTTTATGTGCTGATGATGAATATGATGAATGATGATGCACCGTATGCTGTATTGTGAGGATTATTATTATGACGTGTGCACCATGCACTCATGTGCATTCGATTCCTTTGGCTTCAATCCCACTGTGTGAATATGAAGTATTTTAATTTGCTCTGATCCTATTGATGGGGATCTATGGAGGGTTGATGCCCTAGTGTCCATCGCGCTGTGATGATTGGTACCACATGCATCGAGTTGTGTTGCATTGCATTTATGAGTCTTTGTGTATAAATTATGATGTTGTGACCTTTGAGGCATATGTGAGTAATATGAATGTGTTGAATATGAATATGTTGTCGTTTATGCCTTAATTGTCATACATTGATTATTTTGAATTGTTTTACTCACCCTGCCTGTTTGAATGTTACCTCTACGTGGGTAACGTGCAGATGACCCAGTTTAGCAGTGGACGCCGGCGAGGAGTTAGTTTGAAGTTTTTGAGTGTTTTAGTCTTGTGGGTCAGCTTAGAGGGTCTTGCTCTGATATGTAACATTGAGTTGGGTTCTTTGAGTTGATTTTATACTATTGAAGTTATTTTTATTAATTTCCCGTTTTGAGGAAAACTTTGATATATGTTTTGAGTTCCACTGTTTATGATGTTTTGATGTACCTTGGGAAAAACCCATCGTTATGGAGTGTTGACCAATTTGATGACTTTGAGCAATGTACGCCCTTTTAGTGGCTTTTTAATGAGATTTATTTATTCACTCTAATTTATGTGTTATTTTTCCTTGATAAATTTTGGGGTAGAAAAAGGTGTTACATACATCGTAACCAAGAAAGAAGCTTTTGATTCTATATTTCCAGTAGTCAAACTTGTCACCATCAGATACTGATGGTTTGGCTCTGTAGTGATCTTTCTCATTGTTAACAATAGGAGCAAGAAAAACCATTTTTTCTCACATGAATTGGAATAGTACTGAACACGGTGACGTGTTGATAAAGCTTTTTAACACGAGAAAGGGGGGGTTTGAATTGGGTTTTTAAAACAAAATTTTTTCCCAACTCAAAAACTCAACAATTAAAAGATTGAACAATGAGAGAGACACAAGAATTTTATCCCGGTTCGCTTGAAACTCAAAGCTAATCCAATCCACCCGCCAAGGTGATTTTTCCTTATACACAAGGACTTAATCCACTATAATCAACTGATTAAAAATTCACTAGCTGCAACTGGTGACTAATAAACAACAAAGACAAACAGTCAATGTATTCTCAAGGATAATGACCTAATTAGTCCCTCAAGGAACTATAAACAAACAGTTTGAATAAAGATTGTATGTTTACAAATTGCTTCTATACAAGCAGATTTACACAAATTAAATACAAAAAAATACTCAAAGAAAAGTTTGCACAAAGTTGAAAGATTTTCACGTAGAAATAAACTTGTAATTTCGACATCTTTCTTTTTAAGTCATTCTTAAGGAATCAAACATAGACTTGGCAGTATCTCTGTTTGTTATCTTCTCAAACTCAATATAAGAGATAACATTAGGCAATATAGTTATTTCCTTAGGATGACTCTTATGGTCCTTCTTTTGTTGATCAGTCATAGCACTTCTTACTACTTTGTTACTTGTAGCATCAACTAGTGAGTGTAGTCAACTACTACAAGATCCCAAAGATATACATTGTAACTAAGAAAGAATATGTCGATTATATATTTCCAGTAGTCAAACTTGTCACCATCAAATACTGATGGTTTGGCTCTGTAGTGATCTTTCTCATTGTTAACAATAGGAGCAACAACAACCATTCTTTCTCACACAAACTGGAACGGTACTTAACACGGTGACGTGTTGATAAAGCTTTTAACACGAGAAAGGGGGGTTTGAATTGGGTTTTTAAAACAAAATTTTTTCCCAACTTAAAAACTCAACAATTAAAAGATTGAACAATGAGGGAGACACAAGAATTTTTATCCTGGTTTGCTTGAAACTCAAAGCTAATCCAATCCACCCACCAAGGTGATTTTTCCTTATACAGAAGGATTTAATCCACTATAATCAACTGATTACAAATGCACTAGCTGCAAATTGTGACTAATAAACAACAAAGACAAACAATCAATGTCTTCTCAAGGAGACTGACCTAATTAGTCCCTCAAGGAACTACAAACAAACAGTTTGAATAAAGATTGTGTGTTTACAAATTGCTTCTATACAAGCAGATTTACACAAATGAAATACAAAAAATACTCAAAGAAAAGTTTGCACAAAGTTTAAAGCTTTTCACATAGAAACAAACTTATAATTTCAGCCTCTTTCTTCAAGTTTCCAAGTCCCATATATATAACATGAAAAAGGAACTGTTGGAGGGAAAATCAAGGATACGAAAAATGTAGTTGTCCACTAATGGAATAGTGATAGGTGTGAAAAGTAGTATTGTCCTTTCGCCCACAAAATTAGGTAGTGGAGGAACAATTTTGTTTTGTACTAAAGAATCACGTAGCTTCTAACGAAAAGTTGATGAATCATGAATAGAAGAATCACGTAGCATGAAATCAAAATCATCAAGCAAAACCTGTTAAGTGCAAATTTTGACTTAAAATGAACTATCTTTCTTGGCACTTTTCAACTAATTTATCATGTCTTTATAGATTTAATTCTTGTTCTTGTGTGATTCTTCAATTATATTGAAAATACCTTTGGATTCTTTGATGTGTGTGTTATTGTGCTGAAATCAGGTATAACACATCAATGATTAAGACACAAGTGAATTGGACAAGGAAGACAAAGAAGTGAAGAAGAACCAGCAAGTTCGTTGTGCGAACAAGAAGAAAACATTCACTGTGTGAAGTTGCATTGAAGGACCAGAGAACCAGCCCAGACTGAAGTCAGTAGCTAAAAGATCTTGAGTTTGCTGTGCGGACTTGTAGCGAGGTAGTTCGAAGTGCGAAGAATTGCTCGCATAGTAAATTTTAGATAAATATCAAGGACAGTGTAACTGTTCAGAGGCACTTCAGGTGCCCAAAAGTGTTTTGATGGTGTTATACCCTAATTTTTACCCTGAATCGTCAGACGATACACATCATAACATTTTCATCATCCGTGCATCGTAACCATTATTCAGATTAGCTAACCATTATGCCTCAGAAGTGCATGTCATTTTGCTTTCTTTATTCTTGTTTCCTAGGCTCAAGTCTTACAAGATTAAATCGAGGGATCATACGAAGTTATCAAGTCAAGCTATCAGGTTGTAGCAAAGATTCTGAATCAGGATTTTTGGCCCTCGGCAAGTCATTGTTGCATCAGTGTGCACTCAAGGCGAAGATTAAATTTTCTCAGCCTTTGTGTTTAAAATGAGCAAGTGCCATTCAATTGGATTTTGTTGGAGACTAGCAGGTTCAGGGTATGCGTAGTACTATTCAAGCCAACTGTGCGTGAGGTGTGGTTTGAAATTCAATGGAGTTTGACCTAATCTTAGGAAAACAATTTTTTTGCTTTAGTATCAAGATATCGGGTTGTGGCAAAGGCGGTTTGTTGTAGGTAGATAAATTGTCAGGGTTGGATGAATTTCAATTAGGGTTTTGGTGTAGTGGCAGCACAATTCATGTCTTTAATTAGCTGTGTTAGCATTGGTATGTGAAAGTCCAGATTGGGGTTTGGTGCAAAGATTCTAGTTATCTGGTGAAATCATGTTATAGAGCCACCAAAAGTGAAGACATTTGGTCAACACTTAAGCCATTTTTTGTTCATGTTCTAGTCAGGGGAGATTTCAAGCTTCTTTTTCAATTTGAAATCATCCAAGATTCTATCCAATGTCGAACTTCCAAAACCTTTGCAAATTCTATTCAATTTTCTTTCCAATTTCAAATTCTATCCAGTCCAATTCTATTTCATCTCCATTTTAAATTCCATATTCAAGTCATAGTCAAAACCATTTAAGTTTTCATGTCGTTTCGATCTCATCTCAATTATAATTCATGAATCTCAAATTCAATTAGTTCAAATCTCTAACTCAAGTCTCAAATCAAGCTCATTGGTTTTTCTTAATTCAATTTTGGTTTCAAATCCCAAAGTTCAGTACATTTTAATCAAACTGAAGTTCAATTTTCAAGCCTAAAGTCTCATTTCTAACCTATTCCAAATTCCATTCAATTCCAATTTCAATTTAATTACTTTGGGTGCAATTCCAAGTCTTATTCAAGTTTGAAGTTACCACTTCTTTCCAAATTCATAATTCATTTTCAAATAAGATTCAAGTCCATGTCATTTTTTGTTGCTACAATTTCAAAGTTACAAATGCATCAAGAGGGCCAAAAGTGAAGCCCATTCATTACTAAATTACAAAAAAATATAAAGGGTAAGGCCTTAAGTCCATTTACAATTTTTCTTCAATAAAAACAACGCCATAGTGTAGTCCGCTACAATATCCGTCGTACGACCAACATTCACGCCAACCGGCTGTGAAAAAAAAGAAACGAGCCATGACACGAAAATTAAAAGAACTCCAAGCTACCACCCGCGTGCTGTAAGCTGCTACCCAAACCGTGAAACCTCAACTCGTACGAACCTGTATCACATGGCTACCTCTATACCCTCTGTACCCTACGTAAGGAAAATTCAGCCAGCCTGCTACCTGCGATACGTAAAGCCATACAAGCCATCTTCACCCAGAAAAACTCTACGCCATGCCAATTTTGCTTTTCTTGTTGATCCATGACCACACCTACAAAAATAAAGCAAGAAATTTTAAACTCATCATAACAGCCCCAAGTGAGTCCAAAATACTCATGTCAAATTTTAGTCTATTCTAAATTTCAAGCATCCTATTTCAATCATCATATTAAAATTTCATTAACAAATCCATTCAAATATATTATTCTAAGATTCAAAATCAGTTTTTTTTTTTTTGTTTCAACTCTTTTCCAAGTTTCAGAAATTAATATTCAATTCATTGCTCTCCAATTCAGTTTGCAAACAAAAAACAGCATGTTAATATCATGGTTGTACTAGCTACACGATGAGGAAGGTACATAGGGGACCACTAATTCAAGAAACCCATAAGAAAACAAAAATCAGAGCAGGGAACAAGTGCAGACATGAGTATTACTAGTTTTGGCAAAACATTCTTTTGCCTTCTAGGAAAGTAACTCCAGACTTTGCAAGGATTGAAGAGTCCAATAACAACATCTCAGTTCCAAAACCTAATTCCCCATATATAAAAGAAACAACAATGAAGATAGAAAAAAACACGATAAAAAAAGATTGGAAAACGGCGGAAAAAAAAGAAAAAATCGCAGAAACCTCACTACTCGTCCAAGGAGACAAGTCTACATAGATCTGGACTCACACCAATCCGCCAGAAGAATATGAGGGAATTCGATCATACCTGGAGTCGCGCGGACCCGTTTGATTTCGTCTAGGTATAATCTCCATTTTTTCTTGAATAACTGCTTCTTTACTCTTGCTTAAAAAAAGAAAGGAATCCGAAAAAAACCGATTGAGAAGGGAGGACAAAAGGTTTTGTTTCTCATTTTCGCACGTTTATTTCTTCGTGTTTTCCGCGTCTTACCACACGAAGAAGACGAAGCGGCTGGCTTTTAGTTTCTTAGAGCATCCACACTCATTACCCCCACTTTGATTCTTTAAATGGGGTCCACGTAATTTTTTATATTATATTTCACTTTAATATTTTCTAAACAACTCAAGTATATTTTTTAAATATCCATACAATCCATCAAAAACTCTAAAATGGGTCCCACCAAATACCTTACATTTAATTAAGAAACGTTCTCTTGCAGAACAACGTTGGCAAATTAAATGACAATTAAAATTTTCAAATATCCATCAATTTCTCATAAAAAAGCTTTGGTTTTTGTGAAGGAACAATGACATGGCATTGATATTTATGCTCTTAGGGTTTTCTTTTTCTCTTAGAGGACCCGACCCCCTTTGTTTTCACATACCCATCCCTTATTGGGCCTTAATCCCAACCTCATGTCTTGCCCATGTTTAATATAGGTTATGTTCTTGTTTTCCCATTAACATTAATTTATTTCCATTTGCTAAGGTTTTGTTTTATTGACTTTTATTTTTGATCTAAAGAAGAATAGCCAAAACAAAGAATGAAGTTATTATTTAAATTAAATACATTTAATTAACATTAAGTAATTAAAACATTAGCTAAGTTTATCAAATATCCATACTTAATCATATTAATAACTTGTGTATATATATAGTTTTGTGGTGATTTAGTTTTTTTTTATTTCTAAACGATTATCTTGACGACATCCTAGTCATGTTGTGTGCTCATATTGTGATATTGCTTTTTCTAAACCTTATTCTAATCTATTCAAACCTTATCTTAAAGAAAAAGTAGCGTTTTCTCGACTCACGTCGAACTCCTTTTTCTTCCATCCTTGTAAGTCGAGCGTTTTTGCCTCGCTATCGACCTTATCATATACCGTTAGGACCTCCTTACTGTTTAGTTCAAACTATTAACTTTTCCATACGCAAATTTAAGCCTCGATCAACATCAAGAATTTTATCAAAGTCAAATTAATTAACTTAATTACACTTAAATTATTTTAATAAAAGATGATAATGGAGTTGGAATGGAGCCTTCGATTTCTCTCCTCAATTATTTGAGCCCGAGAAGCTTTTCTTAAGCTTGAACAATTGTCTTCCTTAAAAATATTTATAATCCGATCCTATGTCAAACTATTTCACAATAAATTAATCAAATCTATTTTCTCAATTACTTAGATGAAAAAGAGAGAGAGTCAAGTCTTTGACTCACTTTCCCGATTACTTGGGCCCGAGAAGCCTTTCTTAAGCTTCGAGTAATCTTCATTAGTAACTTACTCTAGCTTTAACAAACTCTTGTCAACCTCTGTCAGCCAACCTTTTTGCACGCAAAATGCAATCAAACCCTTAACTCAACATCGAGCGGATTTTCTCAATTAAACTATCAAAACAATTAAAAATTATCGAAAAATATTTTCAAGTTGAAAATGAGAGGGATCGAGCCTTTGATTTCTCTTCAGTTGTTTGAATGCGAGTTATCTTACTCGTTTATGAGCAGTTGACGCCTCTAAAACACTTCCAACTTGACAACATTCAATCTATATATACAACCTCTTTTCGAGATGAAAACTATGGAGGGTCAAGTCTTTGACTCACTTTCTTGATTACTTGGGCCCGAGAAGCCTTTCTTAAGCTTCAAGTAATCTTCATTTGTTTAAACTGTTTTAGCCATCCATCAAAACACTTTCCAAACGCGATATCTTTCGAGATGAAAAAGAGAGAGAGTCAAGTCTTTGACTCATTCTTCCGATTACTTGGGCCCAAGGAACCTTTCTTAAGCTTCAAGTAATTGTCATCCATCAAAATACATCAACACACTAATTCAATCTCTCGCTTCCGTGCGAACTTTCAAATCTTTTCATAAACATGAGATATGGTGTCTCGAGAACGATGCAAAATATTGCTTCATCCGTTAACCTACTTGAGTCGAGATAAATGGTGTGTTTCCCATGAATGTTGATATATGGAAATCCATTCAAAGTGATGCAAGCGTCCTCTTCTCACCCGTTTGGATAAAGCAATATTTTCTACCGAATACGACTAAGTATCTTTCGATAAAATCAAACTAACATCCGTAGTCCTAACTACGGACGCTCTGATTTCTCATTTGTCAATTAGAATACGTAGGCATAAGATTGCGAGATCCTAGCCAGAAACCTCCTCTCTTTTCTACCGTAGTCTCACGAACTACGGACGCTCTGATTCTTCACTTCTTCCGAGTGAAAATACGTAGGCACTGTTGCGGTGAGAATCGTGATACCAAGCTATTGACTAACTTGAATCTTAATTCTTAAATTCACAACCGGAAATTAATTTATCCAAAAAGGAATGGTTTAAAGAAAGAAAAAGCTATTAAAATGCAAAGCAAAAGGCAAGGCTTAAAGCTAAGCAAAGAGAAATCTAAAGGTTTGGGGGTTGGTTATGCCTAGGGTAGGTATTTCACATCCTAAACATCTGTAGTACTCTACAGGAACCTCTTGTTAATATTTGTGTTTGCTAAAGTTTGCTTGCTAAAGGGAAAGTGCTAGGGGTAAAGATATAAAGTATAAAGTATGTACAAAGTTTGGTAAAGTATGCTCGCGAAGACATCGCATCTCGTGCCTACGTATCCTGACGGGGATGGAATCAGAGCAACCGTAGTTCCCCTGGTTAGGGTAAGGAACTCTTGACTGTGGTTAAGGTTCCAAAGGGAAAGTAAATGTATGCGGCGAGACACCTACATAGAGTGCGGCGACTCTAAACTAAGGTTAAGTTAGAAAAGAAGGGAATGTCCACGGCGGGACGACTAAATGGAGCACGACTAAATGGGTTATAACTTGCTCATAATGCAAAGTGTTTCTAAAATAGTATTTTTAGAATTCTTTAAATATTATATAGAAATATGTTACAACACAAGAATTTTGCAAAAAGAACCACTTAAAAATGATTTAAAATGGAGAAATTATGTGGTTTTTAAGTTTGTGAACAAAACATAAAAATCTAAATGATAAAAAGAATAAAATGCACATGGTAAGACAATGAATCAAACAAATTTGATTATTTAAACATGTTAAAAAAACATTTCTAAATAATACAAGATCAATATCACAAGAAAAATCAAGTTACAAGTTGAAAAGGTTTAAGAACATCATGGTAAAAACCCTAAAAACAATCATGATAGCATGTGAAATGCAAATGGAAAGTTCATATTTATGAGTTTTAGGTTTACCTCTTGAAGAAAGATTAAGCAATAAGAAAACCAGAGATCTTGAAAGCTCTTACAAGATCTTCAAATGTTCCTAGGATGATGAATAGATGCTCCAAACAACCTCCAAGCAAGCTAGTGGATGAAATGCCTTGTAAATGAAGGAAAATCTCCAAAATCCAAAGATTTCAAAGACCAACTCACTAGAACCTTGTTACATAAATATGGAAGTGATTTAGATAGCTTCAATACATCATATTTGATGTGTTTGAAGTGTTTCTTGAGTTGGAAGAAGTTTGGAAATGGTTTTGAAAGGTGTTTTGCAAAAGTAGATTTTGAGGGATTTTGGAAACTTAATGAAATTTTGCAAGAACTTGTGATTGTGTAAGGAATGGATTTCTATCTGGTTTCTAGCATGAAACTTGTGTGTTTGTGATGTAGGAAGTGAGTTCTATTTATAGCCAAAAGCCTTGGATCAAGGTATGAGTAAAAGTGAAGCAAATTGCCAATTTTAACCTTCCATCATGAAAATCTTTGAGTTTTCCAATGCAATCTTCATCTTTATCTTTAAGCCACTCTACTAAGATATTCTCTATTTCCCATAGATTTTTTTCATCACGATTGATAGGATAGGAGGTGACTTGTTGAATTAAAGTTGATGATTTGACAAGGGTAGCCACCTTTTTTCTCTTTCTTCACTATTCACTTTTGTAACTTGCATTAAATAATGATTTCCTCTGATCTTTGTGCCATTTTTGTGGGAATTGATGTACAAATGTTCATCATCAATATAAACATCATAAATGAGGCTTAATCTTTGATTATCATTGATTTGGAGAGGTTTTGGAATCAAAAAACTCATGCTGACCTGGTTTTGCCAATGCGGGTTTTTGCCAACTTGTGGACCTCGGTTCTCTCTAACCAGGAAGAGTTATGGAACACACTTGTACTTTTTAGAAATCCCCAATTAGGTACTACAATATTTATGTTTGTTTTAGGAACTCATTCCTCTTGAAACTAGGTCAAAAACCCTTGTGTGGTTAAGGAGTTATGACTTTGCCCTTTTCAAAACCTTAATTCCCCAACTTTTTGATTACTTCTCAATTCTTGATCAATTGGTCACAAAACTTCATGATTAAATATTAAATGATGTTGGGAACATATTTGGCTTCAATTTTGGGATAAAAACCTGTTGGTCAATGGGTTGATTTTTCAGTCAAACGAACCGAATGATCGAAAACATCTGAATCGACTGTTGGTGTCGTGGGTCTTCTAAGGCCTTGAAACTTTTTTAGTGGACTTCCCTAATCCATATGAGCTTCATGGACCATAATTCCATCATTGTAACACCTTTAAATCAAAAGTCAAACCACAGTTGACTTTTCCTGATCAGAAAACCTAATCGGGGGTCCTGAACTGCACTGTTTTTAATCTTCGGGTGACAATCTCAAATTGGATTCATAATTGACTTAATGGAGTATTATTGAAGGTGTAGAGACACTCTTCATGGATAATCAATCCAAGGCATTGACTGATTAAACCGTTGAAACCTCGATTTCCAACTGTACGGAACCCTAATTCACCTGTATCTTAACAAAGACAAACTTGAAATAGGTTAAGGTTAGATAAACAATGATAATGCTCCTAGAATGATGATGAAGATCTAAGAGGTCAAAATTTGCGGTACAACAGGCACAAGGGCCCCAATCCTTGGCAAGCACCCTAATATAAAACCACCAATTTCCCCTTTAGAAATCTAAACCCTTTTACCTTATTTTCACTTTATTCCCTTAGAAGAAAACAAACAAGCTAACCTAACATTTCTCATGAATCGAATTAAGATGTTCCCGTTGAGTACAATGGACGTGAGGGGTGCTAATACCTTCCCCTCACATAACTGACTCCCGAACCTAGAACTTGGTTGCGATGACCATGTTCTTTCCCTAAAGGTTTTCTTGATATTTTCCTATTCCATCTTGGAATTAATAAAGTTCGGTGGCGACACTGTTTTCCGCGACCATTCGCGAAGGATCGTGCTTTTTCGAGGTACGAGAGATGGACGAAGAAAGGGTTCGCAGTGCGAACATGACAGATTTTGTAAATACTATATAATTACTTTGTCTTGCTTTTTAGAATATAACTTTCATAACTTGTAATTTTTGGGATCAAAACTTTATCTCTCTTAATTCCAAGCATATTCTAGAGAGAGAAACACAAACCCTAAGAGAGAGAAGCACAAATTAAAGCAACTCGGAGCTTGATCTTAGAGTAAGAGTTTTGATTTCTTGTTGGATTTGGATGTAATATTTTGTTACCTTATGTATTTCATCTAATTTATGTATTGTGAACTAGTTTTAATTCTCTATTGATGATGTCGTTGATTTCTTATTTGTGGGTCTTGACAAAACCTATTGACAGTTGTTTATATTGTATATATGCTTGTTTCTTTTCACGTTTTCTCAAGTGTTTGTAGGAATAAATGATGATAACTCCTTCTAGATTGGTAGCTATTTGTATAAAAGTATCCAATGAAGATTCTTCCATGTTTGGATGGTAATGATAGGATGTTGAACATGTGAATGCAAATAAGATAAATTGTACCACTTTATAGAATGTTAGGATGAGTTAAGAGTTTTGTGCCTTGTGCAAATTTGTGTTTTTTTATCATTTTGCAACTTGTTTGAATGCTTGTTTCATTTAGGACCAAAAGCCACAAATTGTGAGAAACCTCCATTGTTTACTATATACTAGGATGACTGATAACTTTGTTTAATTTGTTTTATTCATGCTTAATCTTTTGACTATTATGATTTTGTGGAACCATTAGAAATGATCAACGCATTTGTTTATATTGAGCACAACCATATCAAAAAGTAACTTACTAGTGAGTAGTGAGAACTTGTTAACCCCTTTGAGCCTAAGCAGTTTAGATCTCATTTTAGTGATGAACTTGGTTTACGTACATAATTTGAAAGTTTTTTTCATCATTGAATTTTGTGAGATTGTAAAAATTTCTTCTAGAACCTTTGAACATTGTTTTAGATTGATAAACTTGGCATAAAAAGCAATGAGTATTCACTTGAGGTTTGGTTGAACTTAAGTTGGGGAGAATGAAAAAGAAGAATGGTAGGTTGCTAAAACTTTTGAAAATTTTCAAGCAAGCATGAAAAGAAAAAGTGTGAATATGAATGTGGAAAACAAAAGAAAAAAAATGCTTGTTTGAAAAAGAAAAATAGAGAATGAAATAATTATGCAAAAGGAAGTTTAAGAACGTTTGAAATAAAGGGAAGAAAATGGTAAATGAAGTTGTGATGTGTAAATACATTGTATAGTGAATGTTTCATTTGCATTGGCAATTTCTATTCAATGGCCTTTAGAAATGGTCCTTTGTTGTGAACCCGACCAAGCTGTAACCTTCAAAGCCCTTAGTGATATTTTTGCTTCCATATTTTTATTTTTGATTGTTAGATGAATGTATGAATTGGATTGTTATTAGAATTGTTGTCAAGTGACTCAAATTTCTGCGCTGTTGCAAACATGTTAATTTCTTCATTCTTATTTTGAAGAGGAGTGTTAGAGTGATTCAAGTATGAGAATTTAGTTGTTAATTGAACCATTTCATGAATTTGTTTAAGAACTAAATTTTTTGTCATTGTTCGATTATATTGAATGGTAAACATTGCTTGTGGGTATTTTCATGGTTGACCAAATCCTCTTATATGAGCAAATTTCTCTTATTTGAATTTGAATCGTTAATTTTTTCTTGGTTGAATCTTATGCTTGAGTAGATCCTCTTATTCGAGCAAATTTATCTTGTTTTCATGAGGGGCATGCTTTGCATAAAGACAAGCAAAAATCTAGTTGGGGAGAGTTTGTAAATGCAAATTTTGGCTTAAAATAAACTATCTTTCTTAAGTTCGTTGTACAAACTTGTGTGATTCTTCAAATATATTGCAAATACCTTTGGGTTCTTTGACGTGAATAAGATAAGGAAGACACAAGTGAATTCGATAAGGAAGACAAAGAAGTGAAGAAGAACTAGAAAGTTCGATGTGCAAAGAAGAAGCAAACGCTCGTTGTGCGAAGTTGCAGCGGAAGACCAGCGAACCAACCCAGACTGAAGTCAGTAGCTAAAGGACCCTAAGTTCGTTGTGCAAACTTGTAGCGAGGTAGTTCGCAGTGCAAAGAATTTCTCGCACAACGAACTTCATATATTTCTCAAGTACAACTTAACTGTTTAGAGGCATTTCAGGTGCCTAAAAGTGTGTTCGCTAGGCAAGAAAGGGTTCGCAATGTGAACATGGCATATTTTATAAATACTATATAAGTACTTTTTCTTGCTTTTTAGAATATAACTTTCATAACTTGTACTTTTTGAGATCAGAACTTTATCTCTATTAATTTGAAGCATATTCTAGAGAGAGAAACACAAACCCTAAGAGGGAGAAGCACAAATTAAAGCAACTCAGAGCTTGATCTTCGACTAAGAGTTTCGATTTCTTGTTGGGTTTAGATGTAATCTTTTGATACCTTTTGTATTTCATCTAATTAATGTATTGTGTACTAGTTTTGATTCTCTATTAATATTGTCTTTGATTTCTTATTTGTTGGTCTTGACAAAACCTTTTTCAAATCTTTGATCTAAGATCGTCCTCTATCAATTAGCAAACTTTTGACATAGTTTTGTAAGTTGATATTCACTAGTATCACGTTTATTTTATTGTGTTGATTAAGTAGTATGAGTAGGATTAATATGGTAAAGACCGCGATATTGCTTGACAAACGGTATTGTGAAGATGCGTGATAATAGTCATGAAGAACGATGTTCACATACATTTGGCAGATTAGGTGAGTTCATGTAAAATGGGTTAATCATATGTACGTATTTTGATCATGACGTTATATATGAATCAAATCATTAATTTGATATGGATGTTATAGTAATATATGTTGGGCCTAAACTCTAGACCTAGATTTAAGTTTAACATTCACGTGAATATCAGTTCTTAATGCCATGTGTTGGTTTTGTTGCGTGAGATATCACCCATGAGACAATACGGTTGGCCTCTCGACTTTGCGTTAGACATAACCTCTTTTTTATGTGATATTTGATGATATTAGATGAAAGTTTGAGTTGTGTATAACATGATTAGAAGAATGCATGTGTTATCAATTGATGAGATCCAATCCCAACAAGGCTCCATTTAGATTTCAGTCTTTATTTTATATTTTTCGTCTTTATATTTTCTACTTTATTTATGGTTCCTTGAACTTTTTAACCATAACTTTTGCACAACAAGCTTAGAAATATAGAGACCATTGAACGATATTCTTTCCCTCGCACCGTTCCCTTTGGAGTCAATATAAATCTCGGAGGAAATTCCTTCAAAACTAAATTTTTACTTCTTGCGGATTTACTGCAGATTAAATAAAACCTTTTTAAAATCAGCGTCTGACTTGGGATCTTTAGAATCTTCAGAATATTTAGCTAAAAACTTTAGATGTTTTCCTTTCTTCAGAAGTTTGATGATTATAGTCACATCTAGAAACATAAACTAAAAGAACATTGCAGCAACAAAATGTAGTCTTCTCAGAAGCTTCTTAGAAGTGAATTAGTGCATAAGCGCATTTTGGAACACAAAGTTCAGAAACTGATGACGCTGCACGTCATTTTCTAAGAATCAAAATTGGCTGTTAAAGCTACACAATAACAAACTTTTAGGGTACCAAAATTATTCTCACAGAAATACTACCTTGTTATCATCAAAATTCAAAGGTATAGATGCAGAATCAAATCTTGTTCTAACATTATGAACATCTGATTAATGATGTGACTACTACAAAACACTATTAAAAAATTTGCGTTTAGTGACTGTAAAAGTCTAAAAATCTGTCACTATAATGGTTAGCAACCAATAATATGACTACCAAATTTTAGTTGGAAAAGTGCTAGTCGCTACCTTTTAGCGACCAATTTTGGTGACCATTTTCAGTTGTTTAAAGAATTTAAAATAAGACAAATTTTTTGTCTCTAACAAGAATTGAACCAATGTTCTTTCCTTTGCAAAAATTTTAGTTGGAAAAGTGTTGGTCGCTACCCTTTAGCGACCAATTTTGGTGACCATTTTCAGTTTGTTTAAAGAATTTAAAATAAGACAAATTTTTTGTCTCCAACAAGAATTTAACCAATGTTCTTTCCTTTGCAAGATTTATTTGTGTCCACTAGCCCATTTGGTTTTACTTGTTTAATTTATTTTTAAGATATATGTATTATTAATGAAATAAAAATTTCAAATATTATTTAAAAATATTATTACACTAATTGTCATTAAAGTTATATTTTATTTAAATTAATAAATTTGTATGAGTTAATTATTTATATAAATATATGTTTTATTTATTCAAACAATAAAAAAATGTAAATTTTTGACTAAAATAAAAAAAAGGAGAAAATTGAAAGGGGAGTAACTTAATAATGAAAAAAAAAATTTAAAAAAATATTAGTAACTAAAATTTCGGTCACTGAATTAATTTATATAAAAATGATTATTTGAGACTGAAAGTTTTGGTCACAAAATATCAGTTGCTAATTTATTTTGTGACCGATTTAGTGACTTTTAAAATTTGCTAACATGATATTTTATTTGGGTGGCTAACTCGGTCACTAGAGTGACCAAAAATTTTCAGTCACTAATTCGGTCACTAAAAATAAATTTTTTAGTAGTAAAATAAACATTCAATAACATAACATTACCACAATCATTCCTTCCACCGTTGTAATATATGAAACTGGATGTGCCTAATGCTAATTTATTTTTTTAAAAGTCATTTTATAACAATTGATAGATAAAACCGTAGTGATAAAGTGAGTGTGGTACATGGTTCGAATCATGGCATCTACATTTTTCTATTTTTCCTATTACAAAAATTATATGTCACTTAAATTCATAAATAAATAAAAAATTGAAGATTATTTAATGAGAGATTTAATATGCAACCGTTTAATATCATCTGTACAACCTTTTCACTTCTATAAAGAGAGAAACACTTATCCCAACTATAATGATGATTGAATTTTTTTTTCAGTTTTCAAGACGATCACAATGTTATCCAAGAATATCAACCATTGGAAGTAATCATTTCAAATATTAAATAATCAAATCTTTCATCTTCAACCTCGTCTATAAATGCACAATTTCATATAATGAATTTCCACTACTTCAAAACTATTCTTCTTAACTACATATAGCAACATGAGTTCTCCATGTGAAAATACTAACAAAAATATCTCAACTAAAGTCACTACAGTACAACACAATGATCATCGGTCAATTGAGGAGGTCTAGCCATCTGGATCGACAACTATCAGGTATATACTTAGGGTTAGGAAGCCCAAGAAGAAGAAAAAGAAGAAAAAGGTGCCCAAAAAGATTTATTACTAAGTTTCTGATAAGGATAGTGACGAAAAAGTCATAGATTATGAAGATTCCTTTGCTGCTAGGGGTTATTGTTTCGAAATTGACAAAATTATGTAATGAAATAATTTATATACTCCTCCCTCTTGTCCATCTTAATGAAAATATTTATTATTGCTACATATACTCTTTCATTTATACACTATTATTGTTTACACAAAAAATAGTACAAACCAACAAAAATAAAAACAACAATCGCAACCGTAATAAAAAATAACAATAATAATAATTAATACCTCTCTAAAAATTGGGTTTATAAAAAAATAAAAAAAATTCTAAGAGATTTAACCTAGATTTTAATAAAGAACCGTTGTAAAATCGTGATGAAATGCAATATTTTTTCTTTCTACCCGTGATGAAATGCAATATTTTTTCTTTCCAACCGTGATAAAATCGTGATAAATAAATATCACGGTTTTTCTTTCTAACCGTGATGAAATGCAATATTTTTTACTATATAAGTGAAAGTATCTATCGTTCAGTACATAACAATTGTTTCTCTCAAATGAAAATCCTAACATATTTCACTCTTCTCTCTCATGACATAACCCTAACATCCATTTCACTCTTTAAACTTTCTTAAACCTTCATATTCGTCTTCACCAATCGCTATGATACTCTTTAATCATATTTCAGGTTCGTTCATTAAACTTACGCTTCAGTTTCATTTACATTTCTTGTTAAAAATAGGTTCTCATTTTTTTATTTGGTGAATGTTCTCATTTTTTCGAATTCGTCTTCACCACCTTAACAAAGTTTGACTATGATACATATGACTTATGTAGCTATGAAGAAAAATACAAGAAGTATGAAGCTATTGTCTTAACTTCATTCACCTTGTACTTCTTCTTCATAGCTTCCTAAACTAGATGAAAATCATAATTTGTTTCAGATCTACGATTAGTTTAAAAAAACGTGTGTTCTTTAAATATTACATAATATCTTATGTTGTTGTTATTGTATATTGCTATTGTTATTCTTGAACCTTATTTTATTTTATGTTATTGATAAATGTTGTTGTTGTTGATTAATGTTTTATGAATTTAAATAACAAACTTTGCTAAGCCACAAGAAAGAAGCTTATTGTGACTTATCAATGTTTTGTTCTTTAAATTCTCAAAACATTACATACTATCTTGTGTTGTTGTATGTTGTTATATGAAGTTGAGTTTATTATATGCTATGTAGATTGTTTGCTTCACTAATCCTTCACTGAAAATACATTTCATTTAAATTGACATAGAAGCTTATAATCTGAAAATTAAGTTGTATTTAAAAGCCATATTATATCAATCAATATTTTCTGAACTGCATTCGTCTCATTGTTTATCTCAGTCTGTTTAACATATAGAATGTGGGTCAATGATCTAATTCCTTCAACACATTCATATCTTCTCTTATAGTTTAATTTGAATTACAACAATTTTATTAATATTATTCAAATTAAACTAGAATTAAGGAATTTATAAGATGAAGTACTTAAACCATTGAACCACATTCTATATGTTAAACAACGTGAGATGAACGATTAGACAGATGCAATTCGGAAAACAGTGGCTTGTTTAAGTTAGCTTTTAAGATATTTTAATTTTCAGATTATATACTTCTTCATCAATTTGAATGGTTGTATGTTGTTGTTAGGTTTATTGAAAAATAAGCACTACTAGAAAACTTCATTTTATCTACGAATTTAGCCTCGGCCACCGACGCCGAGGCTAACTAGCCTCGACAAAACCGAGGCTATGCAAACGCAAAAAAAAGTCATTCTAAAATTTTTCTTTTACAATTATTTTTATTTAATTCATTAGACACGGCTAGGCCGAGGCTATATTTTTTTTAAATATTAGACACGGTCAATCCGAGGCTACCTATTTTAAGCTGTGAACTTAGCCTCGGCCACGGACACCGAGGCTAACTAGCCTTGACAAATCCGAGGCTATTTAAACGCAATAAACCCCATTTTAAAGTTTTTCTATTTTTTTAAATATTAGACACGGACGAGCCGAGGCTAACGTTTTTAATATTTTTCGAATATATTTATTTTATCTGATAGACACGGTTCAACCGAGGCTAACTTTTTTTTATATGATAGACACGGATGAGCCTAGGTTAAATATTTCCCACCTTGTTTTTCATGTTTCCCTCTTAATTCCCTTTCAGAGAACCCTAAAATTAAACCAAATACATTTTCAGAAGAAAAAAAACCCTAAAATCAACGTAGTGAGTTTCATCTCTTTGTTTTCATCTTCAAGATCATCGATTCTTCTGAGTAGGTTTATTGGTGTCTGATTCTTCTTCTGCTTTTTTTCAACCTCAAACTATCTTTGGTTCTTCTTCTGCTTTTTTTCAACCTCAAACTACCTCTGCTTCTTCTTCTTCTTTTTTCAATGTAGTGAGTTTCAGTCTTGGCCTTTACCTGTTGAAGGAAGTTTAGAAGATAGAGCTGCAAGTACTTCCAAGAGTCATAGTCAAGCAGAGAAAAGACGCAGAGATAGAATCAATTTGTTTGTGTTATTTGCCATTTTAAGGTTAGATTTTTTTATTTGCCACTCTAATTCCAACCCTAACTGAGATTTAGGTTTAATGATTATGATGTTTTGCATTCAACTCATCCCCTGCTTTTGTCTGTGTTGCTGTTAGGTTTAATGATTCACACTCTAATTTTTATTTAAGATTTTATATGCACTGTTCTGTTAAATGTGGTTGAACGTTAGGGATTCCATTGTTGCTCACTTGTTTTATGTGGTTGAACTCGGTTCTGTTAGTATGGTAATTAACATTCTATTGTGAAGGGGAAAATGTTAGTGTGTAAAAAACTCTTGTTAGGTGCTAGCTAATTCAAAGTTCACAACACTTATAACAGACAACAACCAATAAAAGTAGTTAAGCTTATCTCTATTCAAGTTATTACTTTCCAACCACCCTCCACTCACTCTGTTCATAACCTCAACAACCACAGTGCTTGTAAAATAACCAAACGCAACAAAACACCAAGAAATAGCTGTACTCAGTGATTTCATTCCAGCTGAACTTTTTGCGTAGAACAACTCTAAAAGTCCAATAAGTGTAAACATATCTGCAGCACCGAAAATAGCGTATTGAAAACCCAACCAAAACACTGTCATTGGTAAAGGCTCATTGCTGTCTACCATGTTGTGTTCTACTACTACGGATTTTCGGCGTGTTTCGATGAAACCGACTATTAACATTGATATTGCTGAGAGAACTAGTCTGATTCCGATTCTTTGAAGGTTTCGAATTCCAGTTGGTATCCCTGTGAATCTTCGGATAAATGGGACGAAGAATTGGTTGTATAGAGGGATTAGGACAAACATGAATAATAGAGGGATGATTGGGAGAGAAGTCCAATTAAACAATAACATTTTGAATCATATAGAAAAAATAAAATACAATAATAGTAACTTTATTAACCTGTATCATTCTTATTAGAGGACTTCCCTTAGGAGTATTATTTCTATATAATGACTTTCCCATGCAAATAAACAGAATTGAGAACAAGACTGCAATAGTGCAGACAGTAAAACTCCAATACCATCCTTGATTAGTACTAATCCAAACAATGACAGTAACACCAATTATTGCTCCTGTTGTAAGACTAAACAAGAACCAGTTAAAAAACTCGACAATTGAGATGCTTCCTTTGGATCTTTATCATCAAATTGATCAGCTCCTAAGGCTGGTAACGCCGCTTTAATACCACTTGTTCCTAATGCAACAAGGTATAATCCTGTATAGAGTATAGCAGATTGGCTTCCAGCAGCAGGCTTGCATTGGTTCATATGAATTGGTGTTATATCTTTGCAGGGTATCAGTCTTAATTGTTAGAAACGCGCTTGAACTGTTAGGATACCATATCCCTGTGATTAAAAGAGTGAGTTGTATTAGGTCATAATGGCCTAGTAGAATCAAAGTACAAGAACTGTATATGTTTCAAAGAGCTGATGGAATGGAACACCTAATCCTCCATCCCTTTATTACTCAAAATCAAAATCATCATAAGGAAACCATAAAAGAACAAAACAAGTGTTAATATTACAACTATGACACATACTCTACTAATTAACATAGTATTAATGAATTCATAGCCTGAGCTTGAACTTACAACTACTGCCTGAAATGCTAATATCATTATCAGCACCAAGGCTATCCACCACAATCTCACACCTAACATGAAACTTTACTCAAAACAGCTTCAACTTACCAATCTTAACCCTCACGTTCTGATTCACCTTAATATTAAGTAGTATACTCTTGTAGCTGCTGCTGCAAAGTATTTACTAAACCAGTTGCATCCTGCGTTCGACCCGTTAAAGGCAGATTAAGCACAGTTATATTCCGATGACCCTGATAGAAATTCGGCAAAGACCCTTCACATAGTTCTGTTTCTTTACACCAAGCACTTATATTGCTTCCACTTACATAATATATTCCAATCTTCTTATTTGGGTTTCTAGCAATTACTATTACATCGAAGGTAACAAAAAGATTGTTATTATCAGAAAGGTTGAACTGAGTTATTCTCAATCTGTCTACTGAGTATTTAGGAAGCTTTGGCCTAAAAGCAAGGTATAGTGTTCCAATGGTGATGGATATTGCGATAATAAGAATCAGCAATATGGTGAAAGTGCAACACAGGAACCTGCAGCAACAACTTCTTTTCTTCTTTGGTGGAGGGGAGTGCCTCACTTGAAACTTACGTTTCGGAATAGGTGGATTGAAATAATCATATTGCAAAGGGTCCCGTCTATCGGAATTTGAAATGTTTCGAGGATACAAAGGAATTTTTGGTTTGGTTTGTGACTCCAAATCATTAGCAGGGTGAATTTTCTGATAATCTGTCATCATGTTTTTGTATCAGAAAATTTGGCTCAAGAAGAAGTATGTGTGATCAATGCAAATTTTTGACATGGTTTGTTGTTATATAGGTGAATTAGTCTTCAATGGTGTGTAGCAACAAAGTGGGTGGGAACATGAATACGTATAGGATAGAAGAAAGGAGCAGGTGATTGCATGTATGAAGGCTTTGAAGCTTTCTCATGTTTGACTTGAATGGTTAAAAGGGTCACCATCAAGTTCTATATTATATGATACAAATATGATCATCAATCAATTGAATCAATATATTGTTTGCGTGACGACACACAAGTAGATTTGTTTGGAGAGATTTTTGATACGTAGTGAAGCAACGATAGGATATTGATTGAAGATGCACAACTATGTTATGGTTTATTATGTGTATTTTGTATTCCAATATCTTGATGAATATGATATTATCATTTCTCTTTTTCCTAAGTGTTACTGCTCTAAATTTATCTTTGTAATCACAGTTTTGACTGTTATGAGATTTCCAACTTTTCATCCTTGTTCGCATGCTTTGATTGTTAGCTACGTTTGGTCGTGATAAGAGATTCAGAGTTAAAATTTGTGGTATATTTAAGTTGTTGGTGATTCTTATGTGTATTGAAGTTATGAAATCTGCATGTTTTGGTTTGGAGTGTGTCGTGAGCGTGCAGTTCACATTGTTTTTATTCATGTTATAAGTTTATGACCACCTCTTCGTAAATAACTTGCAAGCTATATGAAGTCTTAGTATGCTGAAATTTGTGCAGCTTGCTTGTAGCTTTGTGTGGAATTTGTTAGCATAGAGATGATTAGCATACGGTCGAGATTCATAAGTCTTAGCGTTATTCGTATAGTTATGTTACTGTTGTCTGTTATGATTGATTTGCACTTTGTATGCTGCCCTGCTTTTGGATTTCAAGTTCTGTTCCATCATGTTAATGAATGTTACGACATCGATGCTTAACGGTGATAATTTCAAGTGTTATTTGGTATTGCGTTCAACTTTTAGCTATTTTCTCTGAGACCTGTTTATCGCAATTGTGTTTTGGCGAAACGTTGCAGCTTTGCATTGTTACGATTAATATCGGTGGTATCATGTATGTTGCTTTGAGAGTCGATTTTCTCCGAATATTGTTTGTGATACTTGCTGCAATACAGTGTCAAAATCACAAGGAAGTCATTTGTTCTCTTCCTTCTACAAGTGATGTGAATGATCATGTTAGCAACCTGTAGCATGAATAATACCGCGCCTTTACAATTGATTTTTCTTTCTTTAGAAGTTTTATTGTTTCAGTTTCAGTTTGTTGATTTGGCACTGGTGTAAAACCCTATGGATAATGATACTAGAACCTATCTATAGAGTGTTATCCAAACATCAGTAATGCCCATTATATCACATATTTTGAGATTAAACAAAGTCTGTGCTGTCCATTGGAGTTTTTTTTTTTGACAAAGTCTGTTACAATATTAAACAAAATGATAATGACTGATACCAAAGTCTGTACATACCGCACCATGATGAAGTTTTGTTTTGTGGATATTAAACAAAATGATAATGACAGGTCATAGTTGCTATCAGTAATGACTTTGTCTAATTTTTGTCTAATTTTTTTTTGTATTTTATGACAACAGATGACTAAAAGAAGTGGAGGTGAGAGAGGAAAGGAAAATCCAAAAAAAGGAAAATCTAAGTGCTTAGCACCTGGAAAGCTTATTAATAATCGAAATAGCATGTTTCAAAAGAAGTCTATATTTGTTCAATCATCACAAGCTACTACAACACCGACTCCACCAACTCGGACTCCATCGTCGGCTCCGACTCCATCGTTGGCTCCGACTCCCTCGGTTGCTTCGACTCCATCACCTGCTCCGAATCTATTTCCAGTGCGGGCTGCACCGGTCCTACGGACTACACCTATTTTGCAGACTGCGCTTGTGCCGCAGGCTATACCACCATTGCAGACTACATTGTCATCTGCACCTAATCATGCCTCTACCTCTGAGGCATTTAGGTTTATGCCTACTCCGGGTTTAAACATTCAAAATGTGGCTGTCCCTCTAGATAATGCCTCACGTGAGATTCCAATGGAGGAAAATAAAGAGGAAATTGAGGATGAGGTCGCGGATGAGGTGGTCGTGGGTGAAGGTAATGTTCCTCCTCATTTGATAATAAGGGATGATAATGGGAAGGTTATTATACAAACTTGTGGTAGCGAGTAAGTTTAAAATATTTATTCAATATTGTAACAGGCTTCAACATTATCATTGGTTTCAACATTATATCATATGACATCATTGGTTTCATTCAATATTGTAGGCTTGTTCCGGCCAAAGAAGTAGCAAATGGCATTAATTATGCGATACACAAACAATTTTATAGGGGTTTCTATAATTGGACAGTAGTTTCCGATGATGTCAAAGAAAAATGGTTTGCTCTTTTTGCGGTAAGTATTTATTGAATTTTGTCTAAAAGCCTCAGCATTAAGGACAAAAACACATGTTTCCTTATGGATAGATGTTGACAAACCTAACAGAACTGACATTATAATGCCTAGGATGTTTATACTATTTTAGTCATTTTCAGGACAAGGTTTCATGGGATCCTCAATATGAGATGTTTGTCAGGAAAGCCTTTTATTCAAAGGCAGCCATTCGACTAAATGACATAATGAGGAAGGTGAGGTTAAAAGGGACCCGTCCTTCATGGATTGGTGAGGATGCCTAGAATGAGCTTGAAACTTATTGGAAGAGTGATTCGTTCTTGAAATTGTCCTCTCAAAACAAGGCCAATCGAAGTTCAGCAAGAGGAGGAGCAGTCCACACCTCAGGTCGTAAGGCTCATGTTGATGTAGCGCTTGAGCTTGTAAGTAATAAAGTCGATTTTTATTTCAATCTTTAATTATTTACACTATCAAATTTACTTTAATTTATTTTTGTAGACCCAAGAACTTCAAAGGGATGTACGCCCTGATGAGTTATTTTTGAAGACCCATAAGAGGAAAAGTGGAGCATGGGTTGATCATCGTGTTGAGTCTACATACGTAAGTCTTAATTAATTATGAACTTAATATCAAAATGAAATTACCTTGATCATATGACAATAACATGACATTAACTTAGTATGACACTTTCTAAATTTAATGTTTCTTTTTGACATCATGGTCTTTCTTATCTAGAAAGTATTAAAATGTAGAAGTTACATAGTTCATAATATTGATGCCTGGAATGAACTTGTCATGCCATTCTTATCTAGAAAGTATTAAAATGTTAGTTTTCCCCCTTAATTTTGCAATATTATTGAATGGTGCCTTGCAGCGGATCTGCACCGCTGCACACCACCACCGACTCCAGCCACTGGCTGGCGGATGCCCTCGCCGAACGACCTCTCTACGGCAATGGAATTTTTCCTGATGAGTTCAATTAGAAGCTACAATTAACAACAGTAAATTATGCCATATATGATTGTTTCCCTTGAAAATCGGAAAACAACCGCTGATCTTCCAATTCTGACTTTGGTGACTCACAGGATCGATCAGATTGATCCTAGGACATGTGCTAAAGTATTCAATGTTTAGAATTAAATTTAAAGTACTTGTAATAACGAATTGGTAAATGTGCTTGTAATGAAAAAGACTTTGACTGGGTATTTTAAAGTGCATAAACTTAAAGAAACGCTGTAAAAGATTTGTAAAAGGCTGATCGAAAAAGGTAAAAAGTTTAAAAGGGAAGAAGGAATTGGAGTAAAGGATGCAGGAAAGGTAAAGGCAAAATGTAACACTTGCACAAGTGGTTCCACAGAGGAAATGTAAATGTTGCTGAAATTGTAAAAGACTTTATTGAAAAGTTGGTGATTTTATATAACGTACATTCTCCGTGAAAATACTATTTTCTCACACTCGGGTACTTTGAGTAAATTTGATTGGAGTTACTTTGTACAAATGGTAAAACACACAGAAATCTGCCTAACAAATCCCTATTTATAATGTTAATAATTAACTGCTAATAACTTCCTAGTGTCTTCTCGATCTAACAAGTGTCATTTGCATGTAACTTCCTACTCTAGAACTCGCCACGTGTCTTATGAACAAAACCCCTCCCTCCAAATTTTGAATTTCAAAACGACGTAGCAATGCTATTTGCAGAATCTCGGTCGGACGACTTCTGACATGGTCGAAATGCTCATAACCTTAGACTTCTTAATTTTTCTAAGTTATTTCATCCGTTCAGCTTAGAAAATTCCTTAGAGGCTGTCGAAACCTCTTTGCTTCATTTTACTTAGACATTAATTATGTCTTAATGTTTAGCAACCCAAGGCAGTGTCGAATTTGGGAGCTAACAAATTGCCCCCAAAGAATGTTCTTTTCGACCTTATTGTAGGAAAAAGACATTTTTTGATAGTATCCCATTCGACACCATCTTTTCGATACTTTCAGACCCTTTGGTTTGCCTCTTATCCTTTGGAAGATAAAACAGAAGATAGAGCAATGTTTATATTAACAACCGTGCCACTTTGCACGCTTCTGACGTCATCATCATCATGGCAGGTTTCTTGGAACTCACAAAAATTCAGAAAACATCATCACCCTTTTAGTGCCTAGGGGTATAGGTTACAACCGCCCCTTACTTCTTCCACTAGGTGGCACACGTGGCCCACTAACTTCAACCACGTAAGAATTCTTAATTTTCTGAATCCTTATAAAATCACCAAGAATTTTTTCATAAGACTTTCTACTCTTTACCAACCTTTACTCTTCTCCTCTTTGCTGAAGAAACTCGTTTTTCCAACACAAAAAAATCCTTTTCCTCTGAAAAAACTTCAATCATGGCTGAACAACAGAAGAAAACTCAAACTAGGAGACCATCTTCTTCATCTGCATTGCCACCTTTCGCTACCTTGAGCGGACCAAAAATCACGAAGAACCAACAGCTCATCAGGGAACCGTTAGCAGAAGAAAAACGACACACCTACGAATCTCAGGTAATCATCCCCGTTGATGTGGCTGGGAAAACCTTAGCCATGTCTGGCCCATTGTCACCCCCAGACCTTGATTATTCCACCTTGAGTGACTTTTTCCCTTCCTACCGGAAAACCAAACCCTTAGGGCAAAAAGACGCTAGAAAAATCCCTTCTGATAACCCAGATGACCTTTCTCTCTTCAATGTGGACCTCAAATATTTACATGATGGAGCATGACTCTTTAGAGCTACGCCGTACTTCAAAGATTCTGAACTTTACCTTAACTGGTTGGCAAAAATAGAGAAAACGAAAGCACAACATTGGAAAGAAATAGGTATTTATGACCTAATCATGCTGTCGAAGGTTGGGCCACCTTAATGTCCGTTAATGCTAGCCTCCTCTTTGTATTTCTGGGACAACACTCACCATACCTTCCATCTTCCCTGCGGAATGGTGACTCCCACGCTCTTCGACATGGCTGCTATCGTCGGATTAAGACCATGTGGATTGGCTTACAATCCTGAAATTGATGCACGGGACACCATAGGTTTTGGTAGTACGAAACATACTTACACACCCTTCATAAATCATTATCATAAGAAAGACACCGACATAGTCGAAGACGAGGAGCACATAGCCTTTCTGGCCATGTGGTTGTCTCGTTGTATTTTTTGCACAAAGTCCTTGCAGGTGGCGAGGAAGTACCTTACCCTGGCAAATCAGTTACACCTTAAAAGGGACGTATGTCTTAGTGAGATGATACTAGCCATCCTGTATGAGGCTTTGGGAGAAGGCGCTGATAAACTAAGGGATCCAAAAACCCATGGTGCTCTTATAATGGCGGGGACATTTTTGTTGCTTCAATTATGGTTGAACGCTACCTTCGAGCACAACCTTCCCTTTAAAGGAGAGGTCGACGAAGCCCAGGTATCTGAACGCCGGGTCGAATGGCCACGCTTGGTTCAGTTGACACCAAATGAAGAGGGTCGAAGCCTTCGTGCCAATCTTACCAGCTTCATCCACTTGTTTGCAAAAAGGCATGAATTCACTCCCAGGATGGCCCCTTTTGCTCATAGGTTGTATGACCCTGAATGGTTCACAAAAACAAGAAGCAGAATCAAACCTGATATGGGAGAGATTCTTGACGCCACGCTTGATTGTTCATAAGCTCAACCATGTCAGAGGACAAGCAATATTAGTCGCTTATCAACCCAACTTGGTGTCGAGGCAATTCGGGTTAATTCAATCATTGCCTAAGTGCTTGTATGATAAGAAGTCTCATGTTATCCTTCTCTCCACTAGCTTCAACCCACTTGAGTGTTCAACTCAAATGGCCCGTTATGCCCATAAGTCCCATTTTACTCCAATTTATTTTGAACCCTCTCACCTTTGTACCCCAAATTTTTACAACTGATGGCCCAATCATTACTCTAACAACTTTCTTGATGTTTCAAGTTTTTCACGCTTGATTGACCAGGCTTTTATTGATGTGCAGGAAAAGGTCAAGAAAGGTACGTCTACTCATATCAAAGAGATACAAGCTTTCCAGAAGTACTTCGAAACTGCCTATCGACCAAATGATGTTAGTCGAACCATCCACGAGGCTGCTGTCACTTTAAAAGAAAAATTTTCTAAACGAATGGAGAAACTGACAATCCCCTCATTTATCCCTTACGATAGACGATATGAGGTTGCTTTTAAACTCTTTCCCCCAAAGACCCCTCGATTACCAACCGTTGATTTTGGCGTGGCTCTTGCCCCTCCATTTCCAGACTGGTTTATCTGTGAGGATAGTATAAAAATACTTCGACAGCAGTCGAAGCCTAAGGCGCAGCGGGTGGTTCCGACCAAACATACACTTGATACCTTTAGAGGGCACCTTCATGTCAGTATCGAAGATGTTCACATCGAGACCGAAATCCTTGAAGGTCATCTCCCTTCTATTTGGCTTCCTCTCACGAAGCTTCAACGTTACTAACCTATATCCTCTATATTTATTTATTCACAGCTGCTCCCAAAAGAAACGCTCTGACCAATAAAACAGAAGGAAAGATCGAAAGTTCAAAGGTTAATTCTTAAATGCTCTCATTCACCTGAAGCTCTTCCATTAATGCCGATCACTTCGATCTTCCCAGGTTGGCCGCAAACCTCCAACTCCTCAAAAAAGAAGAAAAGTTGCAGCCCAAGTCATCATAGACTCCGACGACGATGAATCCCCTCGTGAAGATATTCCCCTAAAAAGAAAACGAAGGGTAACTCATGGGCTAGAGAGCGTCGAATCTCCTCCATCTCCCACCAAGATACAAAAACAAAACACGCCTCCTGAATCTCCTGTCAAAGCTCTCACAACAAATGATCCAAATCCTTCTGTCGTTCCCATAGAGAGTGATAACTCTAGTCCGGCTGAGGAAGCTACGAAGGTATTGTGAAAGAATCTCTGACCTTTGTATATCAAACTCTTGTCTCTTTCATCTCGCGTCTCATGAGGTTTATTTTCCCAACTGCAGACTACTACCGAGGCCTCCAAACCTTCGATGCAACCGTCTCCCTTGCCTATTTATCCATTGAACAGCCAAGGTGAACCCACTTATATCCCTACATCTGATTTGGGTTCTGGTGTGAGTTCTCTTGGTGAAATTAACAAACCTGAATTTTATGCAGCCCCTTCACCCCTAAAAACTACTACCCAACAATCACAAACTGATGGGTCTGACCACGAGGAAGAAGGAGCTCCTGAGACAATCGTCGTGACAGATGAAGACGAAAACCCCAAACCTGAGGACACCAACCCTGCCACCACAACAAGTTCCCCTCTTGATCATACAAAACCCGCTAATGACGACGTTGATGCGAACGAAGCCAACGTATGTGAGGAAGAAGCCATGCACCAGTCTGAGCTAGGTGAGTCAGATGGTGAGGAGAAAGAAGCTACCTTGGCTCAAGACTCCATAAAAGCTACCCCTGTAGAAGAGGAAATAATTACAAAGGGAAAATCTGATGATCCTGCTTGTATTGATGCTACCACAGTTACCCCCGTCGAGGTGCCACAGGCAATGCCTCTTCAGAGCAAAACGGTCCTCTCTAAGGAAGAAATGGATGCGCTAAAGGAAAGCGATCCTTGTCGATACGTTCAATTACTGCTGCGCAGTCGAGGCAGTTCTTCTAGCAAAACTCGGAGCACTTCAACTTCTGAGGGCCAGATCTCTAGCAAACCTTCAGATGACATTTTGGTGAAGATCAAAGCCAAAATATTTAAAGGATACCTTTTCATGTTGCTGAAGATGGATTCCGTCACCCATCTATCTTTGAAAACGCTTCTTCAACAGGTGAAACTTGACTCCATATCCCCTGAAGCTGCTAACGTCATTCGAGAGGTGGGAATTTTGATAGATCAAGTCTACAAAGACCTCACGTTGCTGCCCCGCCTCGAAGGTGACATTTCGACGAAATATGGTTGTGAAGCAGCTGCCTGGACAAGTGCAGCGGAATCGGAACACCGAATCGAAGAGCTAGAGGAAGAGAAAAAGAGAGACCAACTAGAGATTGCTCCAGTAAAGAAAACATCGTCTGTTGGAAACGCAAGATCAAAAAACTTCAAGGCAAGATCAAGAAAGAAGAAAAGAAGATTTCTCAACTGTCTTCCAAAGCCGATTCGGCCCTTACTGCTGAACTCGAACATGCTATCACTTTTGCAGAAGAGGCTCAAAGCTTAGAAGAAGAAGTTGCCAGATTAACTGACGAAAGAGCCTCGTGCCAACAACGTATCGAATCTCAGAAGGGGAACTACCTTAAAATGAAGGTCAATCTTCCTTTCTAATTTATTAACATATTGTAACAAACCATATTTTGCTGGCCTTTGACGCCATCTTTGTTATTGTAACTTATCGCGCCATTTTGGCAAATATTAATACCATTTGTGGCTTTGCTTTATACTTTCTGTTACTCTGTTGTTATTTTAACTTCCTGCAACATGGGCCTGTACTTTTTCAAGTACTTACCCTTTACTTTTAATATCCTCTTATCTTCGCCCAATTCTTCCACTTCATAGGCTCCATTAAAGAAAACCCTCGACACTTGGAAGGGTCCCTCCCACTTTGGGGACCATTTGCCCAGCGTCTTGGCCTTTCGATCCATAGGCAGAATAACTCTCCAAACTAAGTCTCCAACTAAAAAGGTTTTTGCTTTAACCTTCTTATTGTATGACTTTTCCACTCTCTTTTTCTGCCTTCTCAGCAATTCTAGAGCTTTCAATCTTTCCCCGTCTAAGTCTATGACCTCATCGAGCATCATATCCCAATAGACTTCTCTAGGAATTTCGTGTTGCCTTTGAACCCTAATCGACTGTATGTGGATTTCGACTGGCAACACTGCATCGTGACCAAAGGTCAAACGATATGGGGTGGCGTTGGTTGCCTCTTTGGGTGACGTTCGACATGCCCATAAAACCTGATCCAACACTTTGTGCCAATTCTTTGGCTTGTTCCTACTTGCTTCTTTATCATGTCAATGACCACTTTATTTGCTGCCTCGACTTGCCCGTTAGCCTGCGCGTAATTGTCATACCCTAAAATTGTCCTACCCATTTGTAAATATTTTTGCATTTTATTTCACATTTCGTGCCGTTTAGACACGTGTCCACCCCGATTGGGCTTTTTTTTTCCAGATCTTGACTATTTTTGCCCAATGGGAGCATGACACGTGGCCCAAGGACATTTTAGTAATTTTCCATCATTTTTAATTTCTCTTTTTCCCTACAAATTTTATTTTCTGTATATATTTCCATTTTAGCATATAATTTTAGAATATGTTTATTATTTTAGAATTTTAAATAGATAGTTTGTAATTAATTTAGAAATAGAATTTTAATAAATTATTAGAAATAGTTTAGGAGTAATTATTAATTAGATTATTATTATTATCTGATTTATTTTCTTTTATTTAGATTAGCTTTATTTTAGGATATAATTCAGTTTAATTATCAGTTTCGCATATATTTTTTTATATAGGTTTTTTAATTATTTTTTTTTATTATTAGTTTTAGAGTTATTTAATTACTTTAGTATAGTTTTTTTGTTAGAGATATTTTAGGATTTTAGATTTAAGTTACTAATTTTTAGAGATATTTTAGGATTTTAGAATGAAGTTAGTAATTTTAGAGATATTTTAGGATTTTCTTTTAGTTTTATTTTATTTTTGTAGTAAATTTAGTTGTTTAGATTTAAATTATAGTTTTAATTCTATAGAATAGTTTTTGTAGAATAAATTATTTAATTTAGTAGTCAGTTAAAATTTCTTTTTTTATATTAGCTTTTTATATATATTTTATTTTAGTGGTTTTTATTTAATTTATTCTTATAAGTTGTTTAGAATTGTATATTAAATAAGTTTTTATTAATATTAGGATTTAACTTAAATAGTTTTGTTTAATAGATTTTGTTATAATTTTATTAATTAGTTTTTAAGTAGGATTAGTTATTAATCAGCTTTTTTAAGTCAATTCAATTTTAACCATTGTTAGTCAATCATCAACACTTCATTAGCATTGTCATCAGCATTTTATTAATCATGTCTTTCTTTTTTTATTTAATCTAACAACACCATTAAGTTAATTTAATCAAATTCAACACTAATCCTACAACACGCCATGTGTCATCACCCTATATAAGTTCTACACTATTCATCGTCTCCCAGTTTTCAGCCTCCAAACCCTAATCTTCAATGAGCCGCCAACCACACACCTCCGCGAAATCCATAGCCAACACCATCTTCAATCTTCATTCAACATCACTAACATACTAACTCTAAACCAAAACCAACCTTATTTTCAAGTTCCAGAAACAAACTCGTTCAAATTACAAACCTTTGTAAACCAAACAACTTCCACTGCTAACCGTCCCCCTCCATAACCTCCTTCAACAAACAGTGGAACCCATTAACTCAGAAAAAACCACAAACCTTCAACCATTAATGAACCCCATCTCAGCCCAGAGTTCTTCTCCTCACACCATTAACGAACTCTTCGCCGTTTCCATTACCACAATCACCGTAACCCAAAACCCTTCCAAATCCCAACTTCCACATCCCAAATCAAACAGAGATCAAAGAAATACTTCAAAAATCGAAACAGAGAGAGAGAAACGAAAAGGGTGATTTTTGAGATGGCATGGAAGAAAATGAATTTGAGAAACAGAGTGAAAACGTGAGAATGAGATGAACAAAAAGTGAGAATGAGAGGCGAGAAAACTGATACGGATATGAAGGAGAGGATTTTGTTCCTTTTTCTTATTTTTTATTTTATTTTATTGTTTTATTTTATTTTTATTTATTTATTGATGTTGGGTTGACATTGTAGGAGGTTGGATTTGGAGCCCATTTGGACTGATGTTCTATCCACCGTGGCTTATCACACCCCCCTTGTTCTTCTTCTCTTTTTTTTTTCTTCTAAATATTACTTTTTTCTTTAGTTATTTTATTTTAGTTTTAAGTTTGTAAAAATATTATTATTTTTAGTATATGTAACATTTTTATAGATTATCTTTATAGTTATATATTAATTTCTCTTGAGTACTTATGTAATATATATATATATATATATATATATATATATATATATATATATATATATATATATATATATATATATATATATATATATATATATATATATATATATATATATATATATATATATATATATATATATATATATATATATATATATATATATATATATATATATATATATATATATATATATATATATATATATATATATATATATATATATATATATATATATATAGATTATAGAAGTTTTTATTATTTTTTCTATTTGAAATTTCATTTCAATTTATATTAGAAGTTTATTTATATTTTCTATTTTAGAGTTAAATTCATTTTCTTTTTTGTTATTGGGCATTTTTGTCCTTTTGGGTCGATGACGATACCCCGAGTTATAATTTGTCAAATTATTGACAGGTAATAACAAATCCGAGACCATTTTTTTTTTGTCAAAACTTTCATTATCTTTTTTTTCTTATTCTTTAGTCAATGATGACTTTAATAATTATTATCGGTCAAATTATTGATAGATGATAATTTTAGTCGAGACTATTTCACTTGCACTTCAAATTATCTTTTAAACATTTTCTCGAAAAAAAACTCCAAAAGAGGGAGATTCTTGAAATCTAGCATTTCTTGGATCTTCGAATGAGCAACTCTCGAGACTCGCTCTTGAGTTGTTGTTCATTCAATCTTTTGATTTTCTCAAACGCTTTCTCAATATCTTTTCTCGATTAAAACTCCGAAAGAAAGAGGCACTTGGAATCTAGCATTCCTTGTGTCTTCGAGTGAATAATTCTCGAAGCGCGCCTTTGAGTTGTTATCCACTCAACCTTTCAATTTTTTCAAACTCAACCATTTTCCAACATTCTCCTAAGTCGAACGCTCGTCCGCATTCGCAACCCACATTTCATTCACAACACCTCGTGGTTTCGATATTAGGGGCACCCTCAGGGACTAATAATCGTTTCTCACAGTCCTAACCCTTGACACATCGTCAAGTCGGTTCAATCTTCGATCAAATCCTCGACACGTCATCGAGCTACTTCAAAACACCTTCCTTTTGGCCTCGCATGCCATTTTCCGATTCGATCCTTTCATAAACATTTCCAAAACTTACGAAAGAGGGATATTCTCAGAATCTAGCATTCTTTGAATATTCGAATGAGTAACTCTCGAGGCGCGCCCTTGAGTTGTTATTAGTTCATTCTTTCAATTTCAAAACATCCAACTCTTTATCTTCAACTTACTCGGTCAATTCCCGAAAGAACTGAGTTCTTGGAGTCTCGCATTCCTTGAATTCTTGAGTGACAAGCTCTTGAGACACGCTCTTGGGTTGCTTGTCAGTCACCCTTTCGTCTCAAACTCAAACTTCAACCCTTTTCAAACCTCATCTTTTCGTGGTCGTCTCCACGAACTACGACTGCTCTGATTCTTCATTCTCGTCTGAATGTAAGATACGTAGGCACAAGATTGCGATGATCTTGGCGAGCACATTTCCCTCCATATTCCATTTCCCCTATCCTCTTCCCGTAGTCGAACTACGACGCTCTGATTTCTCATTCTCGTCCGAATGAGCATACGTAGGCACAAGGGCCCCAATCCTTGGCGAGCACCCTATCCTCTAACCACCCATCTCTCCTTTGCATCTTTAACCTTTTAACCTACCAATTCTACCCTTAACAACGAGAAGAAAGCAAGTAAACCTAAACAACACTCCCCACAATTACCTTAAGAGGTTCCCGTCAAGTACGACGGACGTGAGGGGTGCTAATACTTTCCCCTCATGTAACTGACTCCCGAACCCGGAACATGGTTGCGACAGCCCTGTTCCTATCCTTTCGTTTTTAAGAGGTTTTCTCGATATTTTCCTCTCCCGTTTATTCGGGAAAAATAAAGTTCGGTGGCGACTCTGTCGAACCGCATTTCCGCGCCTTTCGCGCGAGGGTCGTATGTTCGAATGATTTTTCGAGGTGCGACAGCTGGCGACTCTGCTGGGGACATTTTTGCTCCATGCAAAGAAAGAGTCGAGCCTATCTTTTGGTTTGTGAGGAGTGTTTGTTTTTTTAATTTTTTTTCTTTTTGTATTCGTTTTCTTGTGGTTTTTTATTTGTGCTTGTTATCTTGGTTACCTGTTGGGATGACATCATGAGTAAAGCTCTACACCCGAGCTTTGGTAAAAGCAGAGAGAACACATAGTTTAGAATTGGTAGTCGAGTAGTGTTAGTCACCAAGGATTCGCTCCTTGTATGGCTAGCATGAAAGCTCCTCCAGAGGATACCTATTCGTAGATCTTGTTGTAACACAGCTAGCCTGTTGCACAACTTGATTAATGAAGGGTCTGTGATTCTGGGAACCTTTTGTTAGCACCAGTTCCGATATTGGTGGCCGTGTAGTGTTAGTCTCTAAGGACTCGCTCCTTGTGCGCCTAGCACGAGGACCCCGCTCAGGAGAGACCTTTTCGTCATTATCGTCATAATACGGCTAGCCTGTTGCGTGACGCTAAGACGATTAGTGTCTGTGATTCTGGGAACCAAACATAGAAACTATCCCGTAAGTGGGTTTATGGGTAGAATGTTTAGATCTGCCCGCATAGGTCGTACCTGTCAATTTTCTTTGAGTAGGAATTATGGTTACTTATCTATCACAGTTACTAGCTTCAGGAGCTGTTTGAACTTTGATCCTGCGATCCTGGATCTTGTATCTTGCATTGCATCTTGCATATCATTTGCATTGCATTTCATATGTTGTGCATTTTGCATTTCCAGTCCTTCAACAGAATCTTATGTCTTCGTTCCTTCCTCTCCAGTAAATCAAGCTGATTCCCCGACACCAGTACGCAACTAGAGCCAATACCAGACGAATGATGGAGCAGATTCAACAGGAGCAAGTCGCCTTCAGGGAAGAGTTGGATTCCATGAAAGGAAAAATCGACCAGATCCTCGAAGCCATCCTTGCAGCCAGGAGAGAGGAAGAACAGCGTGAAGCCGCCGCTGTCGTCAACAACAATGGTCAAGGACAGGGGTCTACTGCCATCCCTTTGGTCCCAACTCCAAATCCTCATGGGATGCCGTTGAACTTCAACAACACAGTCGAAGGAAACACTTCTCAGCCAATCCCAGCACCTGGAGTTACTGTTGGAGTTATCCCGCAGGCCCAGCCTACCGCTGTGCAAATCCCGGTTCCTCATGTCGAAGATACTCTGATGGATCAGTATGACGACGTTCAGAACTATCATGCTGCTATCCCCATTGCCTGTCCTGTTGCCACTCAGGATTCTGAACCCATGAAGATGTGCCGAGATCTAGCCGAGAAACTCCGAGCCATGGAGGGGCACAATTCAAATTCTTTCAGTGCTTTGGAATTATGCTTGGTGCCTGATGTTGTCATTCCTCCCAAGTTCAAGGTACCCAAATTCTCGAAGTACAAAGGTCTCAGTTGTCCAAACATTCATCTGAAGATGTACTGTCGCAAGATGGCTGCCTATGCCAGAGACGAAAAACTCATGATCCATTGCTTCCAAGATAGCTTGTCTGGGGCATCACTCGAATGGTATATGCAGCTGGAACGTAACAGTGTACGCACTTGGGCCGAGCTAGCCGATGCATTTGTCAAGCAATACAAATAAAACACCGATCTTGCTCCAAATCGTACTCAACTTCAGAGTATGACTCATAAGGATAGCGAGTCCTTCAAGGAGTACGCGCAACGATGGAGAGAGCTAGCTGCAAGGGTGCATCCACCTCTTGTTGACCGTGAGTTGATTGACATCTTCATGGGTACCTTGCAAGGCCAATACTACGAAAAGCTGATCGGCAGTGTCTCCGCTGGATTCTCTGACTTGGTGATCGTCGGTGAGAGAATTGAAGAAGGACTGAAGAGTGGGAAGATCCCAGGAGGTTCTAACAGTTAGGCCAATGCCAAGAAGCCTTTTAGTGGATACAAGAAGAAGGAGGGCGAAACAAATGCCATCTTTTTGCAGAAAGGGCAAGCTTTTCAACAAGCTCCCGCTCCTATGCCTTATCAAGTTCCCTATTATCAGTATCCATACGTTGCTGCTGCGCAATATGCTCCAATGCCTTATCAGCCAGCTATTCAAGCAGTGCAAGCTCAGATGCCACGATAACAGGCTCCTTAGCAACAAGCTTACAACCAGCAAGGATATCAGTATCCTCCTCAGCAACAGCAGATGCAAGCTACTCAGCAACGACAAGGTGCTCGCCCACAACGTCCACAGAGAACATGGAGACCAGATAGAGTCTTTGATCGTCTACCCATGAAATATGCTAGTATTTTTGCTCAGTTGATGGAGAAAAAGGCTATTGTCCCAAGAGATTTGGCTCCTCCAACTGTCATTCCTGCCGATTACGATGCGAATGCTCATTGTGAGTTTCATAAGGGCGCTCCAGGTCACACCATTGAGGACTGCAGGGCTTTCAAGCATATAATTCAAGGCATGATCGATAGGGATGCTATCAACTTCAATGGAAAGTCTCCGAATATCATCAACGATCCGTTGCCATCGGCCGACTAGTGCCAACATCAGATCGATTCCAGTCAAGTTCATTCTTCAAGGCAGTCATGTTGCCATTTCATTATTCGCAGTTCTTATATTTTGTCTTTGTTTGTTTAAGTATTGTATGCTTTGAACAATTGCCATTCGTATTTGTTTTTTCATTAATGTATCGTTTATGCATGTTTTGAATTAGTTATTCGTATTCACTCATTTTTTTCACTTATCACCGACACATTTATTTACTCTACTCTATTCATTGTTTGTTTAGCTTGATTTGAGGGAGGATGACGAAAACGAGATACCCATAATTGCAAACTGTATGTTTTCAGATAGAATCTCGTCAATGATGTACAGGCATTGCTTCAATTCCCCAAACACCGGAGATATAAGGAGTTAATCCCTAGTAAACCACTTCGAGCTTAGAAGTAGCAGTTTCCTTCGGATATTCAAAACCTTTACACTCAACCTGGGGCAGGGTAGTGTTCAGTCAATTCAACCCCGTACTCGAATCAACAAAGCAAAATCCCGAAGACGGTTGTTCATCAAGGACCCGTGCTATGGCAGTCACAATCTTCCAACAAAATAAAAAAACATCAAAAGCCTGCTAAGTCAAGCACCTTAGAGGGGACTTAGGCAAAATCAAGGCAATCCCGATGGATTTAACAAACAAAATCAATCCATGCAAAAGTTAGGGATCAAAAACAAAAGCAAAAGAGGACCCCAAAACCCTCAACAAAAAAAAAGAAGATTCAATGGCCACCCAAATCAAAAGGGGCACTGACATTCATCAAAGCCAAAATAAAGTGATTGCCACGTCGAGCAAACCTTGAACCTTCAAGCTTACGCCGTCCAGACAAGTGTAGAATTAACTGAGCATAGGACCGGAGATCATTAGGAAGAAGGGGTGGGTGCAAATTATACTCTGAGCATAATAACCTTTTGTTTCATAGCCGTGAACCAGACCACGTTACAACCCTCGAAAGACCTAATTGAGGCGAGGTTTATTCTGAAAGCATACTATTGCGAGGTTGCGTAACCTGACTCCTCACATGATTTCTAATCGCCAACATTGGTGCCATTTCTCTTGATATATTTTTCGCACCAATCCTAGCACTACGTCTGGGCTAATGGTCCATTCGTCTCACTATCACGACACTTCAATAAGTGACACACTTTTTCAAAACTTACATTGAACTTTGCATTAATATGACCATTTGTGGGAGTACAATTTTAATTGCAAATCAGTGTTAGGTATTCAAAGACATTTCAACAAAAGGCAATCAAGGAGGAAATTGTCTTTTGGTGGCGTACACGAAGCAAGATTATTTCAAAACCCACAGGCTGGGGCAAATCATTCAAACAGCTCGAGCAGGGGCATATCATTACCATATTCGGACTGGGGCAAGACCAAGTTACCCTAATCATCAGGCAGAGCTGCAACCTTCTCTGAAGGAAATTCACAACAAATCACCAAGTACCCAGACTTGGGGCATCCAGGGCGTTATCTTTTGCTTCAATCGTGGCGTCTTCAAAAAATTGCGTGTCGAGGAAATCAATCCCTCCCACCACCCAAAGTCCAACTCACATTGGCAGCTACTAGAGTCCACCGCGCTGACGTCTCCCTGCATTTCCAATTACCCGTCTGCAATCATGTGCATCATACGCATTGCATTCGTTATCATAAGCATCTTGCATCATATGCATACCCAACCATATCATACTTCCCCAGCTCTTGCATCTCCGCGCGTCAGCATTTGCATTTGCATTTCCATTCATTATGGAACATCATTATCATCCAACATTCATGCAAGTCGAGGTCCAGGATCAACCTCGAAGAATTCCAAGACTGTCATCAGCCCAGTCATGGGCATCCTCCGCAGGATTGTGGGTTTGTCCCATGATTTTCAAGAGCTTCAAGGCAATCGTCAGCCCAGTCAGGGGCAATCTTCTCCAATTGCGGGTTTCTCCCATTAAAATTCGAAGTTGTTCAACCTTTTGTTGAGCAAACCCAAGAAGTTTAATGCAAGATCCAGCCCGAGCAAGGGTATCTTCAGCAAAACCATGAGCGTACCTCATGAAGTTGTTCAGCCTTTTGTTGAGCAAGACAAGACATCAAGACAAACTTAGCCCAGTCAGGGGCATCCTCTTCAGAATTCATGGGCGTAACCATGAAATCATTTCAGCAAAGCTATGATCTCCAAACAAGACGGTGGGCATACCCTGTTGACTCATTTCAATTCAATCTTCTTCTCAGGGGTTCCCCAATGAGTTGTACCCGGCAAGCGTGACCGTTGTCAATTACCTTACTATCATCCTTTTGGTGATAGTCGAACCTCATCAGTTCAACCTAGCCTGCATCCTTTTGGTGTTGGTAAACTTCAAATATGTGTTGTCCTATCATCCTTTTAGTGATAGCGACCTGTGTATTGTGTTTCGCTCTACCATCCTTTTGGTGGTAGGTATGGCATTTCGTCGATGTCAGATTGTGCGATATCTTATTTGTGTTTCGCTCTACCATCCTTTTGGTGGTAGGTCTGGCATTTCGTCGATGTCAGATTGTGCGATATCTCGTTTGTGTTTCGCTCTGCCATCCTTTTGGTGGTGGGTCTGGCATTTCGTCGATGTCAGATTGCGCGATATTTTATTTGTGTTTCGCTCCGTCATCCTTTTGGTGGTGGGTCTGGCATTTCGTCGATGTCAGATTGCGCGATATTTTGTTTGTGTTTCGCTCTGTCATCCTTTTGGTGGGGGTTCTATCATGGTCATTAATGATAGATTGTGCGATGTATTTTGTGTTTCGCTCCGACATCCTTTTGGTGGGGGGTCTATCATGGTCATTAATGATAGATTGTGCGATATTGTTTGGTTTGTGTTTCGCTCCGTCATCCTTTTGGTGAGGGGTCTATCATGGTCATTAATGATAGATTGTGCGATGTATTTATTTGTGTTTCGCTCCGTCATCCTTTTGGTGGGGGGTCTATCATAGTCATTAATGATAGATTGTGCGATAGTTTGTTTGTGTTTCGCTCCGTCATCCTTTTGGTGGGGGGTCTATCATAGTCATTAATGATAGATTGTGTGATAGTTGTTTGCGTTTCGCTCCGTCATCCTTTTGGTGGGGGGGTCTATCATAGTCATTAATGATAGATTGTGTGATAGTTTGTTTGTGTTTCGCTCCGTCATCCTTTTGGTGGGGGGTCTATCATAGTCATTAATGATAGATTGTGTGATAGTTTGTTTGTGTTTCGCTCCGTCATCCTTTTGGTGGGGGGTCTATCATAGTCATTAATGATAGATTGTGCGATAGTTTGTTTGTGTTTCGCTCCGTCATCCTTTTGGTGGGGGGTCTATCATAGTCATTAATGATAGATTGTGCGATAGTTTATTTGTGTTTCGCTCCGTCATCCTTTTGGTGAGGGGTCTATCATAGTCATTAATGATAGATTGTGCGATTATGTTTTGCTCTACCATCCCTTTTGGTGGTAGTGGCCGTGTGTGTTTCATTCCATCATCCTTTTGGTGGTGACGACTTTTTGCCGTTTATTTACAATTTACTTTGGGTTACGTTTTCCAGTATTTCAATTCCCAAGCATCTTCTTTCTTTTCGGACAAATTCAGGGTTTTCTTCATATCTAATTCACTTCTACCTCGGAAAATGAACGCTGCAGCAGTTCATTCCCCTAGGTTTAAGCCAATTAGATAGGGGCATCTGTCATACCCTAAAATTGTCCTACCCATTTGTAAATATTTTTGCATTTTATTTCACATTTCGTGCCGTTTAGACACGTGTCCACCCCGATTGGGCATTTTTTTTCCAGATCTTGACTATTTTTGCCCAATGGGAGCATGACACGTGGCCCAAGGACATTTTAGTAATTTTCCATCATTTTTAATTTCTCTTTTTCCCTACAAATTTTATTTTCTGTATATATTTTCATTTTAGCATATAATTTTAGAATAGGTTTATTATTTTAGAATTTAAATAGAATTTTAAATAGATAGTTTGTAATTAATTTAGAAATAGAATTTTAATAAATTATTAGAAATAGTTTAGGAGTAATTATTAATTAGATTATTATTATTATCTGATTTATTTTCTTTTATTTAGATTAGCTTTATTTTAGGATATAATTCAGTTTAATTATCAGTTTCGCATATATTTTTTTTATATAGGTTTTTTAATTATTTTTTTTATTATTAGTTTTAGAGTTATTTAATTACTTTAGTATAGTTTTTTTGTTAGAGATATTTTAGGATTTTAGATTTAAGTTACTAATTTTTAGAGATATTTTAGGATTTTAGAATGAAGTTAGTAATTTTAGAGATATTTTAGGATTTTCTTTTAGTTTTATTTTATTTTTGTAGTAAATTTAGTTGTTTAGATTTAAATTATAGTTTTAATTCTATAGAATAGTTTTTGTAGAATAAATTATTTAATTTAGTAGTCAGTTAAAATTTCTTTTTTTATATTAGCTTTTTATATATATTTTATTTTAGTGGTTTTTATTTAATTTATTCTTATAAGTTGTTTAGAATTGTATATTAAATAAGTTTTTATTAATATTAGGATTTAACTTAAATAGTTTTGTTTAATAGATTTTGTTAGAATTTTATTAATTAGTTTTTAAGTAGGATTAGTTATTAATCAGCTTTTTTAAGTCAATTCAATTTTAACCATTGTTAGTCAATCATCAACACTTCATTAGCATTGTCATCAGCATTTTATTAATCATGTCTTTCTTTTTTTAATTAATCTAACAACACCATTAAGTTAATTTAATCAAATTCAACACTAATTCTACAGCACGCCATGTGTCATCACCCTATATAAGTTCTACACTATTCATCGTCTCCCAGTTTTCAGCCTCCAAACCCTAATCTTCAATGAGCCGCCAACCACACACCTCCGCGAAATCCATAGCCAACACCATCTTCAATCTTCATTCAACATCACTAACATACTAACTTTAAACCAAAACCAACCTTATTTTCAAGTTTCAGAAACAAACTCGTTCAAATTACAAACCTTTGTAAACCAAACAACTTCCACTGCTAACCGTCCCCCTCCATAACCTCCTTCAACAAACAGTGGAACCCATTAACTCAACCCATTAACTCAGAAAAAACCACAAACCTTCAACCATTAATGAACCCCATCTCAGCCCAGAGTTCTTCTCCACACACCATTAACGAACTCTTCGCCGTTTCCATTACCACAATCACCGTAACCCAAAACCCTTTCAAATCCCAACTTCCGCATCCCAAATCAAACAAAGATCAGAGAAATACTTCAAAAATCGAAACAGAGAGAGAGAGAAACGAAAAGGGTGATTTTTGAGATGGCATGGAAGAAAATGAATTTGAGAAACAGAGTGAAAACGTGAGAATGAGATGAACAAAAAGTGAGAATGAGAGGCGAGAAAACTGATACGGATATGAAGGAAAGGATTTTGTTCCTTTTTCTTATTTTTTATTTTATTTTATTGTTTTATTTTATTTTTATTTATTTATTGATGTTGGGTTGACATTGTAGGAGGTTGGATTTGGAGCCCATTTGGACTGATGTTCTATCCACCGTGGCTTATCACACCCCCCTTGTTCTTCTTCTCTTTTTTTCTTCTAAATATTACTTTTTTCTTTAGTTATTTTATTTTAGTTTTAAGTTTGTAAAAATATTATTATTTTTAGTATATGTAACATTTTTATAGATTATCTTTATAGTTATATATTAATTTCTCTTGAGCACTTATGTAATATATATATATATATATATATATATATATATATATATATATATATATATATATATATATATATATATATATATATATATATATATATATATATATATATATATATATATATATATATATATATATATATATATATATATATATATATATATATATATATATATATATATATATATATATATATGTATATATATATATAGATTATAGAAGTTTTTATTATTTTTTCTATTTGAAATTTCATTTCAATTTATATTAGAAGTTTATTTATATTTTCTATTTTAGAGTTAAATTCATTTTCTTTTTTGTTATTAGGCATTTTTGTCCTTTTGGGTCGATGACGATACCCCGAGTTATAATTTGTCAAATTATTGACAGGTAATAACAAACCCGAGACCATTTTTTTTTTGTCAAAACTTTCATTATCTTTTTTTTCTTATTCTTTAGTCAATGATGACTTTAATAATTATTATCGGTCAAATTATTGATAGATGATAATTTTAGTCGAGACTATTTCACTTGCACTTCAAATTATCTTTTAAACATTTTCTCGAAAAAAAACTCCAAAAGAGGGAGATTCTTGAAATCTAGCATTTCTTGGATCTTCGAATGAGCAACTCTCGAGACTCGCTCTTGAGTTGTTGTTCATTCAATCTTTTGATTTTCTCAAACGCTCTCTCAATATCTTTTCTCGATTAAAACTCCGAAAGAAAGAGGCACTTGGAATCTAGCATTCCTTGTGTCTTCGAGTGAATAATTCTCGAAGCACGCCTTTGAGTTGTTATCCACTCAACCTTTCGATTTTTTCAAACTCAACCATTTTCCAACATTCTCCTAAGTCGAATGCTCGTCCGCATTCGCAACCCACATTTCATTCACAACACCTCGTAGTTTCGATATTAGGGGCACCCTCAGGGACTAATAATCGTTTCTCACAGTCCTAACCCTTGACACGTCGTCAAGTCGGTTCAATCTTCGATCAAATCCTTGACACGTCGTCGAGCTACTTCAAAACACCTTCCTTTTGGCCTCAAATGCCATTTTCCGATTCGATCCTTTCATAAACATTTCCAAAACTTACGAAAGAGGGATATTCTCAGAATCTAGCATTCTTTGAATATTCGAATGAGTAACTCTCGAGGCGCGCCCTTGAGTTGTTATTAGTTCATTCTTTCAATTTCAAAACATCCAACTCTTTATCTTCAACTTACTCGGTCAATTCCCAAAAGAACTGAGTTCTTGGAGTCTCGCATTCCTTGAATTCTTGAGTGACAAGCTCTTGAGACACGCTCTTGGGTTGCTTGTCAGTCACCCTTTCGTCACAAACTCAAACTTCAACCCTTTTCAAACCTCATCTTTTCGTGGTCGTCTCCACGAACTACGACTGCTCTGATTCTTCATTCTCGTCCGAATGTAAGATACGTAGGCACAAGATTGCGATGATCTTGGCGAGCACATTTCCCTCTATATTCCATTTCCCCTATCCTCTTCCCGTAGTCGAACTACGACGCTCTGATTTCTCATTCTCGTCCGAATGAGCATACGTAGGCACAAGGGCCCCAATCCTTGGCGAGCACTGTAGCACCCATTTTAATTATTTAGTCATTTTATTATCATTTTAAAAATTATACGTTGGTGTGCCCTTTGGTGGGAGGGTAGTTGACGATGTTGGGTGGGTGTCCATAATGTGGGAGGACTATTGGTGGTATTTTGGTGTGAAATATAATAATATAAAAATAATAGTAACATTGGTGGGGGTGTTATTATTATTATTATTATTATATTTATTATATTTGTTAATATTATTAATATTATTATTATTTTGGTGAAATAATGATATTATTATTATTATTATTATTATTATTATTATTATTTTATTAAGTTATTATTATTATTATTAAGTTATTATTATTATTGGGATTACAGAATTAAAATAGAGAATGTGAGGGGTTAGTAGTTTTTACGATACATTGTGAGAAGTTAGAGAAAGTGGAAAAAGAACGATAGAAAGGAGAGAAGTGAGAAGAACGGAAAAGGGAGCGAAGAACGAAGGAACGGGGGAAAATCAGAATTGGCCAAACCTTGGAGGATTCTTTCATCGATCAACCGATTAACAAGGTAAGGGGGGAGAAACCTGATTGGGAATGGTTTATACATGTATAGGGTAGTGGGGAGTCCTTAACCCCGTAGGAGATTGATCGATATATGATATTACATATTGATATGTTGTGATTGTTGACTATTGCTGATAATTGGATGTTGATTGTTGATGAATTGTGGTTTTTGGTTAATTTGGCGGATAGGTTGGGTTTACGGGTTTTAGGGAAAATTCTGTGTGACCTTTTGGGATATCGATAGAATGCCTAAGAGTTGAATTGGGAATGTAGTCTAGAAACCGATAAGTTATGATATCTATGTTGTTAGTACTGATGTTAAGAGGTGAATTGGAAGTAGGAAGTTTAACCCATTTGGCTTAGAAAGCACTCTGCAGAACTGTGAGAAATTGGTGAAATCGCAGCATTCGCTGGGCTTCGCCTGGCGAGTGGAGGCGAGTGTTCGCCTGGCGAGCTGAGGCGAGTGGCAGCGAATAATTCAGAATTAAGTCCCAGACCTAAAGGGTAGGAACTTCGCCTAGCGAATGCCAACGAAGGTTTGCCTGGCGAGTGAATGCTTCGCCTGGCGAATGCACGATAGTTGGAAAGGGGGCTTCGCCAGCAGGTTCGCCTGGCGAATGCCAGCGAAGGTTCGCCCCGGTTCGCCTGGCAAATGCCAGCGAACGTCGCAGAACCAGAATGTGATTTTTGTGATGTTTTGGCCTTGATGCACTGTAAGGTTGGTGAGTGTGGGATTTAACTTGCGTACTGGTGATAGTACGTGTTTCCCTTGATATTGTCGGTGGACAATTAGTTGAGGTATATGTATGTAGTGATCAGTAGGATCGTGTACCCCCGAGTGGTGGGATATGTTTATATCTTGGTGTTAAAGTATGAACTTGTTTACTATCTGGTTGATTTATATGGTGTTGGTGTATGTTATATCTGTACATATATGCATTGATGTATGATGATATGATCAGGAGGATCGTGTGCACGTTGAGTGCCTAAATATATTAGTTATGCATTGGTGTGTGCATATCATGGTGTTTTGGTGGGATGAATCATGTCTCAGGAGGAGCGTAAGTGATTCATCCGTACTCCTTTGTGGAGAATGGTGGGGGATAGATCATGTCTCAGGAGGAGCGTAAGTGATCTATCCAGGTTCGATTGAATGAACCAACGAGTCGGTACCGCATGCATGGTGTTGAGTTGCATTTTGCATTATAATATGTTATATTGTAATTTGAACAGTAGGTTCGTCATATGGTGTTGTTAGGGGTGAATCTTGGTGTGTTGTACTACCTTATTTACATGTATTACATTACCATTATATTTTTGATCATGTTTTCTCACCCCTTTGTTGTTGTTGTGGTCTGTGCTTCTTCGGAAGTACAGATAATCCAGGTGCTTAGCTAGCTTGGATATTGGTGTGATTGTCGAGTCTAGGATGCTCTGATACGTAGCACGGGACTTGGGCGTTTTTATTTGTTTTATGTTGAACTTATATTTTATTTCCCTGTGAACGTATCAAACTTTTATTGAATTTTATTATTTAACATTCCGCTGTATTTGGAGAAAAACCTTTTTATAAGGAAACGTTGTTTTTATGTGATATCCCACTTGGGAGAATTGGAACTCTGATTTTGTTTATTTATAATGTTTATTAATTTAGATGATTTTGCGAAGTGGGGTGTTACAATTGGTATCAGAGCAGGTCGGTCCGTCCGGCCAGTGTTGTTGAGTCGAGTTGAGTCTGTCCTTTATGATATAGTTGGATATCTTTTAACCTGGTGTTGTTCTTTTTGAGAAGTATGGCAGGAAGGAACGATGCTGCATTGGCTGCTGCTATGCAAGCAATGGTGCAGGCGGTTGCTAATCAGAATCAAACTGCAGATGCCCAATTCAGGAGTTTTGCGCAGTTTCGGAGCAACAAGCCGCCAACATTTGAAGGAGGAATTCTGGACCCTGAAGTTGCTCAGAAGTGGCTGAAAGCAATTGAAAAGATCTTCAGGACTATGGAATGTAGCGATGAACAAAAGGTGAGGTTTGGTACTCACATGCTGGAGGGTGAGGCTGAAGCCTGTTGGGCAATAGTCGCCTAAGGTTGGGAGCTGCTGGAACTACCATTACTTGGGAGGTGGTTCGGAAAGGTTTTCTGGAGAAGTATTTCCCGGAAGATATCCGAAGCGCTAAGGAAATTGAATTCTTAGAGCTGAAACAGGGTAGCATGACTGTAGCAGAATATGCTGCCAAGTTTGAGGAGCTGGTGCAGTATTGTCCCCGCTATAATGTGGAAGGGGCAATGACCTCTAAGTGCTTAAAGTTTGAGAATGGACTGCGTCCAGAGATTAAGTTGGGGATTGCTTGTCAGAAGATCAGGAGCTATCCTGAGCTGGTATGCAGGAGCAGAATCTATGATAATGATAACCGAGCAAGGATTGCGCACTACAAAGCTGTTAATGACCGTAAGGGTAAGCAGAGGTTTAGTGGTACTCCTTATAGTGTTGTTGCTGATAAGGGAAAACGTAAAGCTGTTGTTGATAAGAAGCCTAGAGATGGGAGAGCATCTGCTGAAGGGAAATGTTTTCGGTGCGGTGGTATGGGACACCGTGCTAATGATTGTCCTAATGAGGCCAAGAAATGTTTTAAGTGTGGGAAACCAGGTCATGTGATAGCTGATTGCAGAGCAACTATGCCGACCTGTTATAACTGTGGTGAGAAGGGTCATATCAGTACACATTGTGAGAAGCCGAAGAAGCCTCAAACGTCTCCGGCTGGTGGAAAAGTGTTTGCCTTGGCAGGAACTCAAGCTGCTAGTGATGAGCGTGTGATCAGAGGTACTTGTATTATCAATAATATTCCTTTGATTGCTATTATTGATACGGGTGCAACACACTCGTTTATTTCTGTAGATTGTGTGGAGAGGATAGGTTTGGTGCCGTCCACTCTGGAGATACAGATGACTATTGAGACACCCTCTATAGGTTCAGTGACTACTTCTTTGGTATGCCTGAAGTGTCCGCTGACTATTTTCGGTAGAGAATTTGGAGTGGATCTGGTTTGTCTACCACTTGGTAAGTTGGATGTTATTCTGGGTATGAACTGGTTAGAGTTCAACCGAGTCTACATCGATTGTTTTCGGAAGGAATTGTTGTTCCTGACCCCTGAAAAGGAAGTTGTGGCAAGTTCTTTGTCTAATAAAGAATTGAGGGCCTTGTTGGAAGATGAAACTAGAGTGTTTGCTTTATTTGCAACTTTATCGATGGATAACAAAGTGCCAAGGGAGGAATTAGCAGTGGTGAATGAATTTCTAGAAGTGTTTCCTGACGACATTACGGAATTGCCTCCGACGCGAGAAGTAGAATTTGGTATTGATCTTGTTCCTGGTACGAGACCTATTTCTATGGCGCCGTACAGGATGTCTGCAGTGGAATTGGCTGAGTTGAAGTCTCAGATTGGAGAATTGTTGGATAGAAAGTTTATTAGACCAAGTGTATCGCCGTGGGGAGCTCCAGTGTTGTTGGTGAAGAAGAAGGATGGTAGTATGCGTCTGTGCATCGATTACCGTCAATTGAATAAAGTGACTATTAAGAATAAGTATCCTTTACCTAGGATTGATGGTTTGATGGACCAGCTGGTGGGAGCTCATGTATTTAGTAAGATCGACTTAAGATCGGGTTATCATCAGATGAGAGTAAAAGAAGGTGATATTCAGAAGACTGCCTTTAGGACTCGATATGGACATTACGAATATGCTGTAATGCCGTTTGGAGTGACTAATGCACCGGGAGTATTTATGGAGTATATGAACAGAATTTTCCATTCTTACTTGGATCAGTTCATTGTAGTGTTTATTGATGATATATTAATTTATTCTAAATCTGATGAAGAGCATGCAGGACATCTGAGAATTGCCTTGCAAGTGTTGAAGGAAACTAAATTATTTGCTAAACTGTCAAAGTGTGACTTTTGGTTGAAGAAAGTAAGTTTCTTGGGGCATGTAATATCTGAAGATGGAATAGCGGTGGATCCGTCAAAAGTAAGTGCAGTATTGCAGTGGGAACCGCCGAAGACAGCGACAGAGATTAGAAGCTTTTTGGGGTTAGCCGGTTATTATCGCAGGTTTATTGAAGGGTTCTCTAATTTGGCGTTGCCATTAACTCAGTTGACGAGAAAGAACCAAGTTTTTGTATGGGATGCTGCTTGTGAAGAAAGTTTTGAAGAGTTGAAAAAAAGATTGACTACGGCACCGGTGTTAGTGTTACCGACTCCGAGTGAACCGTTTGTGGTGTACTGTGATGCGTCTAAGATGGGATTAGGCGGGGTTCTGATGCAGAATGGTAAAGTAGTAGCATATGCATCGCGGCAATTGAGAGTGCATGAGCGAAATTATCCGACTCATGATCTTGAATTAGCTGCGGTTGTTTTTGTGTTGAAAATTTGGAGACACTATTTATATGGTTCAAGATTTGAAGTGTTTAGTGATCATAAGAGTCTGAGATACCTGTTTGATCAGAAAGAGCTGAATATGAGGCAGAGAAGATGGTTGGAATTTTTGAAGGATTATGACTTCAGTTTGAGTTATCATCCAGGAAAGGCCAATGTAGTGGCAGATGCTTTGAGTAGGAAGGCAATTCATATGGCAACTCTGATGGTGAAAGAAATTGAGTTAATTGAACAGTTTAGAGATTTGAGCATGGTTTGTGAGACTACTGCAGATAGTGTAATGTTGGGTATGTTGCAGGTAAATAATGACTTCTTAGATATGATTAGAGAAAATCAGAAGTTGGATGTGAAATTGGTAGATTTGATGCCTGGAGTAGGGAGTGACTCCGATAGTGACTTTAAATTGGATAGTACAGGTGTGTTGAGATTTAGAGGCAGGATTTGTGTACCAGATGATGAAGAATTGAAAAAGTCAATTTTGAGCGAAGGATATCGTAGTAGCCTGAGTATTCATCCGGGAGCTACGAAAATGTATCATGATTTGAAGAAATTATTTTGGTGGTCTGGTATGAAAAGAGACATAGCTCAATTTGTGTATGCCTGTTTGACATGTCAGAAGTCGAAGGTGGAACACCAGAGACCTTCTGGATTTATGCAACCATTAGAGATTCCGGTTTGGAAATGGGATTGCATTACTATGGATTTTGTGACAGGTTTGCCGAATACGGCGAGAGGTTTTGATGCTATATGGGTGATTGTGGATCGATTGACGAAGTCTGCACACTTTGTGCCGCTCAATATTAGTTTTCCGTTAACGAAGCTAGCGGATATTTACATTCGGGTAATTGTGAAGTTGCATGGTGTTCCGTCCAGTATTGTGTCGGATAGAGATCCACGGTTTACTTCGGAATTTTGGAAGAGCTTGCAGGAAGCTTTGGGAACTAAGTTGAAATTGAGTTCAGCTTATCATCCGCAAACTGATGGTCAGTCGGAGAGGACTATTCAGTCGCTTGAAGATTTGTTGAGAGCTTGTGTGTTAGAAAAGGGTGGTGCGTGGGATACTCATTTACCATTGATTGAGTTCACGTACAATAACAGTTACCATTCTAGTATCGAAATGGCTCCGTTTGAAGCTTTGTATGGGAGGAGGTGTAGGACTCCTCTGTGTTGGTATGAAACTGGTGAGAATATGGTGCTTGGGCCAGAAATTGTACAGCAGACTACTGAGACAATTCAAATGATTCGTGAGAAATTGAAAGTGTCTCAGAGTAGGCAGAAAAGCTATCATGATAATCGGAGGAAAGAGTTGGAATTCTGTGTAGGTGATCACGTATTCCTAAGAGTTAATCCGATGACTGGTGTGGGTCGTGCATTGAAGTCCAAGAAGCTGGATCCTAAGTTCATTGAACCTTATGAGATTTTGCAGAGAATTGGTGATGTGGCTTATAGGGTGGCGTTGCCGCCTGAGTTGTCAAACTTACATGATGTGTTTCATGTGTCGCAATTGCGAAAGTATGTTTCTGATCCATCTCATGTGATTCAGAGAGATGATGTTCAGATTAGGGAGAATCTTACTATTGAGACGATACCGTTGAGGATCGAGGACCGTAAGATGAAACAGCTCCAAGGGAAGGAAATACCTTTGGTGAAGGTAGCGTGGGGAGATGCTGCAGGAGGCAGTGTGACCTGGGAGTTGGAAAGCAGGATGCGAGAAGCGTATCCGGAGCTATTTCCATCAGGTAATTTTCGAGGACGAAAATAATTAAAGTGGGGGAGAGTTGTAACACCCATTTTAATTATTTAGTCATTTTATTATCATTTTAAAAATTATACGTTGGTGTGCCCTTTGGTGGGAGGGTAGTTGACGATGTTGGGTGGGTGTCCATAATGTGGGAGGACTATTGGTGGTATTTTGGTTTGAAATATAATAATATAAAAATAATAGTAACATTGGTGGGGGTGTTATTATTATTATTATTATATTTATTATATTTGTTAATATTATTAATATTATTATTATTTTGGTGAAATAATGATATTATTATTATTATTATTATTATTTTATTAAGTTATTATTATTATTATTAAGTTATTATTATTATTGGGATTAGAGAATTAAAATAGAGAATGTGAGGGGTTAGTAGTTTTTACGATACATTGTGAGAAGTTAGAGAAAGTGGAAAAAGAACGATAGAAAGGAGAGAAGTGAGAAGAACGGAAAAGGGAGCGAAGAACGAAGGAACGGGGGAAAATCAGAATTGGCCAAACCTTGGAGGGTTCTTTCATCGATCAACCGATTAACAAGGTAAGGGGGGAGAAACCTGATTGGGAATGGTTTATACATGTATAGGGTAGTGGGGAGTCCTTAACCCCGTAGGAGATTGATCGATATATGATATTACATATTGATATGTTGTGATTGTTGACTATTGCTGATAATTGGATGTTGATTGTTGATGAATTGTGGTTTTTGGTTAATTTGGCGGATAGGTTGGGTTTACGGGTTTTAGGGAAAATTCTGTGTGACCTTTTGGGATATCGATAGAATGCCTAAGAGTTGAATTAGGAATGTAGTCTAGAAACCGATAAGTTATGATATCTATGTTGTTAGTACTGATGTTAAGAGGTGAATTAGAAGTAGGAAGTTTAACCCATTTGGCTTAGAAAGCACTCTGCAGAACTGTGAGAAATTGGTGAAATCGCAGCATTCGCTGGGCTTCGCCTGGCGAGTGTTGGCGAAGCTTCGCCTGGCGAGTGGAGGCGAGTGTTCGCCTGGCGAGCTAAGGCGAGTGGCAGCGAATAATTCAGAATTAAGTCCCAGACCTAAAGGGTAGGAACTTCGCCTAGCGAATGCCAACGAAGGTTCGCCTGGCGAGTGAATGCTTCGCCTGGCGAATGCACGATAGTTGGAAAGGGGGCTTCGCCAGCAGGTTCGCCTGGCGAATGCCAGCGAAGGTTCGCCCCGGTTCGCCTGGCGAATGCCAGCGAACGTCGCAGAACCAGAATGTGATTTTTGTGATGTTTTGGCCTTGATGCACTATAAGGTTGGTGAGTGTGGGATTTAACTTGCGTACTGGTGATAGTACGTGTTTCCCTTGATATTGTCGGTGGACAATTAGTTGAGGTATATGTATGTAGTGATCAGTAGGATCGTGTACCCCCGAGTGGTGGGATATGTTTATATCTTGGTGTTAAAGTATGAACTTGTTTACTATCTGGTTGATTTATATGGTGTTGGTGTATGTTATATCTGTACATATATGCATTGATGTATGATGATATGATCAGGAGGATCGTGTGCACGTTGAGTGCCTAAATATATTAGTTATGCATTGGTGTGTGCATATCATGGTGTTTTGGTGGGATGAATCATGTCTCAGGAGGAGCGTAAGTGATTCATCCGTACTCCTTTGTGGAGAATGGTGGGGGATAGATCATGTCTCAGGAGGAGCGTAAGTGATCTATCCAGGTTCGATTGAATGAACCAACGAGTCGGTACCGCATGCATGGTGTTGAGTTGCATTTTGCATTATAATATGTTATATTTTAATTTGAACAGTAGGATCGTCATATGGTGTTGTTAGGGGTGAATATTGGTGTGTTGTACTACCTTATTTACATGTATTACATTACCATTATATTTTTGATCATGTTTTCTCACCCCTTTGTTGTTGTTGTGGTCTGTGCTTCTTCGGAAGTACAGATAATCCAGGTGCTTAGCTAGCTTGGATATTGGTGTGATTGTCGAGTCTAGGATGCTCTGATACGTAGCACGGGACTTGGGCGTTTTTATTTGTTTTATGTTGAACTTATATTTTATTTCCCTGTGAATGTATCAAACTTTTATTGAATTTTATTATTTAACATTCCGCTGTATTTGGAGAAAAACCTTTTTATAAGGAAACGTTGTTTTTATGTGATATCCCACTTGGGAGAATTGGAACTCTGATTTTGTTTATTTATAATGTTTATTAATTTAGATGATTTTGGGAAGTGGGGTGTTACAAGCACCCTATCCTCTAACCACCCATCTCTCTTTTGCATCTTTAACCTTTTAACCTACCAATTCTACCCTTAACAACAAGAAGAAAGCAAGTAAACCTAAACAACACTCCCCACAATTACCTTAAGAGTTTCCCGTCGAGTACGACGGACGTGAGGGGTGCTAATACCTTCCCCTCATGTAACCGACTCCCGAACCCGGAACATGGTTGCGACAACCCTGTTCCTATCCTTTCGTTTTTAAGAGGTTTTCTCGATATTTTCCTCTCCCGTTTATTCGGGAAAAATAAAGTTCGGTGGCGACTCTGTCGAACCGCATTTCCGCGCCTTTCGCGCGAGGGTCGTATGTTCGAATGATTTTTTGAGGTGCGACAGTAATAAGGGGTCGAAGTTAAGAGTTTGAACCCCATCTCTCTGGCGAAATCCTGCATCTTTCTACCCGTGAAGATCGACCCTTGATCCGTTGTTATTGTCTCTAGCAGTCCAAACCTAAAGATGATATTTTTCTGAATGAATTCAATCACATCTTCCTGATCCACTTTAGGTAAAGGCACTGCTTCAACCCACTTGGTAAAGTAATCTATCCCCACTAAGATATACTTTTGGTTTTTTGAGGATGTTGGCCGAATTTCTCCAATCAGGTCCAAAGCCCAACCTCTAAACGGCCATGGTTTAATTATGGAATGTAATTCGCTTGCTGGGACATGTTGTATGCCCGCATGAACTTGACACTCCTGGCACCCCTTGGCGAACTCGATGAAATCCTTTAGAATCATAGGTCAGTACAATCCTTGTCGGAATAACAACCATTTTATTTTATGGCCAACTTGGTGTGCACCACATGCCCCACTGTGGACTGTTGACAAAGCCAAGTATGCCTCTGATTCACTCAGGCATTTCAGCAAAACTCCTTCAGGGGTCCTTTTGAACAATTCGTTGCCCATCAAGACGTAACTCAGTGCTCGATATTTTATCTTTCGATCCGAGGCTATTGACGGATTCTGGAGATATTCGACTAAAGGCCTTCTCCAATCATTGTCTAACAATTCTCTGATGGTAAAGACTTCGAAAGTCTCTTCATCCATATATCCAAACTTTGTAGCCTCCAAGTCTGATGGCTTCAACCCAACCGACACTACCTTGCCTCTAGCTTCGATTACTTCCTGCAAGTCTTCCTTCGAGACCCTATATCCCGAGGCAATCTATGCTAGATCGTTGGCCACTTGGTTCTGTATTCTCGGTATATGTCGAATAGTTGACGCTTTGAATTTTTTAAGCAGCCTATTGGCCACTACGAAGTACATGATGAGATTTTCTTTAACACATTTGTACTCTTTTGTCAACTGTTTTATCACTAATTCCGAATCGCCCATTATTTCGACCTGGGTTATCCCCAATTCTAACAAAATTTTAAGTCCAGCTATTAAAGCTTCATATTCAGCCTCGTTGTTGGAACACAACCCCTCGACTTTATACTTGAATTTTGTTGGAATTTTATCTGGCGAAATAATCATCAGACCAATACCCGTGCCATGTTTGTGGCTAGAGCCATCGAAGTATAATTTCCATGGTTCCACTTCAACTATATTCAGGGCATTGTCGTTTATAGATTGGTCGACGATAAAGTCTGCCACTATTTGCCCTTTGACTGCTTTTAGCGGTCTATAAGTCAAAGAATATTTTGTCAATGCCAGTGCCCATTTTCCAATTCGACTGTGCAAAATAGGTTTTGATAACATGTGTATAATAACATCAAAGTGCGAAGAAACACAAACATCTACTGGCTTAATATATTGTTTTAACTTTGTACATGAGAAATATAAACATAGGCATAGCTTTTCGATTTCACTATATCTAGTTTCTGCGTCATTTAAAACTCTACTAAGGTAGTAAATAGCCCTTTCAGAGCCATTCTCATCCTCCTGAGCCAACATGCTCCCTAAAGTTCTATCTGACGCTGCTATGTACAATCGCATACTCCTGCTCCTACACGGAGGCGAAAGGACTGGGGGGTGAGCCAAGTAGTCTTTGATTTTTTCGAAGGCTTCCTGATGGTCTTTGCCCCACTCGAATCTGTCCCTAGTAATTCGAAGCAAAGGTGAGAAGGCTTGTGTCTTGCCGCTTAAGTTAGAGATGAACCTCCTTAGGAAGTTAATTTTCCCCAGCAGTGATTGCAACTCCTTTTTGTTCGACGGCGCTTTTGTTTCTAAGATAGCCTTCGTCTTATTCTGGTTGATTTCGATTCCCTTCTTATGGACAACGAAACCCAAAAAGTCTCCCGCCTGTACACAAAACGCGCACTTCAACGGATTCATTTTGAGGTCGAACCTCCTCATTCTGGCGAACGATTGTCGCAGATGATCTAGATGGCTTTTTCCTTGCTGTGCAAATGAATCTGCAACGAAGGAGCCTTTCGATTTCCTCCTTGATCTTCGACATGACCTCTGGAGCAAAACGCCTTGGGCCCTGTTTGACGGGCTTCTTTCCAGGTTTTATTGGTAGTTTATGTTCCACCAAATCCCTTTGCAAACCAGGCATTTCGTCATAGTCCCAGGCGAAACAATCCTTATACTCCCGGAGCAACTGGATGACTTCGATCTTCAGTTGAGGGTCGAGGTTAGCACTAATGTACGTTGGCCTCCTGGTTGGACCTTCTCCTAAATCAATTTCCTCCAATGGATCCTGTGCGAGCATTTTGATGTCGTTTCCCAAAGGATCTCTTTCGAACCCCAGAGGTTCGTCATCATAGATGGCGTCGAGCCTCTTACTCTCCCGCTGCATTTTGGTGGCTTCTTCAGCCATTTTGTCATGGGAGGCCATTACGGACGTTTGTATTTTGGTTTCAGCCACATAGGCCGAAATTCTTTGCAGCACCGCTGCTTCAGTCATCAAACTCACTGCCCCACCCAGTGGGGTCAACTGGGGCTGCCCCCAGGTATGAGAGTCTCTCCCCAAGTATTTCCCTATCCCAACGAAATCCGTCGACAGGGTGGAGGTATAGTGAGTAGTACACCTCGTCATTTGGTGCGAACTCAAAGTCCGCTGGAGCACAAGGGCCTATGCTGGCCAAGTGCTTGTCAAATTGGAACTGATCTATTTGCCTTCTTGACACCCTGAAGTATCCTTGATCAGCTTCAATATTTTCAACTATGCCATCTGGCCTCCAAATGGAAATCCTTTGATGCATCGATGATGGCACTGCTCCAATGCCATGTATCCATTCTCGGTCAAGCAATAAATTGTAGTTGGTCGTGGTTTCGACCACCATGAATACCGTTGGTCTTGTAATTGTTCCGACAGTTACGTCCACCTGAATCACACCCCTGGTGGTTCCTACTTTTCCTTCATAATTCGACAAAACCATTATGTGGCTTTGTATCAGCGTCATGCTTTCCTATTTTGGTCAGCAAAGAATGTGGCATTAGGTTTACCGTAGCGCCACAGTCCACCAGTATTTTGTTGATGGGGATGTTCTCCACTTTTGTTGTAATATACAACGGTTTCAGGTGGGTCCTCATTTCTTCAGTGGGCCGTTCGAGGAAAGCGTTTTGCTCTTCGACACAGTCGTTGTTCATTACGTAATAGCATACAGGTTTATGTGCTGCCATTTCCCACTCAGCGTCTGCACCTGGTTCTTCGACCTATGAAACCCTATTGAACTCCCGGGGCATCACCGACACCACGTTGACCACCAGGTCCAAAGAGTTATCGGAGTCAAAGTTATCTGTCATGTCTTCGTCCCCTTCCGTTGGTCTGTCTTGTTTAGGCGAAAATAGCCTTCGCCCAAATGGTAACTTTTCAGCTATCTTCGACTGCTGTTCTTCTTTTCCGGGGGGGTTTGAACTATTCTTTGACTGATTTTTCTCCATCTCTTCTCTGAGAGCCTTTCTTCTTCTTTGCTCTCTCCTCCATTGAGATCTAGTCATCAGATTCTTACCTTTATAGTTTTCAGATATGTGCGCTGTTTTTGAGGATTGATACTCCTTGTTGTAGGAGACCGAAGATCCTCGATTCACTTCGAAGCTCTTCCACCTTTGCTGCCCTTGCGCCCTCTCTTCATTAGGCTTCCTCCACTTTCCATCAGCAGAATCGACAACAGGTCTGAAACTGGCGGGCCTAGCAATTGGTGGCCTGATTCGAGGTTCAGACCGTTTGTCTTCTGTCCTCCTGTGGTAGCTCTTTCGTTGATCAAAACCATGGCCACCTCTGTTCAGACGACGTCAACGTTCTCCCTCTAGCTTCTTTGCTGCTTTTCTATCGAAAATGGTGTTGCACCTAGGGCACAACATCACGCTCGATCCATTGTCTTTGCACCGATGTAAAAAACCAACGATTGACTCTTCTGTCTCTGGGTATGCTAACCTACTACATCCCTCATGGTGTTTTGATTCTTTCTCTTCCATGGTCTCCGATGGGTTAATGTCGACCATATTAACTTCGACCGTCCCGTCTAGCTCCATTCTTTCCAAGCCCTCAGTGGCCTGGTCCATTCTGACGAAATAATCAGCTGTTTCCTTGGTTACCATGGCGTAACTTAGATGACTTTGAACCCTTAGACTTGAATCGTTATCATTTCGACCAGTATTCTCCTCGATTGTGACTGCCGTATCGTCCAAACCGAAACCCATGACGCATTTCGCCATCACTGGTGCTGAAATGAGATCCTTAGTAACCTCCATCATGTTAACAGAAAACTTGATGCCCTCAGTAGCATCTATCATGTTTGCTTCCATAGGTTCAGCATAAAGAGCATCAGCCAATTGCAGCGGATCAACATCCACCTTCATCTGGCCCTTCGCCTTATCTCCAAACTTCAAGCGTCCCTCCTGTATCGCATTCTGGACGAGATCCCTGAAAAGAAAACATTGAGATGTTTTATGACCCAGAAAATTATGGTACTTACAAAAACCTCTCTTTTTTCGCTGCTCTAAGGGCGGTGTTTTAGCACCAGGCGGCACTATCATTTGCCCATCTTTTACTAGAAAATCTAAGATTTCATCATATTTCGTGATGTCAAAGGTGTAAGTTTTCTTAGGGAACCTTTCGTTCTTTTCTGATTCGACAAAGCCCTTTCCTTGAGGAGGGGCCAGTACTCGACAGGAATATGGGGGACCCTGTTTTAATTCAGCAAGATCGACTTCGTTCTCCTCGAAGTAGGGGGACTCTTCGCCAGCCCCTTCGCTACTTTCGTTGAGTTCGACAAAAGCTACTTTCTTGCCTTTGTTAAATCTTGACTTTTCGTCTTTCAGCCTTTCTAGCTGTCTGACTCTGTTGGCCAATTGGGCCATATCTCTCAGATACTGCGTATCTAATTTCTTCCTAATAGAGTAATCTAAACCTCCTGCTGCCATTTCGACCAACTCATGTTCAGGTACCTGTGTGAAACACCTTGCCTTAAGTAGTCGAAACCTATTGAGGTATTCTTCGATTGGCTCTGAAAACTTACGCTTTACACTGGCCAACTCTTTCAAACTAATCTTCGTCTGGCCCATGTAAAACTATTCATGGAAGAGTCGTTCTAACTGCATCCAGTTACATATTGTACTTGGTGGTAAAGTGGTCAACCACGTGAAGGCGTACTTTGTAAGAGAACTTGGGAAGTATTTTATCCTAAGGCTTTCGTCATTGGCTATCTCCCCAGCCTCCATTATGTAGCGTGCTACGTGTTTGACGGTGGACTCCGTCGTGTCCCCTGAAAACTTAGTGAACTTAGGCACCTTAGTCCTAGGGGGTAATTCCGCTCGAAGGATGTAGTCGACTATTGGTGAAGTATAATTTGGCCTAGTAAACCCAGTGTTAGGCAATTTCGAGTCATGATTCTTTCTACCATCGTAGCCAAGTTGTTTTTGACCGCGAGGTTGTTGCGTCTTACTTGCTGGACCACATTGTCTGCATCCTGGTTTCGATTCACCATAACTATTTCTGGGTTTCTCTCGACCTGGACTCTGGGAGTTTCGACAACATAAGGGTCTATTCCTCCTTGGTTCTCTAAATTGGCTTCTGGCGCCACTCTTGGAATTTGTTGTGGAGTATTCTCCACAGGGGCTTAGTTTCTTTTTAACGGAGGTACCCCTATAAATTCAGTCAAGCGTGTTAACTGTGTCGCCAGTTGTTGGTTAGCGTGAGTTGTGTCTTGATTTAATGGCTGAAAGATCTCACCCATAGTCTAGGAGAGGGTTTGAACCATCTGTAAGTTACTCTCATCCATCTGCTGCCTCAAACAGGCAACAGACGTATTGGTTAGTTTGGGACCTTGAGTCAAGTATCCTAGACTTATACTCTAAGGGTTTCGACCAATGTTTGAACCAGGTCCTGATCCTTGCAAAGGTGATGCCATTGTGTTGTCAGAAAATACTGGGGGCGCATTTTGCAGTCCCTGCATTACAGTCGTTGACATCCCATACGGGGGATTCCTTGGCAACTGCGAAAGACCAAGAGGGGCAAACTTCCTTGACACTGATGGTCCTGCTATTGGAGTTTGGGGATTCGACACCGGTGGCCCAATATACTCCAATACGGGTTGTGTGTAAGGCCTAACTATCGTTGTCCCAGATCCTACTGGGGCGACGGTTTGTTCTGACCTTATGGGAGGCGCTACTTGCTCTCCTGTTGATGGTATAGACGGTGGGACCATGTTGTTACTGGTTCCTTCGCCAGAACCTTGGACTTGTGGGTTAGGATTGTTTGACTGGTTCGTTTCCGTCGCCATATTCCTAAGGATTGTTCGTCTTTCTTCGTTAGCAGCGGTAATTCTACCACTTCTTAGTAACATATAATGTACTTTCTACGAAGATTATTAAGACTTGTGAATGAGAATGTTTTAATTCTAAATCGCGGGGATATTTAGCACCGTCCCACTGGGCGTGCCATTTTGTTTCCCTTGAAAATCGGAAAACAACCGCTGATCTTCCAATTCTGACTTTGGTGACTCACAGGATCGATCAGATTGATCCTAGGACATGTGCTAAAGTATTCAATATTTAGAATTAAATTTAAAGTACTTGTGATAACGAATTGGTAAATGTGCTTGTAATGAAAAAGACTTTGACTGGGTATTTTAAAGTGCATAAACTTAAAGAAACGCTGTAAAAGATTTGTAAAAGGCTGATCAAAAAAGGTAAAAAGTTTAAAAGGGAAGAAGGAATTGGAGTAAAGGATGCAGGAAAGGTAAAGGCAAAACGTAACACTTGCACAAGTGGTTCGACAGAGGAAATGTAAATGTTGCTGAAATTGTAAAAGACTTTATTGAAAAGTTGGTGATTTTACACAACGTACATTCTCCGTGAAAATACTCTTTTCTCACACTCGGGTACTTTGAGTAAATTTGATTGGAGTTACTTTGTACAAATGGTAAAACACACAGAAATCTGCCTAACAAATCCCTATTTATAATGCTAATAATTAACTTCTAATAACTTCCTAGTGTCTTCTCGATCTAACAAGTGTCATTTGCATATAACTTCCTGCTCTAGAACTCGCCACGTGTCTTATGAACAAAACCCCTCCCTCCAAATTTTGAATTTCAAAACAATGTAGCAATGCTATTTGCAGAATCTTGGTCAAACGACCTCTGACATGGTCGAAATGCTCATAACCTTAGGCTTCTTAATTTTTCTATGTTATTTCATCCGTTCAGCTTAGAAAATTCCTTAGAGGCTGTCGAAACCTCTTTGCTTCATTTTACTTAGACATTAATTATGTCTTAATGTTTAGCAACCCAAGGCAGTGTCGAATTTGGGAGCTAACAATGATACATTGCTTTAGTAAGCAACATCTTCATAATGTATCTTTCCCACCCCTTTTTTTGATGTTTCATTGATGGGCCAAATACCTTAAGTGTTCCAGTCTGCTGCATCTCTCGCATAACCATTGTTATGTCCAAGAATTTATTGTGGTCTCTACTTAGGTTATGTGCTAAGAGTTGTTACAGAGTAGTTTAAACAGCTAGTTGGTGAGTTGTTGTTTAAAATAGGTTGTTAGGCTGCTGTCTAAGTTTAAACATAGGTTGTTAGGCTGCTGTATAGGTTGTTGCAGAGTAGTTTAAACATGTTATCCTTGAAAACATGATAGAAGTTATATCAATTAAATTGGTTATCCCTTGACATGATTATAGGATACAATGACAGTACTAGAATTTAATTATATAGGATGTATAGGTTATAGATAGATTGGACTAGAGAATTAGAGTGGTTGACAAAGGAGGTTGTTGATTTTTTTAAAATGGAAAGACACATATTGAAAAAGAAAGAGTGATGATTACCTTTTATTTGTTTCTTATGTCATATAAATTGGTAAAACTTTTACAATACTAGCACATGAAAATTTTTACGGTGCGAGAACTAACACTTTTAACCGGCTTTGAATTGCATATGTAATAGCAGTTATTTAATAGTTTTCATATCTTCATGATCGCATAGTGGATGAATTAAGTTGGAGTTAAGAAATTGGTGTGAAGGCACTGTGGTTATGATTCATCATAAATGCTATTGAAACATGTATTGATCTATTGAGTTTGACTTAAAGTTTGAACTTAGCCTCGAAAAAGTCGAGGCAAAATGTTCCTTTATCCTCGACCAGGACCAAGGCTAAATAGTATGTGAGCTAATGGAGTTTGACTTTAGCCTCGGTCAGGCCCAGGCTATTTTTTGTTTTTTGACACGGCTTCACCGAGGCTAAATTAGACACGGTTAAACCGAGACTAAATTAGACACGGCTAGACCGAGGCTACTTTAGACACGGCTCTTCTTGGCCGAGGCTAAGTGTTAGCTTCGATCGTTTTAGCCTATCCCCGACACCGACGCTACGCCGAGGCTAATTGGCTAGTAGCGGCGGTTTTTTGCCTTATTGTGTCGGAAAATGGCCGAGGCTAAATACAACATTTCTAGTAGTGAAGTAATCTATGTATTATATAATAAACCATGTGTGCTTTCAACAACAGTTATTTATAATGTTATAAAATGTTATTTGCCTAAAGGTATATACCACCACGGTTTGTTAAAGAAATTGTGATCATATATAATGTGCATTCAAGTTTTCTACAACGTTCGTAAGATTGTGATTTGTGATTTGTGCACATACAACCACACCCTATGTAACAACGCATGTCACGCTTGATGTGATCCCCTTTTCAACTATTGTTATATATGTTTTTCGTAGTAGTGCTTGCAAGTTTCATCTTTTCCTTCCTTGATTTGAACTTGATATGATGGAGTTTGCTTCGTGTGTTTATGGAGATTGTTCTTTGCTTTTGCGTCATTTTGTTCTAAGATGTTTTTGCTAGAGCACTGTTATGTTATGATGGAAATAAACCATATCATGTTAAGTTTTACTACCTCCGTTCCTTTATATAAGAGACAACTTATTTTTTAGGTTCATTGAAGAATCAATGTATTTGGTTAGTTTATAGACTAGATTAATTAATTATTCAATAAACTTAAAAAATGAGTTGGTTCTTATAAAAAGAACGGAGGTAATAATTTATAAGAAAAACATTTTACCATTGTTGACAGTAACGACCATAGTGAAAGAAAGTTTAATTTTAATGTAAATATAAAAATTAATGGGACACACCCATTTTATAACAAAATAAGTAAAATTATTAATGTTAGGATTCGAAGCGTATCTCTCAATAAGTTAACTCCATGATTAAAAGGCCGAACCATAATGAAAAATATTTTAGTAATTAACAAAAAAAACGCCTACAAATAAATTATTACTACACTAAAATATACAAACAAAATGAGATTATTTTATGAAATTTTTAATAATGGTATTTTATAATTATTTTTCTTAAACTACAAATTTTGCGTTTACTTTCTCTTTTTAGTTTATAAATTGTTTCACATTCTCTTTTTAATTTATAACTTTTTTCACATTTCTTTTATTAGGTTATGTTCTATTTTTTATATTAAAACTAATTTAATTCACTTAAATAATTTTTTTTTATGAATATACAACTTAAAATAATTGAAATAATAAGAAATATATGATTATATATTTTTTTGTGATCATTCCATAGTCATGAAATATTCATATTATCATACAATTTTAATACAAGTTAATTCATACAATATTTATTTGTTTAAATATTTTATAGAAGTAAAATTCATTTTATTTACGGGATTACTATTTCCACAAATAAGTATATTATGATTTTGAAACAAATTTAAGTAATATTTTTTTATAAATTAAAGGTATACAAGTTTTACTTAAAACATAAATAAAAATAAGAGTGACATATACAAAAGGCACAAATATATAACAACAACCACTTATTTTATTTATATTTTAAAAGAAAAACATCATACAAATAAACACCTAGAAAACCTCAAATACATTAAAGCACACATATAATAAGTGTGTCACAACTTAATAATAGTCTTATACTAGCTCTTGCATAAAGGTAGACCTATCATCTCTTTTTATTCTCTTTCACACTAGTTGATAATAGTACCATATATTATTTCTTGTGGAAGATTCATCTTCATAATGTTTCACACTTCACTTGATACTGAAAAAAAAAAGATCATTAACTTTAGTATACTATAAAAAGTCAACAACTCATTCATAGTATAAGTATTATAAAATAGAGATTATTTTTTTTTTGTTTGGAAACACATTTAAGGGTATATAATTTTTTTATATTTCAATTGGTTTAAGCATGCAACAATTTTTTAATTAAAATTTGATATTTTGTTTTGTTCTATCAAGTCATCTGTTAGTTGAAACCAATTATAAAATTTATTTTTTTTTGCAATCAATACATTGTAAATTTTACAAATTAAATGTAAAACAAAAATAAATATACAAAATTCGTATTATTTCCTATAATAATATGAGAAAAATTAATATTTTTAATAATTAAAAATAAATATTTTATTTTATTTTTTCTTTTTATTATCAGAACAAAAATTATAAATTTAATTATAATTTTGATCTTTTTATTTGAAATTAATAATAAAATTAATCATTCTATTTGAAATTCAATAGTTTTTATCTCCTTCTAATATTTTTTATTAAAATAGATGACATGTTAACTTTTTAAATTTTTTTAATTAATGACATGTAATAAAAAATTGGATAATTTATCAATTTTCCGTCTAAATAAATTATAGAAAATAAAATTTTAAAATAAATAAAAACATATAAATGAGATAAATAATAGATTAAATTGTAATTAAATCAAATTAATAATTATACATCTTTAAACTAAATTGAGATTTCTTATAATACAGTTTCTTTAGGACCTTTTTAAAAAAGTTAGAATTTATTTAAATTTATTTACTATTTTTAAAAATAATTTAGACCTTACTTTAAAATTCACATGAGAAACTCCAAAATTTTCATTTTTAATTATAATTATAATTAGATAAAACATGCATACCTAGAACAGTTGGTGGAAGGACTGATCTTGTAAGGAATATTAGCTCCACATTTTGCTGGGAGAACAGCAGCAAAGCCTACAATGATTTCTTTAAAAGTAGCAGCAGACGACTTCAAGCATTCACAAGTTGTGCGGCGGTCAGCAATAGTCCGAGCTGCATTAACTAATCCTTTAACGCCAGCACAACAGCTCGGCGAAACAGCACCACCATTCTTAAGATAATGCATGCATGGCTTAAGGCTCTTACTAACTTGTCCACATGAAATTGCACCACCATTTTGTGCATACAACAAAGCCATGCATATCAGAACAACACATGCTAACTTGAAGTTACTCATGGTAAGAAATAAAATGATATCTTATAGACTGAATGCTTGGTGTGAGTTTCATGCATGGGGATGATGGGTTTATATAGTGATTATTGAAGAGTGTTTTTGAGGTTGGTGGTGCTTGTGTATTAAGACTTGAGATATGAGCTTTATGTTTAGTCTTTAATTATGATGTAAGTAGACACCTCTCATACTGTTTTAAAGTGACAGTTCGAACGCTGTTTTGAAGTTACAGTTCGAGCGTTGTGTCTTTACATAAGCGGTGCCGAATGGATTTTTCTATTCTTATGTTAGTATGAATATTATTATAAGAATATTTATATTATTTAATATTGATTTTTAATAATAAAATATTTAGATTTTAGGAGGTAGAGTTTAATGCAATGACAAAGATAACATCATTGAAATATATCATTTATCTTATAGACAGTTAATATCAGTATTTTAAAACTCGGACTCTTTTGAATGATAGACCGTAAATTGGAAGGTAAAGTAGTTCAATAAATTTATCAAATTACAATTTTAATTGATCTAAAATTGATATAATCTGGTCGGTTTACTGATCACATTAATGAACCGATAAATTTCTTAAGCTGACATATTGATGTTATTATTTATAATAAGTAAATAATATTAAAATTATAAAAATAAAATTTGGTTAAATTTTAAAAATCAAAATTGTATCCTTTTAAAACAATTATATTTTAAAATTATTAAAAGTCATATGATCCAACAAATAACTCAATAGTTCTTAAGTAATTCAGTAGCTTGATTTGATTTATAACCTATCTAAATTTTAAAGAATTGGGTAACTGAGTGACCCATTAGCTTGATCTGCTCTATAACCTGTCTAAATTTTAATGAATTGTTTAATATAAAAGTTTTAACTTTTACACTTAATAAAAAATGTTTGACCTATTTGATTTTGATAATAACTATTTATATAGTAAGTCTATGAATAATTATGTATCCACAAAGTAAATTCAGCTATGTTATATGACACGTTGTTTTAGTTCTTTTTAGATTCTAAAGTTGGCTAAAAATGATTTCTCTAAATCTTTTTACTGCAATAGTGCATAACAACTCTACTTTTAAAGTTATGTATAATAATTATATATCGCAGAAATCCAAATTTGAAAAGACATCTCCAACAGCGAAGCAAAAAATAAAAATTGATAATAGAAAAAATATATTATTTACGACATATTTTATATGTACATCTCTTTTCTACACCCATTTGATATCTAAATAAAAATATGTAGAAATATGGTTAATTTAGTTAAATAGATTGTTAACTTAAATCTTGTTAAAAAGTATGATTTTATCATCATTTCAACTAATTAACCATAAGAACAAACAGGTAAAAATTAAATTTTTAACGAGTGTATACAAAAAGGGTGTAGGTGAAATAAAGTTTTTGCCATATTAATATTGTTGTTACAGACCTTAATTTTGATATGTTTAGTTTGAAAAAATACTCAAAATTCTCTCTTAAACTATTTTGCTAGAGCTCTCTTAAAGTCAGAGAAAGATGAGTTATGTTTGGTAATCTATGTCTTCTGGAAGAAGCATCATCTGGTGATATCATTGCAATGGTCAGAGAGGATGAGGCTTGGGTGCAGTCTTGGTTTGACGACTTTCATCCTTGGTCCTCGGATGATCTAGATAATGATCGTCTTACGTGGGTTAAATGTTTTAGACTGCCATGTCATGCATGGTGCAATGTATTTTTCAAATTCATTTCAGGTTGTGTGGGCGTTTTTGTTTCCTGTGATGAGAACACGGAGAAGACAAAGTATTCAACCAATCTTAACGAGGTTTTTAATTTAGAAATCAATGGAAAAAGATATAGGATCAAAATAGTTGAAGATTTCCACGGTCCAAAGCAATTGACAGTGCGTATAGAAGGTTGGAAAAGTAGTGGGTCGGAGGCGGAAGGTTCTGAAGATTCAGATGATGATGAAGGTGTATCGGAAACGTCAGAAGAGGAGGAAGCAGGCGGTTCAGGTGATAACAACTCTCGAGGAAAAGGGACAAAAGGTGGTTCGAAGGAGCAGGTCGGAATGAGTACATCATCATACAGGAAGCATGGGTTGGTCAATGACATGGCACCTTTTAAAGGGGATGGAGTGCCTTGCAAAAAGGTTTATGTTTGAGGTAGTGAAAAAGTCTTGGGTAAGTGTAAGGCAGATTGCGTAATCTACTATTTATCTAATACTATACTATTGAATGATTTTCTATAATTGCCCTTTAATCAAAAAAAATTTACACACCAACAAGGGTTATTAAGTAATTAACAAATGACACTATATTCTAACCATCCTTTTCTCTTGGAAGGTCATGTGGCAGCTTTACATTGGCACAATCAATACCCATACTCCCCCCAAATACTCATTTTTCTGTAGTATCTGTTCAACCTGGTATTCATCTATCTCAAGAACTCATTTTTTCAAACCTGGTATCTACTCATCACTCTAAACAACACAATTTTTTCAACCTGGTATTCTTCTATCTCAAGAACTCATTTTTTTGAGATTTCATTCACTTCCAAGGTTAGATTAACTCTTATGTTTTCATCATTAGTTCACTATTGTTTTCATCATTTTTCAGATATTAAGTATTTGTTATGTATTTTATGGAGTTTTCTCGGGAAACTTGGAAGCCGTTTGTTTTCGTCTTTGTTTTGTGTTATGTTTTCTACAAACTTTTAAAATCTTCCGTGGAAAACTGTTTTGAAGAAATGCTATGAAATCTGTTTTCTATACTTCAAAACATTTGCTTTCTAAACTTATAAACTTCAAGAATGGTTCTCATGTGTAGTTTATAACTTTAAAAAGGATGTGTTTATTTTCAAACATCATCAAGATATGAGTTTTTGTGTTCTGTTTTTTGACTTATTCATGTTCAAATATCAACAATATTTCACTATGTTTGTGTTCTGTTTTTTAACAGCTATGAAATTTGGTTTGTATGTTTGACATAGAAATGTAATTTTACATGGCTAACTATAACAAGTGTTGTTGACATGTTTACTTATTTTTTTACATGATGCATAAACCGTCCCACATCACATTGCATCTTTTTTCATGTCTTTATCAGCATAAGTTTTGTCTACTGTCATGGAAATAGTTTTGAAAATCAGATTTTTGTGGGCCTTGACATGTTATTTGATGTATGACCTGCTTTGTCATTGTGATACATTCTTCAGTTTTTGTCTCAAACATGTCAAGGCCTCCAATCTTTATCAAGGATTTGGTGAAAGGTAATCAAGTTTGGAAAATGCATGTACGCGTTGTTGATCTTTGGGTTGTTAAGGAGAAAACTGGCCAACAACATGTCGAGTTGGTCATACAAGATGGAAAGGTAATACTTGACGACTTTTGATGCACTTATATCATTATGTTGTTGCTATCTAATAAATAATATAACAGGACGATCAAATTCATGTTGTGACGAGGAACCGAGATTTCAAGGATTGGGTTGAACAACTTAAGGAACATGACACTTACGCCGTTTATAATGGAGAATCGTGGTTAATGATGACTTATTCAAAGTTTGTTCCAATAGCCTTAAACTTGTCTTTAATGGAGGAACAACAATTTCAAACGTTGCCATGCCGGAAATACCTCCACATCAGTTCAAATTCAAGGCTATTGGAGACTTTCTCAATGGACTTTTCCAAATTGATATGTTATATGGTATTTTTTCCTTTTTTCATACTATAAAATCTTTGTACCCAACATGTGTTCATTATTTTTCGTTGATGCTTCAGATGTGATCGGAATTTTACAAGATGTTATGAAAACTCAGATGGGTGGCGGTGGTAAGAAATCATGCGCCAATATCACCCCGCGTGATGAACCTGGTAATGTCATTGAGGTTGCATTATGCGATGATTATGGTAAACAGTTTATGAACTACAATAACTCTAACAAGAATGATGGTCCAACAATACTTATTTTGACACATGCTTTGTGTAAGAAAAATTCAGGTTTGCTATGCTCTTAGACAAACTCTATTTTTCCATTGTCCAATGATTCTTCTTTCTCATGCACTCTAACTACACGTCTTTGTCTATGCATCAACTTCTGGACTCCCAAGCCTTTCAAATGCTTGGAATGGCTCTAGACTTCACATTAACCTAGATCATCCCCAAGTTCAATGCTTGAAATCCAGGTAGTAAGGTTTTCATATTCGTAACTTGCATTTTACTTCTAACTATTTTCTATTCTAACAGTTTTGTATTCTAACAGTTTTGTATTCTAACAGTTTTACATTTTACTCTCAGTTTTGTATTTCGTAACCCAACTCATATTAAAGTTTTGTAGGTCAATTACATAACAGTTTTGTATTCTAACTTGCATTATACAACATTTTACTTCTGTCACATTATGATAGAAAATTCTGATTTTTTTATGCGTAAAATGGTGCTTCAATACAACTATCAACTGCATCCTCACATTCTCTGACCCAAACATGTGATTCATCTATTCAATCAACAAACAAAAGTTGGACCAGCCCCAAAGAGGTCAAGACTATTCGTCACATCAATGAATTAGGAAAGGATTGTTTTGCCACGACAATTGGCACTACAAAGAGATTCAAAGCCTCTAAGTTTGGATGGTATTTTGAGTTTTGCCCTGCTTGCAAGACCTCTAACAAGTCACATGGAAAGAATTTTGAGTGCATTTGTGGAGTTAAAGATGTGGAACCTATCACTAAGTAAGTTATCATCCAAATATACATATATGCCCTCATGTGTATTCAGACACTGAACTCAATTGAACTCACTTTATTTTCTTCATGTTTTAGATTCAAAATAGAAGTTGAGGTTGACTATGAAAACCATGTTGGGTGCTTTGTGTTTTGGGATAAGGACTGTATCCCTTTCATTCAAATGACATCACTAGAGTTAAGACAACTCATGAAGGAGGTATGTACTTCAAAACCAACATTTCATAATATTTTCATTTTTCCGTTACATTATGCTATTTAACATTCTAACCATGCTGCTGACCTAGGCTGGAGAGGACAACCCTAAAATATATCCAGCACAGCTTGACAAATTGTTGAACAAAGAACTAGCATTTCGAGTCAAGTATCAATCTTTTTTTCAACAATACTCAATTGTTACCATCATTAAGGATGATGATGTTTACAAAACCTTGAACAACTTGCTTAACCCTGATGAGGTACATACCATATCTTTACACTACATCAATTATGGATTAGGTCAACATAATCCTTAATGATTGGATAATGGGTTTTTAATTTTTTTCCAGCATATTTCAAATGCTGAAAACTTGAACTTGGACACATCCATTCCAATGGAAGTTCAAGAACCACCTATTGTATGCCCTCGATTATATATAACTATTTCTTTATTTGCTTACATCATACTGTGCTCATGAGACTATTATTGTATTTATGTCCATAACTGTTAATGTGTTTATGCGTAGTTGACACCAACTGCTGAATATTCCATCTTTGCTCAACTATCCAACTCTGCCAACCAAACTTGGAGTCCATCAACTAGCTCCAGCAACACCCCTGCTAAGAGGGTTGTAATTTCAGCATCTCTTGATAAGCTGTTCCAGAATGAGGTCATAACTCCTAGGCAATCCACAACTAAAGCTAAACACCCAAAGAAGGAGTGATTTTATGGCCTTACCATTACCACTTTCACATTTTGTTGCCTTTTGTATTATTTTGTTGACACCATTTGAATATGGATTGATTCTAAACCTTAAGCCATATTATTACTTTGGTCTGTCATTTTGAATGTTTTCTTATTGATCTAGTTGGAACTAATTATATCATGGATTATTAGTTTTGTAATGAATCTTCCAAGCTTAATGAACCACTTTATTTATAATGAGTCTTCCAAGTTTTATGAATACAATTATCATTTCTACCAACTGTCCTTTGAAACATACCACATCTATCCTCACATTCTGCAACTTTCTTAATATTTTGTTCTATCCTTTGTAGGTTCTGATACTTTATAATTTATATGAATACTACAAATGGATTCAAAAGTATCCATTGTTTTCGGGAAGAATACTTTGTAGATAGATAGGTATATGTAATTCACATCCTGCTGGTATTGTTTTTATATTGTAAAGATACAGATGTGATTGCTTACAACTTTTTGTATTTATTAAGATGATATGTGATGTGAATGAGTGTTTATTATTGACAGCAATCTGTGTCGAACAAATTGGTTTTGTTTCACAATGATGATATATTTATTCATAATTGAACTCATTCTCCACATCCTTATCAATAAAACAGAACAAGGAATGATATTGGGATGAAAATAAAAAAACTTATTAATATTAGGATATACGCATATCTTCTGCTGCAAGATGCAAGAAAATTGAAAGACAAAGATAGATACCACCACTATGGCAAAAAAGACCTTTAGCAGCGCTGCCTAAAGTGGCGCTGCTAAAGGTAAAGGCATCGCTTTTTTTTTTATGGAAAAAGCGCTGCTAAAGGCTCCCTTTAGCAACACATTTAGCAGCGCTTTTTTACCCCTTTAGCAGCGCTTATAAAAGCGCGGCCTATTATTCCCCCTCCCCTCCCCCCCTTTAGCAGCGCTTTTAGAAAGCGCTTTCAATCCATACCTCCTTTATTTCTTCCAATCCTACTTTCGAGTAAGTACCGCACTTGAATTCATCAAAGTACTATATAATATAACAGAACATGCACGATTTAGTTTTAAAACTAATTACTCAGATGAAACATCGGTTAATTATCAAAATGAATCATATAATTTATGAATTGATCCATACCATGATTGGAATCTCTATTTGACCAGAATAAATAATTTCCTTCATAAAGCGCAATACAAAATATCTGCAATCAATCCCATTGCGCTGACGAGGACACTGTAAATGGAAAAAACAAACGAACATTTATCAGGATATATAGTTTACATAGTTTTATCAAGTAGGACCACTATAACAGTAAAAAAATGGGAAAATATACCTGCACTCTGATCAAGCTAATGTTGTTAGCCTTGCTTTTTGGCACTGTTGCTTGTCTTTGTGCTCTGAATATTTGTATAGCTCTAACATAATATAAACGCATATTTAAAACAATGTCACATAATAAATAAAGATATATAATTATTCAGAACAATATATCTCATCACTTACGTATCAATCATATTCTTCATATCAGGATATTTTGTTTGATCGCCATCCAATGAATCCAGATAATACACTATTTCTTTCATCGGATTAATCGCGACCAACAACCAGTGTCCACTATAAAATAAGACAATAGTTTAGACGGAAATGTTATATAGAATGGAAAAAATCGAATAATTATAATAAATGAATTTAGAATGAAGTCATACCCATGGCTAGTATTATATGGCAACAAGAACAACTTCTCTGTAGTCGCGGCCATAAATCTTTGGACTATGTAATCTTTGACTACATCTGGTGTGTGATCTATTGCCCGTAAGTTGATACAGCTAGCAGATAAGAATGTGAATATTGAAGTCAAATCATGCGGGACCAACAACTTGTCATACAAGAGCCTAAAAGAAAAACATAATCAACATTAGAATATTCAGTTAAATGAGCAAATTTTAAAATGTTCAATTATTTAATTAAAATGGATCGGAGCACCTGATGTAGGAATGCATAACACCGACGCCCAATTCAGAATGTTGGAAAACCTGGTCCAAATCCTCCTTAGCAATTGTTTCAGTATATTCAAAACCGAAAATACCTTCCTCTATAGGTATTTGACGGATGCCACCCTCAATCACATCTGTTGTTCCTACATATGTTTCAAGGCACAACCTAAATCGAGGAACATAAGCTTTTTTTGACTCGACCTTTTTTTTGTTGGGCACCTTGGAAGATTCATGCATATTACCCTTGCTAACTTGTTCCAACTGTTGATCATGAACCTAAAAGTCATATAAGTTTAGTAATTCATGTATAATAAGATAATCATGTAACTGTAGTAGTACCTGTTTCTTTGATACAACTGAATCGGTTTTCCGCACAATGATTCCTTTATCTTTTGATTTGGATTTTGTAGGAGTCTAAGATCATCATGTAAATAAGAAAATGTAAATGTAAGAATAACTTTCATCTATGGGTCGTAAAACATTTGAATATTACAAGGTTCATAATGGTGTTCAACATACCTCATCATCTATGAAAATGAGATTTGTCGGCCATGCAACATACGCTCCTATTGCGTCTCCCACCACTGTTGCATCTGAAACAGCATCTGGTATAGGCAACAACGCACCCCCATCTAATGCAATATCAACTGATACTTTCAAAAATCCAGCAGGGAGCGGTTTATGGTGAAGTAAGTCTCCCACAGTGTTATGCACGTTTCCCTTGCCAACCATGCGATAAGTTGGTGACGATAAATATAGCCAACAAGGTGAAATGCCCTAAACAAATAATTATGCCGATTAATGCGTCAGTTAAGAAAATTGTGCTAAATTAATTTCAATGTAATATATACAATTACCTTTGGAAGCTTCTACAGACAATTGATATTATCTTTGTCACTAGTATCTTTACCCTCTGGACCGCGCCTTTTCGACATGTATCTTTCTTTGTCCTTTTGTAATTCGCGAATCTGAGCTTTCAATTCCTCCAACGTATCCATCACTTCTTTATTTCTAGGATTTTTTTTCTTTGCCTGCTTATACAATTTTGATGGAGTGACACCAAATCCCTTACCCCTCACACGCCCAGAATACTCAGGGATTTTTAACACCCGACTCAGTATGCTCCTGCAATCATCGTCCTCAGCTGGAGTTATACTCTGGGATAGAGTCTCCTAAAATATAGATAAAAGCATATATAAATATATTATACACTTTTGATCAGTTACTGACAAAACTAATGTTGTACTTACACATTGTTCAAATACTTGTTGAACTTCTTCCTGAACGACTTCATCTCTTCCCACACGGGCAGCCTTCCACACAACATGGTCTGGAAGAGATGTCACATCACTTTTCTCCTCTTCTAACTGTCGCTACCGCGAAAATAAGGTGCCGGCAAAACAGAAGAGTCGCCACCTTTCGTTATTTATCCCTCAGAACGGGAAAGGAAACGATCGGAAAAACCTGACGAAAAGGTATAAGACAAGGTCATCGCAACCATTGTCTGGGTTCGGGAGTCGGTTACGCAAGGGAAAGGTATTAGCACCCCTCACGTCCATCGTACTCGATAGGATCCACGCTTGTTGTGTTTATCGGACGGGTTGGTTTTATCTATCTACCTATCAAGGCTGGTCTGAAAAGAAAAGAAAATGACTCGGCAAAGCGTCGCACTTTATGCCTACGTATTCTCATCAGAGAATAAGAAATCAGAGTCAACGTAGTTCGCCTAACTACGGGTTACGGGAAAGGTGGCTCGCCAATACGACAGTATTGTGCCTACGTACTCTCAACAGGTATGAGAGATCAGAGCTTACGTAGTTCGGGAAAATACGGATTACGGGGATTCAGATTCATCTGTTTTATCGAGTAGGGTTAACAAACAGTTCCAGCAGTTGGATGTACGCAGCTCGACCTTTGGAGGCTTAAGCGTTACCGTTTGCGTAGAACTGGGAGTTAACGATACTCTTTTCTTCAGAAAAGCTTCCTTTGAATTACGGGCCCACGGGGCAAAAAGGTTTGAAGTTTGTTTTCTGTCTTTTACGGAAGAATTTTTTTTTTATGGCTGTTTGCAACCAATATCGCACTAGAGACTATGACCTGGGAGTGAATGTGTCGCATGTCACCCAAAGGGTGCCATACTAAACATCCAGACTGTTGAAAAGAAACTCTCCAACAATCCTTTCTCAGATAGCTTAAGGCTCGTAACGTACGACGTCAGTTAACCTTTATTACTGTATTTTGATTTGTTTGAAGATAAGAAGAGAGAACGGGCTCAACTAAGGGGAGACTATCAAGTCCTAATGTTGTCATGCCAAGGATTCATCCTATGGTTGAAGTTTGAAACAGGGAACTCCTAGACGTTATCATGCATAGGTTTCAACCTAAAGTTCTAATCATCACTTCCTTATCAAAGGAAGTGAGATTCCTAAGGGATCATGTCACGGATAAACAGAAACAGATAAAGCATCAGCTTAAACAGTAAACAGTAAACGATTGTAAAATGCATGCAATGCAAGTGAGGGAGGAAATGTGTGTGGGACATCAGCCTCCACAAGCTCATCTCAACATCAAGCCAGATATGAATAAATGTAATCATACAGGAGAAATAACATGCTATCCAGCAAGATATAAATGACTGCAATCATACAGAGGAAATGAAATAAAATGCCATCAAGCAAATAACGAACGACATAGGCAAGGGAGCAGGGCTCTACCGAATACCCGCAAGCAAAGCCACACAGTAAAAATACAAGCAGAAGGAGCAACTCAACCTCTAGTGCAATCATGCTCCTGGCTCAAGTCAATCTAGATATGAACTTATTCTAATGCATCAAACAAGTCAAACAAGTCACATCAACACAGTTGCACAGAAAGCAACCAGACAAGAAAGGAAACAGATCAACAGCTCCCACAGCTTCACAGCAAAGCAACCTACTGACAGCAGTTCAGTCATCAGTCTTCAACTGCTCTTTAGGTCTTTCATCTTCAATAACAGGTATCAACTTGTTCCTTCTAATACACCCACATAAGTATCAACTTATTCCCTCTTCTCCAAGCCTCAACTCTTCAGTCAATTCCACCTTCAGGCTTTACTCCTAACTGCAAGTCTCACCTTAACTCCTTCAGGCTCTCAATGCATCAATATAAGTATCAACTTATCCTTTATTCTTCAAGCCTCAGCTCTTCACTCAATCTCAATTGGATCCTCTTCACAAGTGTCAACTTGGTCTTCAAGCTTCATCTCTCTTTACTTTACCAACATCAACTTGGTCCTCTTCATCTATAAGCCTCAACTTCTCAAAATAATCTTCACACACAAAGAAGTATCAACTCCATCCTTCAATCTCTTCAAGCAAGGAACTCCATCCTCTAACAAGGAAGAAAGATGCATCCATCAAGAGCAAAGTTTGGATGATTGGTAGCAGAGTGAAGACCAAAGGTCACCACTAAGCCTCCTATCATCAGAGAAAGGGACCCTCAAAGGTTCTACCAACTTGTAGAGAGCCACGCATCCTACCAAAGGAGGGATGAGGCATTTACAAGGGGGTTACATCATAGGGAAGAATGGAAGTGATCAACATCATCCATGTTTATGAAGGAAGAGAATCTATCTAGAAGCTCTGCCTACAAAATCCTAATCTTAATACCTAATCAATACTACACCAAAAGAAGGGAAGATCTTCACATCCAAGCCTCTTAAAGCAATCCAATGCATCTTCAACTTGTCTTCATCATCATCCAAGAGCAAGCAAAGCAAAACCCTAATCTAAGGGAACTAAAGAAGTCAATCTAGTTGAATTAGTGCCTCAGAATCATCTAAAACTAGCACTTAAACGAAAATCAAGCAAAAATAGTAAAATACCTTGAAAATTCCTACAAAAATTCCTAAGGGACCCTAATTCAATCATGAATCTAACATACAAAAATCAGAGGTTGAATCATCCACCTAGTTACAAAAACAAGATCTAAACCACAAGGTATCAACCATAAACCCTAAAAAATGGGGCATCTAAAGGTTTCAACCTAAATACCACTTATGTTCATCACAAAAAGGCAAAAAGAATGGGATTAATTGAATCATTTTTCCATTTTTTATGAATTAATCAATAACCATGCATAAAATGAAAAATAATATGAAAATCCAACTAAAATGATAAATGCGTGGTGCAGATAGTAAAAGAAATCAATTCATTTTTGCAATTGGGCCATAAGGGGGTGCAGGTATCACTTATTTCACAAAGCCCAAAACCAGCTGATTAATGAAACGCATCGTTTCATTAAGTTCAGAGCTCTTCACAAAATGAGAAGCACGCGTGGCCGTTGGATGAGGTCTTTGGTCCAAGTCAAACCTTGATCTGATGGCTATCAAGTCATCTTCCTCAATTTAAACTTCTGCAACTCAGGCCACCTGCGCGCCCAAAGCCACCGCCGGTGACATTCTCCGGTCGTCATCTCACAACCCTAGCTTGCCATAGAATCCACCATTGGCCACGACTCCTTGATCAAACTTGTCCCAAATTTCATAAGGAACTCAATCATACCATTAATTCTCTCTGAAACCTCAAGATTCGCAAGAACCAACTCTCAACCGAAAATGGTAACATCCCTAATTGGTCACTGATTCTCAAATTAATGATCTGAAAACCTCCCTACACCATTCTACAATGCATTTAACACCCTAATTCCTCTTAATTCTAACTAAAACAAGCTGGAGATTGAAAGTTACCAACCTGAAAATTTCGTGTGCACAGAAGTAGCAAGCCTTCAAATCAAGCTCTCAAATGCTCCAGACTCCTTCAGTGAATCACTTCCAAGCTTCTGTATGCAATAGAATTGATTGAAATGGCTTCAATTCTTGGAACCAACTCTGAGTTGCAGATGGAAAAAACTGAGTTCAAGGACACCAATCAGCCACGAATTTGCCTTGATTATGATCTGGAATCATTCACTAGCCTCCATGGAAGAGATTGCAATCAAGAAAATGGATGGAAAGTGAAGAAATTGGTGTAACCGAATTCAGTTGCAAACAAGAAAGTTTCAATTTCAATCTCTATTCTCTCCCTCAATCATCACCAACCTTGGCCTTGGATCATCTCTATTCAATATATAGGACATGTAGGTATGATCTAGAAAGCTCTAGATCCTTCTAATGAAAAATTCAATCTCTCATGTCATGAGAAGTTCAATCACATGCCATGGTATTCATAGTTCTGTTAGCAGCTTGTAATCACCCTTATTCCCTTCCAATTTCTCCCCTAATGACATTTTGGATGTGTTTGGCTTGCAAGGGACCTTGCTTATGCCTTGAATTTAGGTTTGGAAATGTTACTTAAGATGTAAGTAGCTACTTTTCAAATCAAGTCCACAAATTGAACTTCAATTCAAAAATGTGGCTAAACCAATGTTCTTAAAATGTGTTTTAGAATCACAAATACCAATTTCCAACTTTGGCTCATTTGAAAATCATCCTTATTTTAGGTCATTTTTGCAACTTTGAGCTACAAGCCATTCCAACCTCTCATGATCTCTTGGTTAGCCTTAAAACATCATTTTGAACAAGTTTGATGTTGAACATTTTCCCATTTGAAGCTTGGAAATAGGAGTTATGGCCTTATGGTTGAAATGACCTATAATCTCCAAATGACCAAAATGCCCTTGACTTGTCAAAGCCATAACTTGAGTTCTATAAATCCTATCAAGGACTTCTAGCACTCTCTAGAAATCTAAGAGGATAAGGAAAAACATTCATGTTGACCAAAAGTTCATAGGAATCATCCTTCTAGGGCAAAGGTTTCATACAAGTTGGACAACTTTCAAGCTCCAAATTCACATACCTCAGATGACCTGTAACTTGTCAAAGTCATAACTTGAGTTCTACAAATCCTATCAAGGACTTCTAGCACTCAAATTAAATCTAATATCATGCTCTACAACATTCATGTTGGGGGTAAGATGAGATGACAATCACATCTTGAGCTAAACTGCCATGAAGATAGGGGTCAAACTAGGGGATTTTACACTGTCAAGCCTTAGAAACCCTAGCTTGAAACTTCTCAAACTCTTCAATCATGAGGAGTTAACCTTGGAATCATCCTTATAACATCTCAATGCACCAATCCATGATCACATGGCTATTGGATTAGGTCTCAAACTTGTTCAAATCATTAGTTGACCTAGGGTTGACCCAGTCAAACCCTAATTGCACCACTCATGGCTGAGGCTTCTTAATCTTGAACAATGACCTGTCTAGGCCTCCAAGTGATCTTCAACACTTGTCATGAGCTCTCTCAAGAACTCAAGTCCAACTTCATGGCTTCAGAATCATCTGATGGCTTTCCACAACTTTCAAGTTAGGAGACACATATACTTGGTTTCAACCACCCTCTCTGAGGATCTTTTAACTTCTTTGACAAGGATATCAACCCTTGAACATCTGAATAACCTTCTTAGCTAGCTTCAAAGCCTTGTATAGCTCTTAATTAGTAATCATACCTCTTGATCTCCTACACACATGTCAATGAAATGCAAATGATAATGCTAATGTGAATGAAATGAAACACAAGCTAGGTAAAGAAAAGTTGAGCAAATGTTGGGGTGCAACACTAACTACGCATTAAGACGGATAATAAAGCATTCATATACTATTATATATACTTACTATTTTTGGTAACTATATCATATTAAAACATTTATATATACTTACTATTTTTTGTTCTAAGCGTGCATATCCCAAACGCCCTTTTTTGTATGAATACGCAGGTTTTGATGCCCGTTGCCGATTTACGCCACTCACAACCTAAAAAAACAAGTTTAAGTCATATCAGAACTCTTGTGGAAGAAGTGTATATACTATACATTGTTCATGATAAGTTGTACATACTAAAAATTCTTTGGTTCTTCGCTTTGCAACAAATGTCTCCCATTCTTCTTCTGAAATCAGATCAGCGCACTTCTTTGGACGCTCCGAGTCGACAAAGTTTCCATCAAAATCTTTAAGAAACTTGTTCGTTAAAAACACTCTAAATCCCCTCAGTCGTTTTCCGGCCAATTGAAGACAATATTTTCTTCTGCAATCATCAATATTAAAAGATCTCTGCAAACAAATACACATACATATAACATGTTAGTATAATTAATTTAAAGATGTAACCGTCAACATAATTAAAAATAATCAAATATCATACCTGTATCTCGCTCCAAATTTTGTCTTTAGCCGGTTGTAGCGAGGGAATTCTCCAATTATCGCAAGTAATCGGAATTTGCGAACGTACAAGTGCTTCAATGTAACTTGTCAGCATCGCACCGTTAGGCTCAACTAATTGATCTCTTTCATTCCAATGCACATCATACTTAACACCCTAATCTCTCGCACGGATGATTTTTTTCATAATCGTTATTCCTCTTTTGATATCGCCTTCCATGTCTTTTGTTGTTCCGTTTCCATCATGTGATGTTTCCTCATTGGTGGTCATAATACCTGTAATTCAGAAAAACCAAAGTATCAAATGAATGACATGCAAATATGTAAATAAGAAATATATACATCAGAAATGTATAAATAAGAAAAACACATACATAATTTTATTGAATGACATAATATGTAATTGTATTGCATGATATAAATATGTAATTTTATTCAATGAGACAATATGTAATTTTACAAGTACCTTTGTCACTAAGATCTCTTTCTTTTCTTAGTTGATATCACGAGGTTAATTGTATTGCATGATATAAATATGTAATTTTATTCAATGAGACAATATTCAATGATTTATGTAATATGATGAGAAAACGTCGAATAAATAATAAAATTGATATCACGATGTTATTTAAGACATTAATAACATTAAAAAATAATATGAGATGTTATTTAAGACATTAATAACATTAAAAAATAATATGAGTTGATTATTAAAATGTGAATAATTAATTGATATGTGATATGTATCTAGTTATAACTATTACAACCTAACCCCGAAAACTATGAATCAATGTTATTTCTACTATTTTTTTTTATTTTTTTATTTTATTTTTAAAAACAAAACTTTGAAACTACCATAAAATCCAAATAACTTAAAATAGTAAATTTTACTCTAATTATACTGTCACACTAATTCATATAGATACGATGTAATTTCGGTTAGCATAACCATACTAATAATTGGAAGGAATCTAGTTCAACATGTATATGCTCTTTACATGAGCAGTCCTACATTACAAAGTATCAAAATATCACATTTTCTTTCTGGCACAGAGAACCTGCTTGAAAATATATTATGTCAATCATTTGTATGTGATCTCTTTGTAATATATAACAATCGTGTTTGCTACGTTTTTAGTTTAAATACAAATAAAGCACCCCCACTTAATTCCACATTCTTTAATAAAATGTGTTCAAAATGTTATAATATAATAATCTATTTATTTTTATTCAAATATTTCTTTTCAACAATTGATATCAGAGTCCCATTAATTTTCTCACACTCTAACCATTGCTAACAAAATGAAAGCTCAAGGTGAAAGTATGAGTCAAGCAATCATTACTAAGAAGATTTTGAGATCAATGATCTCAAAATTTGATTATATAGTATGTTCAATTGAAGAATCCAACAAATTGGATACAATGACTATTGATGAGTTGTGAAGTAGTCTTTTTGTTCATGAACATAGAATGACAAGTCATGGAGGAGAAGAGCAAATTCTTAAGATATCTCATGAAGATATATTTAGAAGAGGAACAGGTAGATGCGTGTTAAGAGGAGGTCAAGGAAGAGGAAGGGGGCGACAATCCTACAATAAAGTTGTTGTAGAGTGTTTTCGGTGTCATTGCTTAGGACATTACTAATATGAGTTTCTTGATTGGGAATAAAAGACCACTATGTTGAATTTGAAGAGAAAGAAGAAGAAGATATATTATCAATGTCTTATTTTGAAATCAAACATCACGAGAAGGAAGAAGTGTAGTTTCTTGACTCTGGATGAAACAAGCATATGAGTGGAAACAAAAAAGTGGTTCTCAAATTTAGACGAAGGCTTCAAATATACTGTAAAACTTGGAAATTACAGTAGAATGGTTGTTTTTGGAAAAGGGAATGTTTGTATGCAAGTGAACAGACTTACTTAGGTAATTTCAAATATTTACTATATTCATAAGTTAAAGAACAATTTATTAAGCATAGGACAACTACATGATAAAGGCTTATCTATTTTGATTCAACAAGGGAAATGTATGATATATCACCCAACAAAAGGATTAATTATGAAAACAATCATGAGTGGAAATAAAATATTCTGTTTGGCAGCTTCTGTGATGCCAAATGAGTCTGCATGCTTTCAAAACGTATCAGAAACTGAATCTTATCTATGACATTATCGGTTTTGGTCACTTAAGATATCAAGGATTAAGGACACTTTTATATAAGAAAATGATAAATGGGTTGCCTTCAATTCAAATTCTAAAGAAGCTATGTACTCAATGTTTGATCGACAAACAACATAGAGATTCCATGTCTAAAAAGACCTTATGGATAGCATCAAATATACTTCAACTTGTGCACGTAGATATATGTGGTTCCATTAAACCAGAATCCAATAATAACAAAAGGTAGTTTCTATGTTTTATTGATGTTTTTACTCGTAAGACATGAATTTAATTACATGAAAAACCAGAGACTTTTGCAATGTTCAAAATTTTTAAAGCTTATGTTGAAAAGGAGTTAGGTGCATATATCATTTATTTGAGAACCGATAGAGGTGGTGAATTGACCTCAAATGAATTTGAATAATTTTGCAAAGTTCAAGACATAAGCAGACAATTGACTGCATCATATACTCAACAAAATGGAGTTGTTGAGAGAAAAAATAGGACGATTATGAACATAGGGCGGTTTATGTTGGTTGAGAAGCAAGTTCCTAAAATATTTTGGCTCGAAGCTGTAAAACGGAGTATACATATTCTTACTAGATATCCTACATTATCCGTGCAAAACAAAACTCTATATGAGGCATGTAATGCTGTAATGCCAACAATTAATTACTTTTAATTTTTTGGATATGTGGCTCATGCACATATTCCAGACCAAAAAAAAAAAGCAAGTTAGACGATAAAAGCAAAAAATGTATTTTGCTAGGAGTAAGTGATGAATCAAAGGCCTACAAATTACATGATCTAGTTTCCAATAAAATAATCATTATCAAGGATGTGTTTTTTGAAAAAGACTTATGCTGGAATTGGGACAACAACAAAGTTGAATTCAAAATAGATGTTTTAGAATGGAAAAATGATTATTAAAATGACATTGAAGAGGGGGAAACAATTGCAAAGAAGGGGGAAACAACAATGGCGATGAAGAGGGATGCAACAATGACGATACATCAAATTACATTAAATCTAATTCATCTTATAGTGAATCACATGAGGAAGAATCACCAAATATGGTGGAAGGGAGGGTACGAAGAGCACCTACTTATTTGTCAGATTATGAAAATGGTGAAGGCTTATCTGATGAAGATAACTTGAATGCAATGATGATGCTTACTGAAGATGATTTACTCTCATTTGAGGAATCTAGAAAGAGAAATAGGTGGAGAGACGCAATGAAGGGGGAAATTGAATCAATAGAAAAGAACACAGCTTACTATTTTATCAAATGGAATCAAACCAATTGGAGTTAAGTGGATTTATAAAACTAAACTCAATGAGAATGGCGAGATACATAAGTAGAAGGCAAGCTTAGTGGCAAGGGGTATGCACAACAATATGGAGTTGACTACATTGATGTATTTGCTACAGTGGCCAAATTTGATATGATTTGGTTGATACTTGCTTTAGCTGCTCAATACAGTTGGGATGTTTTTCAATTGGATGTAAAGAGTGTATTTCTTCAAAGTGAACTTAATGAAGAGGTATTTGTGAAGCAGCCTTTAGGATATGAGAAAAAGGTGTAGAAGAAAAAGTTTACAAGCTAAAAAAGGCTTTGTATGGCCTCAAGCATGCATCAAGAGTATGGTATAGCAAGGTAGAAGCGCACTTTGTTCGAGAAGGCTTTGAAAAATATTTTTGTGAACAAACATTATTTACAAAAACAAAGGAAGAAAGCAAGTTGTTAATAGTAATCTTTTATGTTGATGATTTAATATATACCATGAATGATAGGAATATGTGTGAAGAATTAAAAAATTCAATGATGGTAGAATTTGACATGCCTGACTTGGGAATGATGCATTTTTTTTAGGAATTGATGTAATACAAAATCCAAATGGGATTTTTGTGAGTCAAAGAAGGTATGTTCATGAAGTCTTAGTGATATTTGAAATTAATAATAGTAACTTAGTGCAAAATTCTATTGTGCCAAGAACAAAGTTATCAAAGAATAATGAAGTAACCAAAGTTGATTCAACTTTATACATGAAGATGGTTGACAGTTTGAGGTATTTGACTACAAGAAGACTTGATTTAATGTATGGAGTAATTTTCATTAGTAGATTTATGTCTTGTCCAACTGAATCTCACTAGCTTGCAGCAAAAAAGATACTAAAGTACCTCAAAGGTACAACTGAATTGCGTATTATTTTAAAAAGGGAGGCAACTCAAACTTGGTGGCATACATTGAAAGTGACTTTCCTAGTCATTTGGATGACCGGAGGAGCACTTCTTAATTTGTTTTCTTGCTTGGTTTTGCAATAGTGTCTTGGTGCTTTAAGAAACAACTTGTTGTGGAATTGCCGACTATTGAGGCTGAGTATGTTGTTGTTGCATCTTGTGCTTGTCAATGTCTTTGATTAAGGGTGTGTTAGAGAAGCTCGGTCATAAAGAGAAAAGGAGAACTATTATTCAGTGCAACTATAATAAAGATTTCAAAGAATTCAGTATTTTAGGGTAGAAGTAAACACATTGATATCAAATTTTATTTTTTGAGAGATTTAATTAAAGATGGAGTTGGAAAATTAAGCTATTGTAATTCTCAAGAACAAGTTGTAGACATAATGACAAAGCCTATAATATTAGATCAATATTTAAAACTTTGTACGATAATGAAATAGTTATTATTATTATTATTATTATTATTATTATTATTATTATTATTATTATTATTATTATTATTATTATTTATTTATTTTTTTAATTTGTTTCTATTGTTAAGAATATGACTTGCTATGTGGTCTCCATTCAATAAAGGTCTGTATCGTGAAGGCTTGTATTTTTATGTTTTTCTATTTTTAAGTATGTTATCCCTTATATTTTATATAGTAGTATGACTTGAGTATGTTGTCCCTTATATTTTATATAGTAGTTACTAATTTTGTCCTTGTTTTTAAAATTTACTAATGCATTATAGTTTGGTTTTTACAATTGTGTGGGAAATGTAAACCGGAAACTGCTCATGCATTATAGTTTGTCATATCTTGGTGGATCAGGAGAATAAGAAACGACATATTATTTAACGATGAATTTTGTTTAGTCGAATTTATATTTCAATCCATCATTATTTTGTCATGGAGATGGATATCTCTACTGACGAATTATTGTGAAAAGTGTGAAAAGTGTACTGTGAAAAGTGTAATTTGTATGATTGGATTAAGTTTCTATTAGATTTTTTATAAGCTTTTTGGAAATTGTATAGAAGATTATCATGTAATTGTATTTGTAAAGTTGTGGTGGTCTTCCTCTTAAATTCTTTAATAGAAATTTTGCTTATAAAAAATCAAAAAGCATGTATAAAACTAGTAAAATTCCTAGCAAAATCAAGTAAGAGTATCACATCGAATTGAATGAGATATGATAAATATATATTTATAAGCTGCAGTTTAGTAACGATAAGTTGATTCAATTCAAATTCTAAGATAATATCGTAAGTTTATTGAAGATTTGTTAAATTATCCTCTTTTAAATTTTTAATATCGAATCACTCACTATTTATATCTTTATATATGTGCTTGACAATGACCATGTTAAGAGACTTATGAGATATCACATGAACATATCTTTATAACACAATAAAATCCAAAGTGGAATGCATGTCCCATAAAATCTGCATATATAATATCTAGAAGTCAACTGGTTTAGCATAATCCAGCTAACAACATTGCATATAATCAGAATTTAATATCAAAACATCATATAGGAATGGATGTCCACAATGTTCACTGTTGTAATCAAACAGAAACGTGTCCTAAACACCCCAAAAAACAATGCAAAATACATAATTTTTTCATGTATAAATAGGTTACACATTTCATTAACAAAGTACAAATCAGAAACATCTCTTGTAATCTATTTATACCTTGAGAGTTTCTACTGATTAATATTAACATGGCTGATATTAAACTTAGAATCTGTTTAGCGATATGTTTTATTGGCGTAATCTCAGCATCAGATGTAATCCCTTCAGCAATTACTCATGTCTCTTCTTTCATACCTGATCCTTCAAGTCAGCTGAGCACAACTTTTTATGTTACTAAGTGTCCTCTTGCTCTTCAAATCATTAAGGAAGAAATAACCAGGGAGGTGTTGAATGATCGTCGATTGGGCGCTTCCTTGCTCCGTCTTCATTTTCATGACTGCTTTGTTCAAGTAATGCTTTGTATTTTTCTAATGTTTTTCTTTACACCTGTTTTTGTGAAAACAGTTCTTATATTGTTGCTTGATTTTTAAAGGGGTGCGATGCTTCAGTATTGTTAAAGGACAATGCAACTTTCAAGGGAGAACAAAATGCTCTTCCCAATGCCAATTCTCTGAGGGGTTACGAAATCATAGACAAAGTAAAAGATAAATTAGAGACCTATTGCCCTGATGTTGTTTCATGTGCAGATATCTTAGCTGTCGCAGCTAGAGATTCTGTTGTTGCTGTAAGTATTTTCTTTGGAATGTCTTTTTTATTTTTATGTTTTACAACGATTACACTTTAAGGAAGGTGCATGAGATCCCTATGACACGTTTCAAATAGTTTGAAAGGTTTATAAAAGTCAGACAAATATTTCTAAAACATATTATTTTGTTTTTTATTCGACATTCTTTGAATATGTGCTCTGCACTCGTATGACATTCGAAGAATTCAGACAAGTATTTAATAAAAAATTATTCTTATCTTTAATACTTTAACACACTTTATATACATTTCTTCAACAAATTTTAGACACATTTAAAATGGTCAAAAATATATTGAGGCAAATGTTATCAATGAAAAATTAAAGACATTATATATATATATATATATATATATATATATATATATATATATATATATATATATATATATATATATATATATATATATATATATATATATATATATATATATATATATATATATAGCATTGTCGGAGTTCTATATTTTTTACATTATCAATGTTAGAGTGTCTGAGTCGTGTCTCAGTGTCCGTGTTGAAATCTATGCTTCGTAAGTTGTTGTTTAATGTACACTGAGGAATGACATATTTATATATTTAGCTTGGTGGACCTATTTGGCCAGTTCTTGTGGGAAGAAAAGATTCAACAACTGCCAATTTTAACGCTGCAAATTTAGATTTACCTTCTCCCTTCCTTAACCTTAATGGCCTTATTGATGCGTTCAAGAAAAAGGGTTTCTCAGCTGAGGAAATGGTTGCTTTATCAGGTAAACACACATAAATGTTTCTTGAACAACCTTTTTAGTAAGTTCGTGCGATATTTGATTAATCAGATGTATAGTGGTGCAATTTGTTATTCGTTTACCTGTTATTTTTGTATAATTTTAATTATATACATATAATTAGATTTTGAGTTTAAAAAAAATTCAACAAGTTGGATATGTTCTTCAGGTTCTCACACAATAGGCCAAGCAAAATGCGCACTTACCAAGTCAAGGATTTACAACGAAAGCAACATTGCATCTGATTATAGAACTTCGTTGCAAAAAACATGTCCAATAAAGGGTGGTGACAACAACTTATCTCCTTTAGATGCCACAACTCCCAACTTCTTTGACAATCAGTATTACAAAAATCTGTTGGATAGAAAGGGTCTTCTGCATTCTGATCAACAACTCTATAATGGTGGTTCTGGTTCCCTTGATTACAAAGTGTTGTCTTACGCAATTAATTCATTACTCTTTAAATTAGATTTCGCAAACGCGATGGTTAAGATGGGAAATCTCAGTCCTTTAACAGGATACCCAGGTCAGATAAGAAAATATTGCAGCAGAGTGAATTAAGTTTGAGTTTGGTTCTCTTCAACCGTTGAAATCCTTGTTGATTAAGGTTATTTGTTTTGAAGTCTTCATTAAGTACAATTCAATTCTTTTTAACAAATTTACAAAAAAAGCTTAACTGGAGAACTCTCTAAGTTGTCAATCATCTTAGTAATACTCTTGTCTAAGCATGCTTTCAAGTTCTTATTCTTAAGAATTAAGTTTTGGCCATCACATGATTTTATGTGTTGGGTATTTTCTTGATTAATGAATATCCATTGTATTGTTATTTTTGTGTTTTGTCTTTGGACATTTAAGAGTTATGGCATTTTTAAAATATAATGTATTCAGTTGATATCATCATACCTTACCATTTTAGATCAATTCTTGATTTTTTTAGATTTTTTTAGGCGAATGATACTTTAGAAATACATATAGAGTTTAGACTGATTCAATACCAAGAAAAATCACTTTTATCTTTGTTGAAAAAAGAATTTTACCTCAATTTTATAGATGAAGTAAATAAAGACGTTATAAATAGTTGCTACTTTTATTCAAGTTTATAGATCCGTCAAAATAAAAATTGAACTATTCGTGGATTCGAATCCCTACTGCAATTGGTAAGGTTAGGGTATGATACTATTGTATATGTTCTCATAACCACAATTTTAAAAATTCTTCATACTCGAATCCATACTCGGGTACTCGTATTCTATGGGTATCTAAGTACCCTTATTCATACGAATTATCCAAAAGTCTAATAAAAATAATTTATCATTCGAAAAATATTATATCATTTTAATTTTTTCACAAAATTAATAAAAAGTTCAAACAATTTCCTATTTAATTATGAAATAAATTAATATTTAAACTAAAAGTGTATGATTTTAATTCTGATGTATTCGTTTCATAGAGATTGTGGGTGCATTCTTCCATTTAGTTAGTCATATTTTGAACGATGTCAAAACTGGAAGCACCTTTAACATTTCGTATATTTGACGGTATCAACCTAATTTTAGATGTGATTTGATCATCTTAGCACTAGGATGTATATAAACATGTTGGGAATGATTGAAAATATCTTAGACATGTTCCATGCATCAAAAATGAGTTTTTAGTGTGAAAAATGTTGCATAGTGTAACATCTTTCTAACCCACAAATATTCATGAATAAATTAATAGATAATTCAACACAATGCACCAACAAGAGTGTCACATCATCATAAAAAAAATCTTAATTAGACAATCCTGCTTCGTAACACGGGTTTTAAAAATATGTATAATAATTACTTATTCGATATCATCAACAAATTAATTCAAACTTCACAGCGGAATCATAATCTCAAAATAGCATCATTATCAAAAGTCACATCTACAAATAAAATTTAATCATATAGAAAACTCATAGATTAAGTATAATGAAACAACATAAACTTCAACTCAAGCATTCCACACCCGATGTTACATATCAGAGCAAGACACCTTTATTGTTAACGAAAATAATTAAAACTCCAAGCTATCTTTGAACTCTTACGGCTATTCTTGATTACCTGCAAGTTACCCCACATATAGAGGCAACATTTCCAAGCAGAAAGGATGAGTAATCACATATCATTACAAAAGATATAAGGAATAGATAAAGTAGATATAACAACAATATTGTAAAATCATCTATTACTTTTCATCACACATATACACTCACACTTTCACATCATTAAGTCGTTCGCAATATCAATACATTATCAATCAATCATCGTCACCAAAACATCACTTATGTCACCACATTATTAAAAATTATTTAATTCATAATTATGCAATGTCACATAACATAAAATGCAACAATACTGACTCATGCATGTGGTACCAAGCATCTTTGATGAACACTTGGTCATCTCCTTCCAAAGATCCCCACCATAGGATCGATTCCTACTTGGATCCAGAGTACATCATAAAACACACCCAATCTACACAATGGGATTGAGGCACGACTGGACTAATGTCCTAAGATCATCACTGGATCGAAGTCCTAACATATGTCAAGAATGCATGACGCACAACAACATAGTAATCACAATAACAGTTAGTTAAATTGCATCATCATTCATGTAAATAACCATCACATTCTTCACATAACATGCATAAATATCAAACATGCATGTAGTCCACTTCATTCAACATATTCATCATCTTTTACATCATAGTACGACATGATATCCTCATATCATTAACAACTTCATCATACATCATTACATCGTCACTATTCATTACATAAAAGTCTAATATATTCATATCAAAGGTACTAGAAATTGTACATTATCCTACTCGATTTATCTTGCCAAAATATAGTTCGTCGTATTAGCTCTCTAACGCTTCGAACGACGCATCAAACGGAGTTCGAAAACTCAAGTTATGACACTTCGAAGATTGTGTTTGTTGCCCCTCGCCTGAGGCTCGCCCGACAAAGCTGTCTACTCTCCTGAGACTCGCCCGACGAAGCTGGGGCAATCTCTAGGTTTCCAAATCATCATTAATAAACTCACATACTCTAGTACTCTCAGTTATCTCATCAGTTGGTCCAAGGATCTTGAAGCCAGGGTTGTTGGGGATTCACCTGTCAAAAACAACACAAACTTTGCTTTGATTTCTAATCCTCCATCTAGCCCCATTATTGATAATCTCTCTCGATCTTAAGATGCTACGCCATGCATATCTAAGATCATAACTCATGGGGCTTTTACCAATAGAAGTTCTAGGAAAATATCTTCCTTTGAAGACTCTCCCAACCAAAGAATCCTCCTTGGTAAGCAGGCATCGATAGGGTTTCCCTAACAGGCTGGAATTAAAATCACTAATGCATCTGAAACCCAAGCCTCCATCTCCTTTTCCTTTAGGAAGTTTCTCCCAACACAACCAGTGAAGTTTCTTTGTTCCCCCTTTGACTCCCCACCAAAAGTTATCCATTATGGATTCGATCTCTTGACAAATAGATTCAGGTAACTTATAGCAGCTTAACACATATGTTGGAATAGCCTGCACCAGAACCTTAATGAGAACTTCTTTACCAGCTCTTGATAAGACATTTCATTTCCAACCTTTCACTTTCTTCCACACTTTATCCACAACCAACTTAACAACTACCTTCGTATACCTACTGATCGGTAAAATAACAAGTGTACTATTTTAACCGATGTAGTAATAAGGGACAAATTCCCCTAATATCGATCTCGCGGACTGCGTGATAATTATAAGTTCTATTTTTAGTAAATTGAACAAAAATCAATTGGGTTTTTAAAATTTTATTTATAATATAATTCGACAGTAGATGAAAATAACGATAAAATAAAAAGCCTTTGGACAACTATGAGAAGGCATGTTAGGGAAGGTGTATGAACTTTTCCTTGTAATAACATCAGACCTAATTTATAAAATCACTGCTTAATTTGATCATTACCGGTTTTAAAGGTTAGTTGACTCTAATTCCTTATCAAAAAACCCTTTGGTATTCTCCCTATACCCCAATTCCTTGGAGGTATAGGAACAATATCAAGCAATATGATGTATCTAAAACGTTCCAGTTATGATAGTATATCCTCATTCCTAAGTGATAATACTATCGATTTATCGTATAAAAATATTTACCGTATTTTTCCAAACCTACGGTCAACCCTAAAACAAATCCTATTTTTCAATTAAAAAAAGTGTTAAGATAATTAAATGATAACAATGATTTTCATAACCACTCTTATTCTTTATTGCATGAACCTCGTCACTCTTCAATCTAGTTTCCATAAGAAAAACCACTTCGGAGTTTTCCAATCGAATGAGCCTTAGCAAGCCTGAACTGCACGGGGACTCTCTAACCCCCTGCAGTTCCAACTGATGATCCTTATTGGTCTAGGCGGTGTTGGTTCTCCAACACCACCTCTGGTAGTCTTTGAATTTCCTCACCACTTATTTGACCTTTCCTCTTCTTTTCTTCACTTCCCTGCCCTTATATAACTCCCTCTGTGATCATTACATCAACTAACTGTCTTTTCCCCCCTCTAAATCCAAGAGCATTTGTTGGTTAGGGCTCACCTTTATTGGAGTTTGTTTTCTTGTCCACTTTTTATTTTTTGGCATTGAATACTTTGAAGTTTGTTCTTCTTCCTTTGTCTTCCACACATTTGAAATTTCAACCGCACCATGGGATTTTGCAACTGTCTCAACTTCAAGGTTATCCTTTTTTGATCCTTCCATCTGATGGTTCATGTCTTTGATCTGTATCTCCTTTTGCTTCTCCAATTTCCTTTGTTCCACTTCTCCCTCAGTTTCTTTATCCTTCTCTTTAGTTGTACATTTGATATTTCCTGAGGAAATGTTGAATAGACTTTTACTACAAGAACTTGATGTAGATTCCTTTCACTACGCTAGAATTGACTTTTAGCAGCGCATACAAAGACAGCGCTTTTAGAAAAGGCGCTGCTACTTAGGCATTGAAAAAAAAGAAAAAAATTGCTTACCAAAGACATCGCTTTTTAAAAAGCGCTGCTAAAGGGGAGCCCAAAGAAAGCGCTTTTCAAAAAGCGCTGCTAAAGGGGGGACCTAAGAAAGCGCTTTTAAAAAGCGCTGCTAAAGGGGGGGGGGGGGTCTAAGACAGCCCTATGAAAGCGCTTTCCTAAAGTGCTGCTGTAGGTCTAGTCTACGAGAGTGCTTTTTCCATAAAGCCATTAAAAAGCGTTGCTATAGGTTTAGTTAGAATTAATTTAAAATACCCCCCAGAATTTTTATAAGAAACAGAACACTCATCGTCATCATATTTCTTTCTTTCTTTTTCTCTAGCGAACACAGTTGCCCTATAAACCCATATTCAGTCACCGTCGCCCTCCTCTGTTGCATTTCGCCACCGTTCACCGTCCGTTTTCGATATCCTCTGCTTGTCTGCATTGCATTTCCGCCATTGTTACGGTATTTGAAGTTTTACTCTGGTTTTCTTTTTTACTTATATTTTCACCATTGTTGCTGTAATCTTTAAGACAAATTGAATATGTTTTTATTATTTGAATGCAATCAATTTAAGTCATTTTCAGTAATCTTTAAGACAAACTGAATATGTTTTTATTATTTGTATGGATATCTACATGTTAAGTCTCTCTGTTGCATGTTATATATTTTGTATTTTAATCTACATGTTAAGTCTCTCTGTCATTGTTACGAATATTTTATATGTTTTAGATTGAAAAACAAGAGTTTATATTTTTTAAGAGAGTTTATATTTTATATGTTTTAAGAGAGTTTATAAGAGAGTTTTTATAAACAGAGATTTTTTTAAGAGAGTTTATAAGAGAGTTTTTTAAGAGAGTTTGTATGTCTTAACAGAGAATTTATATGTTAAGTCTCTCTGTTGAATATGTTTTTAAGAGAGTTTATATTTTTAAAGAGAGTTTATATTTTGTATGTTTTAGATTGACAAACAAGAGTTTATATTTTGCATGTTCAATATAGTTTGGAAATTTCTATTTTTTAAGAAAGTAGCCAACATGAATATGGTTTTATATGATATGGTTTTATATGTTATTATGGTTTTATATGTTGATATGTTAGTATGGATTTCTCAATGTTTATATGATATGTTATTATGGTTTTATATGTTTAGTTAGGATTTCTCAATGTTTAGTAAGGGTGTCATTTTGATTTAAGGATTATCTAGTATTTTTAATATGATTTGTTTTGGTGGATTATCTAGTATTTTTGTTTTGGTTAATTATTAATATTATTTTAATAAAATTTATATTTTGTCTGCTATAGGGGTTACCTGTGAAGAGCAAAGTTGTGATCGTTTCCAAGCATCCTACTGTGTAGCATTCTTAGAAGTTAGTGATTTCTTTACAGGTATTCTCTGTTTTGTTTAACTTTCATAGTTTAGTGTAGATTACTCAATTAGTATGGATAAAAATGGATGTCTGGTAATCGATTGTCAAAAGAGTACGAGAATGGGGTATCGAAGTTCGTTAAGTTTGTTGTTGAACACACCAAAGACCCCAGTAGGATCACATGTCCTTGCTTAGGATGCTGTTATGGGCGTCGAGTTGACGCCGTTCAGTTGGAATCTCATTTAATGAGACATGGAATTGATCGAAGTTACACATGTTGGACATTACATGGTGAGATAAGTAACGAGAATGTTGAACCCCAGAATAATACGACATGTGCTTCAAAGGACAATGTCAGGGATACATATGATTGTGATCGAGTCGAAGAGATTGCAGAAGCACTTGAAGAAGATCTTCAAGATTGTCCCAAGATGTTTGAGAGTTTGGTAAGCGATGCAGAGAAACCGTTGTATAAAGGTTGGACTACTTTCACAAGATTGTCCGCGGTATTAAAGTTGTACAATTTAAAGGCGGGTAATGGATGGTCGGATAAAAGTTTCACAGAGTTGTTAGCCCTACTTCAAGAGATGCTTCCAGAGGATAATGTTCTTCCCAATCAAACCTATGTAACTAAAAAAATGTTATGCTTTATTGGCATGAGCTATGATAAGATACATGCTTGTCCAAATGATTGCATTTTGTTTCGAAATAAATATGCATCATTAAACGAGTGTCCTAAATGCGGTGTATCTCGGTATAAGAAAAAATTGTCACCAGCAAAAGTATTATGGTATTTTCATATAATTCCGAGATTCAGACGCATGTTTCGTAGTAAAACAGATGCAAAACACCTGACTTGGCATGCATATGATAGAATTGTAGATGGGAAGTATCGACATCCGTCAGATTCACCACAGTTGATGAAAATTGATAATAATTATCCTGATTTTGGAGAAGAAGCTAGAAACCTTCGCTTGGCATTATCGACTGATGGAATGAATCCGCATGGTCTGCAAAGTATCTCACATTCCACCTGGCCTGTAATTATTATGATTTATAACCTACCTCCACGGCTATGTATGAAGCGTAAGTACATGATGTTATCTATGTTAATTTCTGGCCCTAAACAACCAGGGAATGACATAGACGTATACCTGACACCTTTAATCGAAGACCTAAAGAGTTTGTGGGAGAACGGTGTGGAGGTTTATGATGGATATAGGAAAGAAAGTTTTAATTTGAGGGCGATGTTGTTTGGCACAATTAATGATTTCCCAATATACGGAAATCTATCGGGTTATAGCATTAAAGGTCAATGTGCGTGTCCTATCTGTGAAGAAAACACATATTGGACGCGGTTGGAATTTGGTTAGAAGAATGTCTTTCTTGGTCATCGTAGATTCTTAAATTCTAATCATCACTACCATGGGTGGAGAAAAGCATTCAATGGAAATTCAGAACAACGTAAAGCTCCACCTACATTGACTGGCGAACAAATTTTTGAAAAGGTGAAAGATGTGAGTACTAAGTTTGGCAAGCCTTTTGCTCATACGCTTGTCACGCGTGGGTGGAAGAATAGGTCAATTTTGTTTGAGTTGCCGTATTGGAAGTCGTTGTATGTAAGACATTTTCTTGATGTTATGCATATTGAAAAAAATGTATTTGAAAGTGTTATTGGTACGTTACTCAATATACAAGGAAAGTATAAGGATGGCCTTAAAGAAAGAAAGGACTTGGTAGCAATGGGAATAAGAAATGAATTAGGACCCTTGAAGAAAGGAAATCACACATATCTACCACCTGCTGCTTATACTTTATCTAGAAAGGAGAAAAAGATATTGTGTAAGTTTCTGAGTGAAGTTAAAGTTCCAGAAGGATACTCTTCAGATATTAGAAGACTTGTTTCTATGAAAGACCTCAAGTTAAAGAGTTTAAAGACACATGATTGCCATGTTATAATAGAACACTTTCTACCAATAGGTATACGTTCTATTTTGCCAAAAAAAAGTGAGAGGCGCAATAACTAAATTGTGTTTTTTCTTTAGGTCAATCTGTAGTAAGGTGATGTATCCTGCGATCTTACCAACATTGCAAAGAGAAATAATTATTGCTTTGTGCGAGCTTGAAATGTATTTTCCTCCATCATTTTTTGACATAATTGTACATCTAGTTGTTCATCTTGTGAAAGAGACACAACTGTGTGGACCTGCCTATATGAGATGGATGTACCCTGTTGAATGTTATATGAAAATATTGAAAGGGTATGTGAAAAACCGAAGTCGACCAGAGGGATGTATTGTTGAACGATACATTGTTGAAGAAGCTATTGAGTTTTGTACTGAATATTTGTCCAACGTTCAATCCATTGGCCTCCCAAAATCTCATGTTGTTGAAAAAATAATAGGTAAACAGTTAATTGGAAATAAAGTTGTGACAGTTTCAAGGGATGAACGGGAGCAAGTGCATTTGTATGTTCTGCATAATGACATTGAGGTTGATCCGTATGTTGAAATGCACAAGGACGTTCTCTGAGGTTTAAATCTGAATAGAAATGAAAATTGGATAGTACGTGAGCACATTCGAAGTTTTATAACATGGTTCAAGGAGCATATTTTTTCAAAGTTTTATTCTGATCCCGCTTCAATAACAGAAAGGTTGAGATGTTTAGCATATGGTCCAAGTTTGCATGTGTTTTCTTATAGCGCATACGCAATTAATGGATACACATTTTATACCAAGGAACAAGATGATAAAAGTACAATGCAAAATAGTGGTGTCACCGTGCTTGCCGAAGCAATGCACATTTCCTCGTATTATGGGATTATCGAGCGTATTTGGGTGTTTGATTATGAGAAGTTTCATATTCCTATCTTTGGATGCAAGTGGGTTGAAAATAATAGTGGCATACGAATAGATAAATCAGGTTTTTTGAAAGTGGATCTTAATAAGGTGGGGTACAAAGATGAGCCTTTTATTCTAGCCACGCAAGCTAAACAAGTGTTCTATGTCACTGATCCGACAAGTACGAAATGGTCTATAGTTCTTTTTTCCAACAAAGTAATCGATGATAACATTGGAGAAAAGGGGGATGTTGATGTTGAGAATGAATCTTATATTATAGATGATCCAGATGAGAATATTAGAGCGGACGAATCATATATTAGAAATGATCATAACGAGGGAATTTGGATCAATCCATATGTCTGTGTTGTTAAGAGACAAGTAAACCCCGTTAAAACGAAAAAAAGAAAGAGATGTTAAAGGTACTTGTAACATATTATTTATTATTTATATCATGTAATAAAATAACATATTATTTCTTATTTATACCATGTTTTTCTTATTTATACATTTCTTATGTATATATTTCTTATTTACATATTTGCATGTCATTCATTTGATACTTTGGTTTTTCTGAATTACAGGTATATATATTATGGCCAACAACGAGGAAACATCACATGATGGAAAACAAACAACAAAAGACGTGGAAGGCGATATTAAAAGAGGCATAACGATTATAAAAAAAATCATCCGTGCGAGAGATAAAGGAGTAAAGTATGATGTCCATTGGAATGAAAGAGATCAGTTAGTTGAGCCTAACGGTGCGTTGCTAACAAGTTACATCGGAGCACTTGTACATTTGCAAGTTCCGATTACTTACGATAATTGGAGAATTCTTTCATTACAACCGGCTAAAGATAAAATTTGGAGCGAGATTCAGGTATGATATTTGATTATTTTTAATTGTGTTGATAGTTACGTCTTTAAATTAATTATACTAACATCTTGTATGTATGTGTGTTTGTTTACAGAGATCTTTTAATATTGAAGATCGTAGGAGAAAATATTGTATTCAATTGGCCGGAAAACGCTTGAGGGGATTTAGAGCGTTTTTAACAAACAAGTTTCTAAAAGATTCTGAATGAAACTTTGTTGACTCGGAGCGTCCAATGAAGTACGCGGATTTGATTTCAGAGGAAGAATGGGAGACATTTGTTGCAAAACGAAGAACAAAAGAATTTGAAGTAAGTACAATTTATCATGAACTATGTATAGTATATATACTTCTTCCATAAGAGTTCTGATAAACTTGTTTTTTCAGGTTGTTAGTGGCGTAAATCGTCAACGGGCATCAAATCCTGCATATCCATACAGAAAGGGGCGTTTGGGATATGCACGCTTAGAACAAAAAATAGTAAGTACATATAAATGCTTTAATATGATATATTTACAAAAAATAGTAAGTATATATAATAGGATATAATGTTTTATTATCCGTCTTAATGCGTAGTTGGAAGAGGAGAAGAGTGATGCAACATCTCTTCCGGACCATGTTGTATGGAAGGCTGTCCGTGTGGGAAGAGATGGAGTCATCCAGGAAGAAGTTCAACAAGTCTTTGAACAATGTGTAAGTACAACGTTATCTTTGTCAGTAACTAATCAAAAGTGTATAATATATTTATATATGTTTTTATCTATATTTCAGGAGACTCTATCCCAGACCATAACTCCCGCTGGGGATGATGATTGCAGGAGCTTACTGAGTCGGGTGTTGAATATTCCTGAGTATTCTAGGCGTGTGAGGGGTAAGGGATTTGGTGTCACTCCATCCAAACTATATAAGCAGCCAAAGAAAAAAAATCCAACCAATAAAGAAGTGATGGATACTTTGGAGGAATTGAAAGCGCAGATTCATGAATTACAGAAGGACAAGGAGAGATACATGTCAAAAAGGCGCGCTCCAAAGGGTAAAGCTACTAGTGACAAAGATAGTATTGGTTGTCCACAGAAGCTTCCAGAGGTAATTGTATATATTACATTGAAATTAATTTAGCACAGTTTACTTAATTGACACATTAACTGATCATTATTTGTTTAGGGCATTTCACTTTGCCGGCTATATTTATCGTCACTGACTCATCGAATGGTTGGCAAGGGAAAGGTGCATAACACTCTGGGAGACTTACTTCACCACAAACCGCTCCCGAATGGATTTTTGAAAGTATCTATTGATATTGCGTTAGAGGGGGTGCGTTGTTTCCTATACTAGATGCTATTTCAGGCGCAACAGTGGTGGGAGACGCAATAGGAGCGTATGTGGTATGGCCGACAAATCTCATTTGCATAAATGATGAGGTAGGTTGAACCTTTTAATACTCAAATGTTTTATGATCCATACATGAAAGTTATTCTTACATTTACATTTTCTTATTTACATGATGATCTTAGACTCCTACGAAATCCAAATTAAAAGATGATAGAATTATTGTGCGGGATACCGATTCAGCTGCATCAAAGAAATAGGTACTACTACAGTTACATGATTATCTTATTATACATTAATTACTGAACTTATATATGACTTTTAGGTTCATGATCAGCAGTCGCAACAAGTCAGCAAGGGTAAGATGCCTGAAACTTTCAAGGTGCCCAGAAAAGCATTTGTTCCTCGATTTAGGATATGCCTTGAAACATATGTGGGAACATCAGATGTGCCTGAGGGTGGCACCCGTCAAATACATATGGACGGAGGTATTTTCGGTTTTGAATATCCCGAAACAATTGCTAAGGAGGATTTTGACCAGGTTTTCAACCATTCTGAATTGGGCGTCGGTGTTATGCATTCATACATCAGGTACTTCGATCCATTTTAATTAAATAATTGAATATTTTAAAATTTGCTCGTTTAACTGAATATTCTAATGTTGATTATGTTTTTTTAGGCTCTTGTATGACAAGTTGTTGGTCCCGAATGATTTGACTTCAGTATTCGCATTCTTATCTGCTAGTTGTGTCAACTCGCGAACAATATACCAGACACCAGATGCAGTCAAAGAGTACATAGTGCAGAGATTTATGGGCGCGACTACAGAGAAGTTGTTCTTGTTGCCATATAATACTGGCCATGGGTTAGATTTTATTCTAAATTCATTTATTATAATTGTTCGATTTTTTCCTTTCTATATAACATTTCCGTCTAAACTGTTGTCTTATTTTATAGTGGACATTGGTTGTTGGTCGCGATTAATCCGAGGAAAGAAATAGTGTATTATATAGATTCATTGGATGGCGATGCAACAAAATATAAAAATCTGAGGAACATGGTTGATACGTAAGTGATGAGATATACTGTACTGAATAATTATATATCTTTATTAATTATGTGAAATTGTTCTAAATATGCGTTTATATTATGTTAGAGTTATACAAATATTCAGAGCACAAAAGGATGCAACGGTGCCAAAAAGCAAGGCTAACAACATCAGCTGGATCAGAGTGGAGGCATATTTTTTCATGTTTGACTGTTATAGTGGTTCTACTTGGTAAAACTATTTAAACTATATATCCTGATAAATGTTCGTTTGTTTTTTCCATTTATAGTGTCCTCGTCAGTGCAATGGGATTGACTGCAGATATTTTGTATTGCGCTTTATGAAGGAAATTATTCTTTCTGGTCAAGTAGAGGTTCCAATCATGGTATGGATCAATTAATTATATAAGTTATATGATTCATTTTGATAATTATCCGATACTTCATCTGAGTAATTAGTTTTAAAATTAAATCTTGCATGTTCTGTTATATTATGTAGTGTTTTGATGAATTCAAGTACGCTACTTACACGAAAGCAAGATTGGAAGAAATTAAAGAGGAATGGTTTCAATTTATTCTTGAGTTGAGAATTGTATAAAGTTATCGGATTGGAAGAATTGTAATTATATGTAAATTGACTGTATTTGTGATGTTGTAATTCTGAGGATCGGATTTTGTTGTAACATATTTAAGCAGGTTTATGTGTATTAAAATAATTATGGGCAAAGTGATGAGTTACAATGTATACTTAAAGGCCAAAGTTTTGAATTGTATATATAAGGCCAAAGTTTTGAATTGTATATATAAGACCAAAATTTTGAATTGTATATATAAGGGCAAAGTGTTGAAATAAAGGCCTGAATTATAAGCAGGTTTGTGTAATATAAGCAGGTTGTTGGTAAATATACAAAACAGCGTGAATATTTAAAAAAAAAAATTAAAATCTGGGACATTAGACAACGCTTTTACAAAAAAGCGCTGCTAAAGGTTATAAATATAGCGCTACAAAAGCGCTGCTATAGGTTTGGAAGGGGGGGTGTCTAAGACAGCGCTTCTAAAAAGCGCTGCTAAAGGGGGGGCTATGACAGCGCTTTGTAAAAGTGCTGCTAAAGGTGGGGTCTAAGACAACGCTTTGTGAAAGTGCTGCTAAAGGGGGGATGGTTGGGGGGAATATGAAGCACTTATAAAAGCGCTGCTAAAGGGCTAAAAAAGCGTTGCTAAAAGTGCTGCTGAAGGGAGCCTTTAGCAGTGCTTTTTCCATAAACAAAAGCGCTGCCTTTACCTTTAGCAGCGCCACTTTTGGCAACGCTTTTAAGCGCTGCTAAAGGCCAAAAAAAGCGCTGCTAAAGGTCTTTTTTGGCATAGTGTTTCGTTTCTCTGTTGGGATCTTTGGCAAGGGGACACACGTAGCCATGGTCCAAAGGATAACTTTTTATCATCAAGCTCTTCAAAACCTTCATCAGACAAATCTGTTATCACTTCACAATCTTCTAACTGATGACCTAATCTTCCGCAAACGAAGCAGAGAGTTGAAAGATGTTCATATTTGAAGAAAACCCTAAGATTTTTCTCCTTAAACCTAATGATCGTGCCTCTCTTAAGTGGTTGTTTTAAATCCAATGTCACCTTGATGCGAAGAAATGTCCCATTCATATGAGCGCCCTTCTGGTCGACTTCTTCAAACCCCCCCCCCCCCCCCCCCCCCCAAAATTCCTCCTAATTTATTTGCCACGACTTTTGTTCTCAAAATTAATGGAAGCTCGTATACCCTGACCCAAAAGGTTGCGTAGTGCATCTTCAAATTCGACGGTTGCTCTTTACCAGACACTCTTGCAAGGACTACTAGATTTCAGTCAAAAATCCAAGGTTCATTGCGCAAAACATTTTTCATATCTCGCTTTGTGCTGAAGCGAAAAAGGAATAAATTTTTGTTGAGTTCTTGTGTTTCGACCGAGTTCTTTAGTTTCCATGTGTTTACCATCGTTAAGGTAAAAGCTGTTGAGTGGAAATGATTGTCGGTCCAGATCTTCGTCGTCAGTGTTTTGGGAGAAAGAAAACTACTAGAAACCGACATGGAGCAAACAGAGGGAACAAGAAAAAGAGAACAAAACACCACACAACCATGGTGGGTAAACTAGAAAAGAACTGGAAAAACAAGCGACGCAACACTTAGAATGGGAGGGGAAAGGTCCCAAAGCCAAAACCCCTAGAAAGTTTTGGGGGGAAACACGATAAGTTCTAGAGAGAAGGAAGACCCTTTGTGTCTAGGACACGTGGGAAATTTTCATTCTATTCATAGGCATCTTACTCCAACAATCACATTTCATTCCAACAGTCATGTCCCAACATCCATAAAGAGAAGAAGAATTTAAATTTTGAATTTCAAAATAAAATTCCATTGACTTAATTATCCATCAACCCAAATAGTTACCACATCAGAGAAAAATTTATTGAACAAATTCGTGTATAGTTAAATTTGAGTAGCATAAACCTCAATTATTAAAATAATTGATAAAATATATTATTTAATATTTAAATAAAAACTAAAATAAAAAGAAATACTTACCATACAAATATTTAATTAAGAATGAATTGGCCACCGGATCAATAATAAAATTTTCTTTTGATTTTAATATACATATTTGTTATTAAAAATATCTATAAAAAAGTGTTTCATACTAATTCATCGTGTAGCTTAGAATTTGCATGAATAGCGTGTATAAAAGTGTTCACTGTTGTAATCAAACAGAAACGTGTCCTAAACACCCCAAAAAACAATGCAAAATACATAATTTTTTCAAGTATAAATAGGTTACACATTTCATTAACAAAGTACAAATAAAAAATATCTTTTATTCAAACCATTAACATGGCTGATATTAAACTTAGAATCTGTTTAGCGATATGTCTTATTGGCGTAATCTCAGCATCAGATGTAATACCTTCAGCAATTACTCATGTCTCTTCATTCATACCTGATCCTTCAAGTCAGCTGAGCACAACTTTTTATGTTACTAAGTGTCCTCTTGCTCTTCAAATCATTAAGGAAGACATAACCAGGGAAGTGTTGAATGATCGTCGATTGGGCGCATCCTTGCTCCGTCTTCATTTTCATGACTGCTTTGTTCAAGTAACGCTTTGTATTTTCTAAAGTTTTTTTTACACCTGTTTTTGTCAAAACAGTTCTGATATCGTTGCTTGATTTTTAAAGGGGTGCGATGCTTCAGTATTGTTAAAGGACAATGCAACTTTCAAGGGAGAACAAAATGCTCTTCCCAATGCCAATTCTCTGAGGGGTTACGAAATCATAGACAAAGTAAAAGATAAATTAGAGACCTATTGCCCTAATGTTGTTTCATGTGCAGATATCTTAGCTGTTGCAGCTAGAGATTCTGTTGTTGCTGTAAGTATTTTCTTTGGAATGTCTTTTTTATTTTTATGTTTTACAACGAATACACTTTAAGCAGGGTGTATGACATCCTTATCACACGTGCTAAATAGTTTGAAAGGGTTATAAAAGTTAGACAAATATTTCTCAAAAAAATTATTTTGTATTTTATTCGACATTCTTTGAATATGTACCCAGCACTCGTATGACATTCAGAGAATTCAGACAAGTGTTTAATAAAAAATAGTTTTATCTTTAATACTTTAACACACTTTATATACGTTTCTTCAATAAATTTTAGACACATTTAAAATGGTCAAAAACATATTGAGGCAAATGTTATCAATGAAAAATTAAAGACATTATTATAAATATATAGCATTGTCGGAGTTCTATATTTTTTACATTATCAATGTTAGAGTGTCTGAGTCGTGTCTTAGTGTCCGTGTTGAAGTCTATGTTTTGTAAGTTGTTGTTTAATGTATACTGAGGACTGACAAATTTATATATTTAGCTTGGTGGACCTATTTGGCCTGTTCGTGTGGGAAGAAAAGATTCAACAACTGCCAATTTGAGCGCTCCAAATTTAGATTTACCTTCTCCCTTCCTTAACCTTAATGGCCTTATTGATGCGTTCAAGAAAAAGGGTTTCTCAGCTGAGGAAATGGTTGCTTTATCAGGTAAACACACATAAATGTTTTTTGAACAACCTTTTTAGTAAGTTTATGCGATATTTGATTATTCAGATGTATAGTGGTGCAATTTGTTATCCGCTTACCTATTATTTCTGTATAATTTTAATTATATACATATAATTAGATTTTGAGTTTAAGAAAATTCAACAAGTTGGATATGTTCTTCAGGTTCTCACACAATAGGCCAGGCAAAATGCACACTTACCAAGTCAAGGATTTACAACGAAAGCAACATTGCATCTGATTATAGAACTTCGTTGCAAAAAACATGTCCAATAAAGGGTGGTGACAACAACTTATCTCCTCTAGATGCCACAACTCCCAACTTCTTTGACAATCAGTATTACAAAAATCTGTTGGACAAAAAGGGTCTTCTGCATTCTGATCAACAACTCTATAGTGGTAGTTCTGGTTCCCTTGATTACAAAGTGTTGTCTTACGCAATTAATCCATTACTCTTTAAATTAGATTTCGCTAACGCGATGGTTAAGATGGGAAATCTCAGTCCTTTAACAGGATACCCGGGTCAGATCAGAAAATATTGCAGTAGAGTGAATTAAGTTTGAGTTTGGTTCTCTTCAACCGTTGAAATCGTTGTTGATTAAGATTCTTTGTTTCGAAGTCTTCATTAAGTACAATTCAATTCTTTTTAACAAATTTACAAAAAAAGCTTAACTCAGAGAACTCTCTAAGTTGTCAATCATCTTAGTAATACTCTTGTCTAAGCATGCTTTCAAGTTCTTATTCTTAAGAATTAAGTTTTGGCCATCACATGATTTTATGTGTTGGATATTTTCTTGATTAATGAATATCCCTTGTATTGTTATTTTTGTGTTTTGTCTTTGGACATTTAAGAGTTATGGTATTTTTAAAATATAATGTATTCAATTAGTATCATCATACCTTACCATTTTAGATCAATTCTTGATTTTTTTAGATTTTTTTAGGCAAATGATACTTTAGAAATACATATAGAGTTTAGACTGATTCACTACCAAGAAAAATCACTTTTACCTTTGTTGAAAAAAGAATTTTACCTCAATTTTATAGATGAAGTAAATAAAGACGTTATAAACAGTTGCTACTTTTCTTCAAGTTTATAGATCCGTCAAAATAAAAATTGAACTACTCGTGGATTCGAATCCCTACTGTAATTGGTAAGGTTGGGGTATGATACTATTGTATATGTTCTCATAACCACAATTTTAAAAATTCTTCATACCCGAATCCATACTCGGGTACTCGTATTCTATAGGTATCTAAGTACCCTTATTCATACGAATTATCCAAAATTCTCATAAAAATAATTTATCATTCGAAAAATATTATATCATTTTAATTTCTTCACAAAATTAATAAAAAAGTTCAAACAATTTCCTATTTAATTGTGAAATAAATTAATGTTTAAACTAAAAGTGTATGAGTTTAATTCTGATGTATTCGTTTTATAGAGATTGTGGGTGCATTCTTCCATTTAGTTAGTCATGTTTTGAACGATGTCAAAACTGGAAGCAACTTTAGCATTTTCGTATATTTGACGGTATCAACCTAATTTTAGATGTGATTTGATCATCTTAGCACTAGGATGTATATAAACATGTTGGGAATGATTGAAAATATTTTAGACATGTTCCATGCATCAAAAATGAGTTTTTAGTGTGAAAAATGTTGCATAGTGTAACACCTTTCTAACCCACAAATATCCATGAATAAATTAATAGATAATTCAACACAATGCACCAACAAGAGTGTCACATCATCATAAAAAAAATCTTTAGTAGACAATCCTGCTTCGTAACACGGGTTTTCAAAATATTTATAATAATTACTTATTCGCTATCATCAACAAATTAATTCAAACTTCACAGCGGAATCATAATCTCAAAATAGCGTCATTATCAAAAGTCACATTTGTCGCTTGCGCGAAAATAAGGTGCCGGCATGACAGAAGAGTCGCCACCTTTCGTTATTTATCCCTCAGAGCGGGAAAGGAAACGATCGGAAAAACCTGACGAAAAAGGGTAAGACAAGGTCGTCGCAACCATTGTCTGGGTCCGGGAGTCGGTTACGCAAGGGGAAGGTATTAGCACCCCTCACGTCCGTCGTACTCGACGGGATCCTCGCTTGTTTGTTTACTTGGACGGGTTGATTATAATCTATCTACCTATCAAGGCTGGCTGAAAAAGAAAAGAAAAAATGACTTGGCAAAGCGTCGCGCTTTATGCCTACGTATTCCCGTCTGGAACGAGAAATCAGAGTCAACGTAGTTCGGCTAACTACGGGTGAAGGTGGGGAAGGTTGCTCGCTAGGATATCGCATCCTATGCCTACGTACTTTCATCTGGTATGAAAGATCAGAGCAAACGTAGTTCGGGAAACTACGGGTTATCTCCTAAAAGAAGTGTTTTTTATTGTGTTTGCGATTTCAACCGCACTAGAGACTATGACCTGAGAGTGAATGCGTCGCATGTCACCCAAAGGGTGCCATACTAAACATCCAGACTGTGGAAAAGAAACTCTCCCACAATCCTTTCTCAGATAGCTTAAGGCTCGTAACGTACGAAAGAAATCATTCATGATTACTGTATCTTAAGCTGTTTCGAGATGAGATGAGAACAGGCCCAACTAGGAGGGAGACTATCAAGTCCTACTGTTATCATGCCATGGATTCATCCTATGGTTGAGGTTTGAACAGGGACCTCCTAGATGTTGTCATGCATAGGTTTCAACCTAAAAGTCTATCATCAAATCCTCATCAGAGGAAATGAGAGTCCTAAGGGATCATGTCAATGATACACCAAAACAGACAAAAGCATCAGCTTTAACAGTAAAATGCATGCAATGCAAGTGAGGGAGGAAATGTGTGTGGGGCTTCAGCCTCCACAAGCTCGTCTCGACCTCAAGCCAGTCATGAAATAACAGCAATCATACTGAAATAAACAACATGCTATCAAGCAAGAACGGTAAACTGTAATCATACAGGCAGAAAATGAAATCATGCTATCAAGCAAAATAAACACATGGGCAAGGGAGCTGGGCTCTACCGAATACCCGCAAGCAAAGCCAGGCAGTAACAATACAATCAGATGCACTCATGCTCTTAGACTAAACTTATTCTAAATGTGCTTAATCTAATGCAACAGACAAATCAGACAAAACACACAATACATCAAAGAAAACAGAAGAAAGCCTCAGCTCCTCCAGCAGCAACCCAGTCTTCAGACTTCAGAGATCACTTGCTTTCCAGGTATCAACCCTACAACATGAGTATCAACTCATCTTCTCCCTTTGAGCTTCAGCTCCTTTGATCAGCTCTACCTTCAGGCTTCACTATCTTCAGGGATCTTCAGGCGTCAATTTGATCTTCACAAAGTCTTCAGACTTCAATAATCTTCAAGGAATCATCCTTTTCAAGGCCTCAGCTTCTATCTTCAATGGCTCCAATGCTCCAGCAAACAAGATTCAGTCAACAAGATAAGTGGGGGATGTTACAGTGCTCACTGACTTCCAAAGGATGCCATTGAGGACTTAACATCAAAGGAAAGGCTCTCTCAAAGTTCTACCTTATGGGGCAAGGTCACTAATCCCTCCAAAGGAGAGAGGTGAATACCCTTAAGGGACTCTATGTCACAGAGAAGAAAGGAGGTGAACAAGACACTCCTTGTTTATTGAACAAAATATTCTATCTAGGGCTCTGCCTATGCACCTATAAACCTATAAACAAAACAACAAAAGCTATGCTAAACTCCTCTGCAAGGTCTTCAAAGCTTCCATGATGATCCACAAGGTCTTCAACTCAATCTTCAAAGCTCACACACTCAAAAGAGAAGAAAAACAAACACAACAATACAACTTATGCCTTTAAGCAACACACATACTATCCATACATTCAAAAATCAATGAAAAATACTAAAACACCATACAATATTCTAGCAAAATTCTAGGGGATTCTATACATACTTACCCTTAACCCATGTATTCCCCATACACTAATTTGGCCTATAAACCCCAAAACAAATTTGTTGAAGTTCAAGCACACAACCTAAAACCCTAATTAGAGCACCTAAATGTCTAACAATCAAACTACATCAAATTTTAATCCACAAATCTAGTAATAAATCCAGAGAGTACTATAATGCAATATGAATCACCATAAAAAAGAATGGGCAAAAAAAACTATTTCTAAATGCATGAACAAAAATATACAAATCCATGTATGAAAAGAATGGTTAAAAAAGTGCATTTATTTGTAAAATATGCAAAAAATACCAATTAAAATATAAAATGCAATTTTTATATTTTTTAATTTTCTAGACATTTTAATGAAAATGTTAAAAAAAGAATGAGTTAAAAATAATATTTTTTCATTTCGTTATGATTTTTAGAAGATTAATGAAATGAAAAAGGAAATGAAAAATAAAAATATAAGAGAAGCAGAGAGGGGGTGAGAATAGAAATGGATCCAGTTCATTTCATTTGGGCCAGCGCGCGTGGGGGGTGTGAATAGAAGGCAGACTAAGGCCCACACGGTCACTAAACCAAACGCAGCGTTTAGGTTTTCAAATTTCCCTCCGTTTCTTGGACTGATCTGGGCCGTTGGATACGATTGGGAGGTCAAATATTCAAAGGAGATGGACGGCTGTGATTACGTCTTCTCCAACGAGCCAAACTAGGGTTTCAGAACCAGCTCCCATGCAAGCAGCTTCTACTCCACGTATCTCCCTCAACTCTCAATCATTCCTCACGATCCAAACATCAAAATTCATCTACTCCTCTCCCTCTACACAACCACGGTGCTAGAATCTTCTAATTCTCCCTCAAGAAGAAGATACGAAGGCTGCAAGTCTTGTCCTCCATTCTTATGCTCTGGTTTGCATGGTTATGAAATGATCTCATATTAATCAGGATTATACCTCATGCTAAGGGGATCATGCTGAGCTAAAAACCTAAGAATATAGTGGCCTAGGGTGCGTGTTCTTGATCTCCAAAGTTTCATGCCAAAACTTCAACCTCCATGAATCATGCTCAAAGTCTCAAGATCTCATCATCTAGCTTAGCCTATCCATTCTATGCCTAAATCATGGTATATCTACGCATAATTAAGGTGAAAAGGAGAAGGAAAAGAACCTGTCAAGAATGAGAAGGAGGTGATGCTATGGCACGATTCAAGCCTTGTAACTTCTCCACAGTGATCTTCCAATGGTGCTTTACTTTCTGTATGCAAAATCCTTGAAGATGAGAGCTTGTAGTAGTGACTTTTCTCTTGAAATGCAGTTATGGTACACCTTGAAACCCTAGCTCGAATCTCCTTCTTCTCTCCTCAATTCTTCAACTTTCACCAACCTTTGAACTCTCTTCATGGCCCTCTTTAAATAACAAGTGGTGGAGGAGGCTAGAATCATCTAGATCTTTCTAGAAAGTATTGAAAATATCACCACATGAGAACTTGAAATATCATGATATCTTCTTTCATACCTTGCCAAAATCCCTTGAATATGTCTTTACATGAGATATTAAGTGTGTATGAAGGAAATCAGCCCTTACATTTGGCTTGTGTAAGGTTTTTCAACATTGCCTTATAATGCAAGTAATAGATTTACAAAGAAAGTCCCTTTTTTAGACCTCAAATGAAAAATCTATTTGAACCAAAGTTCTCAAAATAATGTTTCCAATCAAAATGATATATTGGATGACCAATTTTGGATTCCTAGATCCTCCAAACCAATTTTCAAATTCAACTTTTCAAACTTATATGCCATTTTTAGTTCATTTTTGACCAATCATGTAACTTCATGGTATGAGCTTTTCCAACAATTTGTGACCTTCTTTCTAGACTTAAAATCATATTTTGAACAACTTTCATGTTTTGAGTTTTTCCATTTGAGGCTTGGAAATAGGAGTTTTAGGCATTGGCTAAAATGACCTATAACTGACAAATGACCAAAATACCCCTGTCTTGTTCAAACCATAAGTTGAGTTCCACAAATACTATCAAGGACTTCTACCACTCAAATTAAAGCTAAGAAGATGCCCTTCAACATTCATGTTGACCAAGAAATCATAGGAATCATCCTACTAGGGCGAAAGTTGTCTGCAAGTTGGGTGACTTTCAAGGACCCAGATTCACACACCTCAGCTGACCTGTAATTTGTCAAAACCATAACTTGAGCTCTGTAACTCCTATCAAGGACTTCCACCACTAAAATTAAAGCTAAGAACAAGCTCTACAACATTCATGTTGTGGGGAAGATGAGATATCAATCACATCTAGAGCTAAAACTGCCTGGAAGATAGGGATCAAACTAGGGTTTTTTTCACTGCCAATCCTCAGAAACCCTAACTCAAAACTTCTCCAACTCCTCAATCATGATGAGTTGGCCTAGGAATCATCTTTATAACATCTCTATGCATCATTCCATGATCTCATGGCCCTTGGATTGGGTCTCAACCTTCTCCAAATCCTCAGTTATCCTAGGGTTGACCCAGTCAAAACCCTAATTCTGTCATTCATGGTTGAATCTTCTGAACTCTTGCATAGTGACTTCTCTGGGCTTCATGATGGCTATCAAGACATCTCATAGGCTTTCTCAAAACATCAAGTTCATTCTCAACGTCTCAGAATCATCTGAGGGGTACCCACAACTCTCAAGCTATGAAGCACACAACCCTGGTTTTAATCCACTTCCTCTGAGGATCTCTTGAACTTTCTGATGAAGGTATCCATTTTCAAACACTTAATGAATAAATAATTGTTGGTCAAATTTTGGGGTGCAACAGCTGCCCCTATTCAAACGGCTTGAACCTGACTGGGTGAGAAGCGAACGGCTCTCACCCAATCAAGGTACGAGACGGTTGAATATCGGTAAACCCGAAAATTTGCCAACTGCACGAGCACACGGTACTCTGCGGGGAACAAATCTTTGAATACTGCAACACTAGTTGCTCAACAACTAGCTGGAGAAATATCGACCTGACATCGCCGCCAGTTATCCTCGTTAAATTCTTCTGATATTGCCTTCAGACAACCACAACACCCAACATCGCCGCTGGAAGACTAAATCACCTGACATCGCCGTCAAGAACAACCATAACTCGGGGAAACAAGCGTCCAACATCGCCGCCGGAGACCTAAACCTGAATCACCAAAATATCCAACATCGCCGCTGGAGAAAATACAACAATGAACAAAATACCCCGCATCGCCGCTGGAGAAAATACATCTCTAAACAAAGTATCCCGCATCGCCGCTGGAGAACTAAAGGATCTGCATCACCTAACATCACCGTCGGAAGACTGGATCACCTTGACACGCCCAACATTGCCGCTGGAAAACTGAATCTGACATCGCCGTCGGAAACAAACATCCTCTTAGAGACACTCGACATCGCCGTCGCACAAACATCATCTCTACTGGGGATTTAAAGAGTCTGACCTCGCCGTCGAATCCAAACGTTCAACCTCGCCGCCGAACAAACATCCAACCTCGCCGCCGGACAAATGATGACCTGACCTCGCCGTCAAATCTAAACGTTCAACCTCGCCGTCGAACAAACATCCAACCTCGTCGCTGGACAAATGATGATCTGACCTCGCCGTCAAATCCAAACGTTCAACCTCGCCGTCGAACAAACATCCAACCTCGCCGCCGGACAAATGATGACCTGACCTCGCCGTCAAATCTAAACGTTCAACCTCGCCGTCGAACAAACATCCAACCTCGCCGCTGGACAAATGATGACCTGACCTCGCCGTCAAATCCAAACGTTCAACCTCGCCGTCGAACAAACATCCAACCTCGCCGCCGGACAAATGACAACGCTGAACAACTCTGACCTGGGGTTCACCCCTGGTAAATGGAACGAAAGGTACACTTGCGTATTTGAAACTACTCCGCTGGGACTGAGAGACTTAACCGAGCACACTCTGATCTGGGGTTCACCCTCAGAACCATAACGAACATCGGAATACTACTGCACACTGCCCACCGTAGAACTTCAACATTAAAGATATATGAAACCCTGACCCCTGGCCACTCCAGATCCGCTGGAAAAAATCTACAAGTAACTCTGAATATAGATGGAACCCTGGCCCCTGGCCACTCCAGATCCGCTGGAGAATCTTCAAGTATTTCTGCAGATAGATGAAACCCTGTCCGTCGGCTATTCCAGCTTCAGCTAGAAAAAAAAACATCCTTGGCCTTCAAGGATGTAAACTTTGCCCGTCGGCAACTCTGCAGGAGGCATCTTCGACATCAGTCTAAAGAAATGGTCCTTGGCCTTCAAGGATACATGGATATGCCTTCAGGCAACTCCGCCTCTGCTATAGAGCATCCGAGACTTCAGTCAGGGATATATTTCGGCCTTCAGTCCGAAAAATGAATCCTAGGTCATTCATGACCTTGGGGACAACCTTGCCCTTAGGCACCTTCGCTTTAGCTTAGGAAATCTGTGACTTCAGTCAAAGAAATGGTATCCAGAGCCATTCATGACTCTACGGGGATTCAAACACTTTGCCTTCAGGCAAAAACTCCGCTTCAGCTGGAGAGACATCTTCGACTTCAGTCAGAAGAAATACTATTCATTTGATCGCAATCAATCATCACCTCAGGATAACTGACTTGGTCTTCAGGCCAACACGGATCACTTTGAATACAAAATCTTGGAACCTTGTCTTCAGCCACACGTTGATTCATCAACAAGGACATCTGAGCTCACAGGAACCTTCTGATACCGCCTTCAGGCGTTTACGCAGTCAATCTTCATATTAGACAACACTGTTGGAGCAGACATATCACGCTGCTAAGGACTTCAAGAATCATCTTGAACAAACAAATCCGTCGGACACCTTCAAGAATCATCCTGAACTGATAACCTTTCCGGAGGCCTTATCTGCTAGGGATTCCTGGAATCTTCCTGGGCAACTCTTGCTGGGGACGCTATTGGGGAGCTCAAGCATCATACTAGGCGAACAACTCGGGAAGCTGCGCTGAGGTCTTAAGAATCATCTTAAGCAAACGGCCCTGCTGAGGAATTCAAGAATCATCTCGAACTGAAGACTTCGCTGAGGATCTCAAAAATCATCTTGAGCGAGCGACTGTGGGAATTACACCGGGGGTCTTGGGAATCATCTCAAGAAAACGACCTCGTTGGAGAGAATGTCAGGAATCCTCCTGAGCAACTGATCCTTCGGCTGAACGCCTGTAAAGCAAGAGTAATAATGACCTAGATCATGTTTATGATGCATATGCTTCTGCGCCATGCCCCACACAGTGGGAATGATATGCGTTTATGCTAAATGTTGTGCAATCATGCACAATGCTATGCAGCGTTAAATGCTATGCAGCATTAAATGCTATGCAGTCATGCACAATGATGCGATCCCGTCAGCAAAATAAATGCCGAGGGGAAATTCTTTTGTCAAGGAGACAAGAACTACTCAGGTAGAGGAATCATCCTGCTGAGGAGAACGCGGACACGCCAATATCAATCGGACTCTGTCTGGGGAATTGATCTTCCGGTTGACTGCTGCAGGGCAAACAACTTCAGCTGACTGCTGCAGGGGACGAAGCTCCACGAGAACCCGAACCTGCTGAAGGAAAACGATGTCAATCGCGGGAGTGAACTGCATGGCCGCCATGGCTACTTTCCTGGGGATAACCACTCTGTGGGGAAACAACTTCAGTTGCTCAACACTCCACTGGGGAAAAACCAATCATGATCTGATCATCTTCCAAGGATTCGACTCTCTTGGACATCTGCAAACTCGGCTGAGGAAGGAGAAATCATTCTGCTTCGCTGGAGAGAGTGCGGCTCTGGGGAAACACAGCATTAGCTGCCCCACGCTCTGCTGGGGAAAATTGATCATGATCTGATCAACTTCCAAGGATTCTGCTTTTCTGCGGACTCAGCCGGGGAGAGAAATCATTCTACTTCACTGGAGAGTACGACTCTGGTGCGGAATTTCAATTTCGCCGGGGAAGAAAGAATCATCTGACTTCGGGGGAGAGTGCAACTCTGCAGGGGAATACAACATCAGCTGCACCAACATTCTACTGGGGAAGAGGGAATCATCCAACTTCAGGAGAGAACATGACTCTGGTGGGGAGTCTCAATTCCACTGGAGACTTCAGTCTGACACCATTAGTTACTGCATATTTCGGCGTACGACCAATTCCCTACGAAACCTGCACTTGCGACCCGGTGCTGGGGAGGCACCTACTTCGGCGACTTCACTGGGGAAAGCACGAGCTTCGGCACCCGGCCATTTCTACGAAATCTGCACCTGTGACCCGGTGCTGGGGAAGAATCCTGCTCCGGGGGTGCGCTCTGCACATCTTCCGGAAGGTGCTACACCTGCAACAACACAAACAAGACAAGACTCCCTCCTCAAAGGGTCCTATCCAGATTATTACCTCGCGACAATATTCAGTTAATCAATTGTTTCAACAATCAATGGGCCTAGGCCCGTAAGTTTATGTATGCGCATTTTATCGAAAACATCGGCGTTTTCATTCGTAAACAAAACAGACAAATGCTAAACAGACAAGTAGAATTGCTGAATAATGTGCATTTTATTGATGATGAACCCCTGAATGGGCAAAAATGTTTTACAACAGAGGCAAACTCCTGGAATGAGGAAGCCGCACGAAAAAGAAAACATAAATATACATCAGTATATACAAATGTCGGCAATCGAGGCGTAGACGAACACCATGAGTTGATCCCTCTAAGACCCACTCGACTTTGATACCTCTCCGACGCTTCAGCTTTGGAAGAGATTGAGTCAGATGAACGGCCCTCAGGTCTTCCGAACCACCAAACGATGAAAGTCTATACGCGGAACGCAGTCATTTGCTTATTCAAATCCCTAACTTTTGCGTGAACCGCCCTTTCGGGTTTTCAGTTCACCGGGATACCCCTTTTTGCCGAAGCCGCCCAGTGTAGGTTTTCGACTTCGCGGGTGTACATTTTTCAATATATCCCTAATTTTTGCCCGAACCTTTTATTCTGTTTTTGGTTCGCCGGGATGCCCCTTTTTTGCCTGGACTCTTTCTTTTTTGTCCAGCGGGTCTCTTTCAAGCAAAGTATTTTTTAACTGCGTCCGCGTTCACCGGGGATGCAAAATCTTCACCATCCATCGTGGATAACAACAAAGCTCCTCCCGAGAAGACCTTGCTGACGACATACGGCCCTTCGTAATTCGGAGTCCACTTGCCCCGGTGATCGGAGTGTGGCGGAAGGATTTTCTTCAGGACGAGATCACCCGTCTGAAAGCTTCTAGGATGCACCTTCTTATCGTAAGCTTTCTTCATTCGGCTTTGGTACAGACGATCAAATGCAATCGATGCTAACCTTTTCTCGTCCATCAGGCTGAGCTGGTTCAAGCGGTTCGTAATCCATTCTGCCTCATCAAGTTTTACATCCACCAAAACCCGCAAAGAGGGAATCTCCACTTCTAACGGTAGGACAACTTCCATACCATACACCAAGGAGAAAGGAGTTGCCCCAGTCGACGTACGCACCGTCGTACGATAACCGTGCAAGGCAAACGGCAGCATCTCGTGCCAATCTTTGTACGTCACAACCATCTTCTGAACAATCTTCTTGATGTTCTTGTTGGCCGCTTCAACAGCGCCATTCATCTTCGGCCGGTAAGGAGATGAGTTGTGGTGTTCAATCTTGAAGCTCTGGCACAGCTCCTTCATCATCTTGTTGTTCAAATTCGAACCATTATCAGTAATGATCCGCTCGGGAATTCCATAGCGACAGATGATGTCCCTCTTTATGAATTTAGCCACCACCTGCTTGGTCACATTAGCGTACGAGGCTGCCTCCACCCACTTGGTGAAGTAGTCGATAGCTACCAGAATGAAACGATGACCATTGGATGCGGTGGGCTCGATCTTGCCTATCATGTCAATGCCCCACATGGAGAACGGCCAAGGGGAGGACATGACATTTAATGGGCACGGCGACACATGAACTTTATCAGCATAAATCTGGCACTTATGACATTTCTTCGCGAATCTGAAGCAATCCGACTCCATAGTCAGCCAGTAATACCCTGCTCTCAGGATTTTTCTTGTCATGGCATGCCCGCCGGCGTGCGTACCAAATGTGCCCTCATGGACTTCCTCCATGAGCATACTCGCCTCTTTTTCATCCACACATCTGAGTAGCACGAGATCGTGGTTTCTCTTATACAGCACTCCGTCAGGATTGAGATAAAAGTTTCCGGATAGCCTCCTCAGAGTCTTCTTATCCTGGGTAGACGCACCCGCAGGATACTCCTGAGTCATGAGGAAGGTCTGGATGTCGTGGAACCATGGCTTGCCGTCGGTGGCACCCTCGATCGCAAAGACAAATGCCGGTCTATCAAGACGCGAAAGTACAATTCTTGGAGCCTCATTCCAATAATTGACTTTATACATGGAAGCCAACGTGGCTAAAGCATCAGCCATTTGATTTTCAGCCCTGGGTACATGATGAAGTTCCACCCGGTCGAAGAAAGGAAGCAGCCTCCTGGCATAATTCATGTACGGCACTAGATTCGCTTGACGAGTTTCCCACTCCCCTTTAATCTGATTGATTACGAGCGCTGAGTCACCATATATGTCTAGATTCTTGATTCTCAAATCAATTGCCTCTTCTAGACCCATAATACATGCTTCATACTCTGCTTCGTTATTGGTAACTGGAAACGTCAGTCTCGCAGTAAAAGGGATGTGGGATCCGTGAGGAGTCGTGATGATAGCCCCGATACCACTCCCATAGGAATTAACCGCTCCGTCGAATATCAACTTCCACTGAGACTTCCTATCTGGTCCCTCGTCGGGCAATGGCTCATCACAATCCTTCGCCTTGAGAAACATAATGTCCTCGTCAGGGAATTCGAACTTCATCGGCTGGTAGTCTTCGATCGGCTGTTCGGCAAGGTAATCAGACAATACGCTCCCCTTAATGGCTTTCTGAGAGACGTACTGAATATCATACTCTGTTAACACCATCTGCCATCTGGCAATCCTGCCCGAAAGAGCCTGCTTCTCGAAGACGTACTTGATCGGATCCATCTTCGAAATCAGCATAGTGGTGTGGTTGAGCATATACTGTCGTAGACGTTTGGCAGCCCAAGCTAGTGCACAACACGTCTTCTCCAGCATCGAGTATCGAGATTCACACTCAGTGAACTTTTTACTCAAATAATAAATGGCATGCTCTTTTCTGCCCGTCTCGTCGTGCTGACCGAGAACACACCCCATACTATTCTCCAGAACCGTCAGGTACATGATCAATGGCCGTCCAGCCACTGGGGGTATCAAGATTGGAGGTTCTTGAAGATACTGCTTTATCTTATCGAATGCCTTCTGGCAATCCTCATTCCAAGTAATCGCCTGATCTTTCCTTAACAGCTTGAACATCGGTTCACAAGTGGCCGTGAGCTGAGAGATAAACCTTGCAATGTAGTTTATTCGGCCCAGGAAACCACGAACTTCTTTTTCTGTTTTCGGCGCTGGCATTTCTTGGATAGCTTTTATTTTCGCAGGATCAACTTCAATACCTCGTTCACTAACGATAAACCCCAGTAACTTTCCAGACCGCACTCCAAAAGTGCATTTGTTAGGATTCAGCCTCAGCCTGAACTTCCTAAGCCTTTCAAACAGCTTCAACAAATTGACCAGGTGCTCTTCCTCCGTTTGGGACTTTGCAATCATGTCATCAACATAGACCTCGATCTCATGATGAATCATATCATGAAACAAAGTTACCATTGCTCGCTGGTAAGTGGCCCCTGCGTTCTTCAGACCGAAGGGCATTACCTTATAGCAAAATGTTCCCCAGGGGGTAATGAACGTCGTTTTCTCCATGTCCTCCGGTGCCATCTTAATCTGATTGTAACCGGAGAAGCCATCCATGAACGAAAACACGGAAAACTGGGCTGTATTGTCGACCAACACATCGATATGAGGCAACGGGAAGTCATCCTTAGGGCTCGCCCTGTTCAAATCTCGATAATCGACGCACATGCGTACCTTACCGTCCTTCTTCGGTACGGGCACTATGTTGGCGACCCACGGAGGGTAAGTGGTAACGGCTAGAAATCCTGCGTCCAACTGCTTCTGGACCTCCTCTTTGATTTTTACAGCCATGTCTGGTCTCGTCCTCCTGAGCTTCTGCTTGACTGGAGGGCAATCTTCCCGCAACGGCAAGCGATGAACCACGATATCAGTGTCAAGTCCGGGCATATCCTCATATGAACAAGCAAAGACGTCACTATACTCTCGAAGCATCTCGACCAGTCTATGCTTGACATCATTCTGCAGCGCAGCCCCAACTCTGACATTTCTGACGAGCTCCTCAGAACCCAGATTTACAATCTCAACATCCTCCTCGTGAGGCAGAATAACCTTCTCCTCTTGTCTCAACAAGCGGGCCAACTCTTCCGGAAGGTCTTCGTCTTCATCAATCTCATCCTCGGCTTGATAGATCGGGCAATCAAAGTCGTAGCGAGCCATAGAGGGTCCAGAGTCGATGTCATCTGTTACGTGGATCCTGCAATAACAAGGGTTAAGTTTAAAGCAGGGATATGCAGGTTAGCACGACCTCGTTGCCATTTTGCTGTTTTTCGAAATAAACATAAAATAGAAATAACAGAGAACACAATATTTGATTACGAAGAAAACGCCTTTTATTTATTAACAAAATGCATACACATAATCCAACAAGGCCCTGACAGTAAAACCACTATGCCCCGGGCAGGGCATAGGGTTGTACAAAGATTGTAAAAAGCAAATCATTACTCTTCACTTGTCGGTTTGATAATCTCCTTGATGGTCCAATTGTGGAGGCGCTCGCCTGGCTTGCTCGGTTGAATCCAGGCGTCAAGATCGCAATCACTGTCTCCGCTATCCTCCGACGCAGCGTTGATGCTTTCGAAAATTACTCCCCCCTTGGTGAATAGGATCGGCCCTTTCCCACGAGACGAGCTTCCAGAAGAAGATGAAGCTCCAGCTTCAGGAGAATATCCCAATCCAAATTTATCCTGCTTGATTGGTATATCCAAGACATGCCCCCAGCCTGGGGTGGAACCGGCTTCGACAACGGCTCTAGCTTCCTTAAACGAGGAGAGGTTCAACTCTTGCTTCTCTGCGACGACGGGAGCCACCTCCTTCACTCTGACGGTTTCAAAAGCCTGGCAAAGAGTCTCATGGATCTCACCATCCATTTCAACGTATTTAAAGGACGACAGGTGGCTTACCATGATGTCCTCCTCTCCACAGACTGTCACTATGCTGCCCCCAACAACATATTTAAGCTTCTGATGCAGCGTGGACGTCACGGCACCAGCAGAATGGATCCATGGCCGACCTAAGAGGCAACTATAGGCGGGCATGATATCCATGATATAGAAAACCGCATTGAACGTCTCTGGACCAACTTGAATTGGCAGGGTCAGCTCTCCGAAGACGTGGCGCTTGGTTCCGTCAAAGGCTTTCACGACCAGATCACTGGGCGTGCACAGCAGTCCACGGGTATCCAACTTCATCAGTGCCTTCTTCGGAAGCACGTTAAGCGAGGAACCCGTATCCACCAGGACATGTGACATAATCGTGCCTCTGCACTCTATTGAGACGTGCAAGGCGCTGTTGTGATCTCTTCCCTTAGGAGTCAGCTCCAGATCTGTAAATCCCAGCCCATTACCAGCATTGACATGGGCTACTACTTCCTCGAGTTGATTCACTGATATCTCCTGCGGCACGTATGCAGCATTCAATACCTTTAGCAATGCGTTGCGGTGCGCCTCAGAGCACAACAACAAGTTAAGAATCGAGATCTTTGATGGAGTCTGATGAAGATGATCTACAATCTTGTAGTCACTCTTCTTGATTAGTCGCATGAACTCTTCAGCATCTTTAACCAGCAAGTCCTTCTCTGCCCCTGCGGGGACCTCTTCGATAGCTTTACCTTTACCCTTATCCACGGCGTCAGCCCGGACCACCTTCTCTGCTGCAACCTCTGCTGGTGCGAACACTCTACCACTCCGAGTGATGCCACTGACTTCAGTAAGATTCTGCACAGTCGATCCACACGGCTCAAGCTCTATCTTCTGACCATTACAATAAACTTCGGCGCCATAATGCCATGGAACGGCATTGGTGCTCTCGAATGGGATTGGTCCGGCCCTGGTGATGGTAATAGTAGGCGGACGAGGCGCAGAAATAGTAATAGGGTGGCGAGGAATGGTAATGGTAGCAACTTCGTCTGCCTGCTTCAGCACAACTTCCCCTGATGTGTTCTCAACGCTCCGGCTGAACTGTAAAATACCCTCGGACATCAGACTTTGGATACCTTCGATCAGCTGCTCACACCCATCAGGAAGCGTAGCACAAGCCATACATAATTCTCCACATCCAGGAAAGAAGCCCTTCTTCAGCAACTTAGCCTTGACAAAACTCAACGGCGTCTTCAAATCTTTGACATCAGTCAGCAAGTCCGCACTCTACTCGGTGATGACAGCATTCACCCCGCCCCCCTTATGATGAGGCATCGGATTCTTGGTGACGTTGGGCACGTTGTCAGAAAAGTTGATAACCTTGGCGTCCACCAAGTCCTGGACTTTGTGCTTAAAAGCTTTACAATTCTCAATCGTATGGCCAGGTGCCCCAGTATGGAATTCACAAGTAGCACTGGCATCATATCCCGGGGGTGGCGCCCCTGTTAAGGGAGCCAGCGTCCTCTTTTGAACTAGCTGAAGCTGCAGCAAGGTTTGCAGAAGCTGCGCATATGACATAGGTGGAGTATCAAACTGACGGCTTGCCATAGGAGCCCGATTCTGATATCTTTTATACCCCTGATTATTCTGCTGCTGAGGTTGCTGCGGCTGCGGCTGCGACGGAGCAGCTGGGATGTTTATGCTAGCAATCTGAGGCTGAGGGCCCTTGCCCTTTCTCCTAGCGTTAGTGACGGCACTGGCATCTCCCTCTCGACGCTTGCCAGTATAGGGTTTCTTGCTACCTCCTCCAGCTGAGGGTGATTCGCCCTGAATTTTTCCGATCTTTATACCGTTCTCAACATGCTCGCCCAAAGTGATGAGAGCCGAGAATGTTCCAGACATGCCACTGACCAGCTTTTCATAGTAGATTCCGGGAAGGGTAGCCACGAAAATTTGTACCAACTCACGCTCAACCATCGGCGGTTGAACCCGAGCAGCCAATTCACGCCACTGCTGGGCGTATTCTTTGAAGCTTTCATTGTTCCGCTGTGAGAGATTCTGAAGCTGAACCCGGTTGGGAGCCAAGTCGCTATTATATTGATAGTGGAGAACAAACGCTTCTGCAAGCTCTTTCCAGGTGCGCACAGCAGCGGGCTCCAAGCCCATATACCATTCGAGTGATGGACCAGAAAGACTATCCTGAAAGAAGTGCATCAGCAACTTCTCATCGTCAGAATAAGCGGGCATCTTTCTATAATAAGATCGGAGGTGGACCCGGGGGCAAGTGGTGCCCTTATACTTCTCAAAGGTAGGCACCTTGAACTTGTGGGGTACTTTAAAGTCAGCAATCAACCCGAGGTTGGACATGTCAACGCCCAATGTGTTCTGATTTTCTATGCTCCTCATCTTGTCTTCCAGCGCCTTGAACCTGAGTCGAGCCTCGGCATTCAACTCTGCCTCTATACCTCTCTGAGAGAATATATCATCCTGATGGTCCTCCAGCCACGGTTGAGGCACCACCAAATTTCCTGCACCAGCATTTCCGTTGACCGGCCCTATATTAACATTGGCTCCCAAACTACCATTGACGGCGCCCGCCGCGTTGAGTCCGAGATTAGTCATCAGATTGCCGTTAGCACTGCCGTTGCCTCCGGCAGCAGGAACAACGTTCTGTGGAGTATCCCCTTGAGGAGGAGTAGGCACGGCCCCTCCGTGAAGTATGCCATTACTGTCAACCCTGGAGATCAGAGGTTGAACCAGAGTACGAAGCTGATCTTGACCATTCGCGACCACCTGCATTAGCTCCATAAAACGATCCATCCGCTCACGGAGCTCTTGAACGTCTGACTGTACCTGGTCCATGATTCTTGTCTGATTAGCGCGAGTTGAGTAGCGGTGGATGAGTCTTTGATCAATCCTGGAGATCGGAAGCAGCGCGGAACCTGAAAAACCTGTCAACAATAAAGGTTAGGAAAAACAACAAGATATACACTATGCAAATATGCTTCATGCAGATGCATGCGTGTGTCTGTGTGCGTGGGAGATTTTTCCCCGATCCTAGTGCCTTAGTGACGGTGCTGATAATAACAAGAGGAAGAAGAAATCCGAGCCCAATCATGGAAACATCAATCTCATATATATATGGAAAGGCCTGTCAAGGCTGTACACAGTATTAGCGAGTACAAATCAACAGCATGACCTCAGCCAACAAGTCTGGTGATGGTCAGCATACATCAAAGATCAAAAACGCCAGGGATATAACTAGTCAAGTACGGCCACGGGCGCGATACTCTGCTAATAACTCCTTTGTCTCTGAATGATCTGGCGAAGTGAGCAACCCCTCGACGAGTAGTTCCCTCTGCCTGATAGTATGCTGAAGCCCCTGAACTGAACTCTCCCAAGCGCCTTCGCCAAAGCAATCTTCCAGATTCCGCTTCTTAGACTCAAACATCAGCTTGTGCTCCTTCAGGCTAGCAATAGCTTTGTTGAGACGGGCTTCAGCGGAGTACCTGCGGGCGGTCTCTTCGTCAAACCTCCGTTCACTGTCCTTCACTTCAGTCTCTAGCTTAGAAATCTGCAGTATCAGCTTGTCTTCTCGCTCCTTCCTGGTGGCCATGGAAGTCTTCCAATGCTGGTCGAACTTGGATATTCTCCGGTATGCTTCCTCCAGATGCGTCTTCTTCGTAGCCAACACATCATTAGCAGCTCTGAAGTCTTGACCTAAGCGTTCCCGATCAGCAATCTGCTTTGCCAAGTCTGCACTCAGCTGGCTCACCGACTCTGCTTGCTTTTTGAGAGCATGCACGACTTCGTTCCTCTCACTTCGAAGCTGAGCTAACTCCTTCTCTAATTCTGCATTTGCCCTCTTCAATTCATCACGCTCGGCTAATACCTGGTTGTGCTGATGAATAGACACAGTGGTAGGCTCTTCGACTGGTGGAGGACTCTCTGGTCCGACATGAGGGAATGGCATCCCTATAGCGCTGGCTCTGGCTCTGATCCAATCTGAATAAGGTGGATAAGCTTGGTTGTCGCTCTTCCCCAACAAAGACTTTCCTCTCGTGCTGATATTGTTCCACGCATACTGAAGCTTGGACAACAACTCCCCCTCTAGAATACCCGTGAGGTACAGAGATTCCCGTACCTCTTCTTCCTTCGGTGGATTCCTCAAAGCATATGCAAACTGACGAACTAGCAATGATGGGTTGTAGTTGATGCAACCCTTCCTACCTATCAGAGGTACGTTAGGAAACCCACTACAACTGAAGATCATCTCGGTGCCTAACCTGCTTCTGTCAACGAACCAAACAATGTCTTCCGCAGACAAACTCATCAGACGCTCAGGCCACTCAGCTGTGGCTGCAGACAAGACAGAAGAACCCCTCTTGGGCAAATGACTATCAAACCACTTGTACAACAACGGTACGCAGCATGAAACATTCTTCCCTCTCCGGTTCTCATTCTTGTAATGCACTGAATGGTAAACGTCTCCGATCAGAGTAGGGACTGGATTCCCTGAGGCAAAGATATGGAATGCATCAAAGTCTACGAAATCAGGCATACTGGGAAATAGGATGATGCCATATATGCATAAAGCAAGGATGGCGCTGAAGGCGTCCCAACATTTGTCCTTAGCACACTGCTGAGCCTTAGCTATCAGAAACTGCAGAGAGAACCCTGGGACCTTGTTCCAACTCGTCACCACTAACTCAGAAGCGCTCAAATGGAGTGAGGAAGCCAAGCTAACCAGATCAGGCTCAGCATCCATGTGGACAAAAGGCATCTGCCTTTTGATAGGCACACCCAACATATCAGCATACTCTTCCAATGTCGGCGCGAGAACGAAGTCATGAAAAGTGAAACACCTCAAGGGAGGATCATAAAACTGCAGAAGAGCATGTAACCCGTTCAACTCAGACGCAGAAGGTTTGTAGACCAGACTAAGCAACTTGCCATAAGACGTCCTGAACCTATCCTTCACAGAATGCCCTGCCAGGGCTATCAAACCAGTCAGCTTCGACACATCGGGGGTCGGGAATTTGTACGCAACAGTCTTCCTGAGAGAAGCCATAACAACAGTAGGAGACGGGAAATCCTGGATCGGGGAAACGGTACCTGCAACACAGACACACGTTAATGGAATGCAGATGAATGCGTAAACTAATGCAAGATGCGGGTATGCAATAATATATCCAGGTGGCCGCTGTGGAGATTCGGTATCAACAGTCACTGATGAGGACGAAACCCCGGTGTAAAACCACTGATCTGATCTGCTGAGAATAACCATCTGATAGGACCAAAATTCTGTCCTGACAAGAGTAAGTGCCAGATAATAAGGACCCCGGGCGCAATATCAAGGAATATCTGCTGAAGTCTTCAGACCCCAAATCAAAAATCTGCCCTATCGAGAACAAACACACAGCTGCTGATGAGATCTTCAGACCTCACTCAAAATCTGCCCTATCAAGAACAAATAACATCTGCCGATGAGGTCTTCAGACCTCACTCAAAATCGGCTCCATCCAGAACAAACCACTGACGATAACACACTGATCAAAGCCTGCTCTATCAAGAACAGACAAACACCCGACGACAAGATCCTCTGATCAAAAACTGGCTCTATCAAGAACATGTCTGCAACTGAGAACCCAACATAACTGATATACTGTCAAGAAAACCAGGTGGTCTGAAGGTCTAAGTTTCCTGCAACAAACCCAGTCCCCCTCACAGGTATGAACCTAGACTGACTCAAGGTACGGCATCCTATGCGTTCATCAGCGTCACAGACTTTCAAAACTGATGATACGATTCCCAGAAGGAGTGGCATCATCAAGTCCTGAAGAGGCCTCACTTAGCTGAATCACAAATGATCGGTCCCCAGAGTCGACAATCCACCAAACCAGCAACCGTCTCAACCCAAAGGGTTGAAAGTGAAGCCAACCGGATGAACCTCGTCTGAGCGTGGATTTCATGAGACACTAGTGCCTGCAAAGCAAGCACGCGCCCACTAATTTCCACTCTAAGTCTATGGTGCACTCAAGCCTGGGTCTGGCTTCTCACTCAATCAGAACTCCCATCCCACAACAGCACAAATAATCATATTATACTGGAAATAAAATGCGGGAAATAAAGTGCGAGAAGTAAAAATGCGGTAAATAAACGCAACCCAACAAGCAAACATACAAACGATAGGATTGACTCTCTTAAGGGACGTTGGATCCCAAAACTGACTCGCTTTCGGGACGTTGGATCCCTAGGAAACTATGATATCCCCAGCAGAGTCGCCAGTTGTCGCTTGCGCGAAAATAAGGTGCCGGCATGACAGAAGAGTCGCCACCTTTCGTTATTTATCCCTCAGAGCGGGAAAGGAAACGATCGGAAAAACCTGACGAAAAAGGGTAAGACAAGGTCGTCGCAACCATTGTCTGGGTCCGGGAGTCGGTTACGCAAGGGGAAGGTATTAGCACCCCTCACGTCCGTCGTACTCGACGGGATCCTCGCTTGTTTGTTTACTTGGACGGGTTGATTATAATCTATCTACCTATCAAGGCTGGCTGAAAAAGAAAAGAAAAAATGACTTGGCAAAGCGTCGCGCTTTATGCCTACGTATTCCCGTCTGGAACGAGAAATCAGAGTCAACGTAGTTCGGCTAACTACGGGTGAAGGTGGGGAAGGTTGCTCGCTAGGATATCGCATCCTATGCCTACGTACTTTCATCTGGTATGAAAGATCAGAGCAAACGTAGTTCGGGAAACTACGGGTTATCTCCTAAAAGAAGTGTTTTTTATTGTGTTTGCGATTTCAACCGCACTAGAGACTATGACCTGAGAGTGAATGCGTCGCATGTCACCCAAAGGGTGCCATACTAAACATCCAGACTGTGGAAAAGAAACTCTCCCACAATCCTTTCTCAGATAGCTTAAGGCTCGTAACGTACGAAAGAAATCATTCATGATTACTGTATCTTAAGCTGTTTCGAGATGAGATGAGAACAGGCCCAACTAGGAGGGAGACTATCAAGTCCTACTGTTATCATGCCATGGGTTCATCCTATGGTTGAGGTTTGAACAGGGACCTCCTAGATGTTGTCATGCATAGGTTTCAACCTAAAAGTCTATCATCAAATCCTCATCAGAGGAAATGAGAGTCCTAAGGGATCATGTCAATGATACACCAAAACAGACAAAAGCATCAGCTTTAACAGTAAAATGCATGCAATGCAAGTGAGGGAGGAAATGTGTGTGGGGCTTCAGCCTCCACAAGCTCGTCTCGACCTCAAGCCAGTCATGAAATAACAGCAATCATACTGAAATAAACAACATGCTATCAAGCAAGAACGGTAAACTGTAATCATACAGGCAGAAAATGAAATCATGCTATCAAGCAAAATAAACACATGGGCAAGGGAGCTGGGCTCTACCGAATACCCGCAAGCAAAGCCAGGCAGTAACAATACAATCAGATGCACTCATGCTCTTAGACTAAACTTATTCTAAATGTGCTTAATCTAATGCAACAGACAAATCAGACAAAACACACAATACATCAAAGAAAACAGAAGAAAGCCTCAGCTCCTCCAGCAGCAACCCAGTCTTCAGACTTCAGAGATCACTTGCTTTCCAGGTATCAACCCTACAACATGAGTATCAACTCATCTTCTCCCTTTGAGCTTCAGCTCCTTTGATCAGCTCTACCTTCAGGCTTCACTATCTTCAGGGATCTTCAGGCGTCAATTTGATCTTCACAAAGTCTTCAGACTTCAATAATCTTCAAGGAATCATCCTTTTCAAGGCCTCAGCTTCTATCTTCAATGGCTCCAATGCTCCAGCAAACAAGATTCAGTCAACAAGATAAGTGGGGGATGTTACAGTGCTCACTGACTTCCAAAGGATGCCATTGAGGACTTAACATCAAAGGAAAGGCTCTCTCAAAGTTCTACCTTATGGGGCAAGGTCACTAATCCCTCCAAAGGAGAGAGGTGAATACCCTTAAGGGACTCTATGTCACAGAGAAGAAAGGAGGTGAACAAGACACTCCTTGTTTATTGAACAAAATATTCTATCTAGGGCTCTGCCTATGCACCTATAAACCTATAAACAAAACAACAAAAGCTATGCTAAACTCCTCTGCAAGGTCTTCAAAGCTTCCATGATGATCCACAAGGTCTTCAACTCAATCTTCAAAGCTCACACACTCAAAAGAGAAGAAAAACAAACACAACAATACAACTTATGCCTTTAAGCAACACACATACTATCCATACATTCAAAAATCAATGAAAAATACTAAAACACCATACAATATTCTAGCAAAATTCTAGGGGATTCTATACATACTTACCCTTAACCCATGTATTCCCCATACACTAATTTGGCCTATAAACCCCAAAACAAATTTGTTGAAGTTCAAGCACACAACCTAAAACCCTAATTAGAGCACCTAAATGTCTAACAATCAAACTACATCAAATTTTAATCCACAAATCTAGTAATAAATCCAGAGAGTACTATAATGCAATATGAATCACCACAAAAAAGAATGGGCAAAAAAAACTATTTCTAAATGCATGAACAAAAATATACAAATCCATGTATGAAAAGAATGGTTAAAAAAGTGCATTTATTTGTAAAATATGCAAAAAATACCAATTAAAATATAAAATGCAATTTTTATATTTTTTAATTTTCTAGACATTTTAATGAAAATGTTAAAAAAAGAATGAGTTAAAAATAATATTTTTTCATTTCGTTATGATTTTTAGAAGATTAATGAAATGAAAAAGGAAATGAAAAATAAAAATATAAGAGAAGCAGAGAGGGGGTGAGAATAGAAATGGATCCAGTTCATTTCATTTGGGCCAGCGCGCGTGGGGGGTGTGAATAGAAGGCAGACTAAGGCCCACACGGTCACTAAACCAAACGCAGCGTTTAGGTTTTCAAATTTCCCTCCGTTTCTTGGACTGATCTGGGCCGTTGGATACGATTGGGAGGTCAAATATTCAAAGGAGATGGACGGCTGTGATTACGTCTTCTCCAACGAGCCAAACTAGGGTTTCAGAACCAGCTCCCATGCAAGCAGCTTCTACTCCACGTATCTCCCTCAACTCTCAATCATTCCTCACGATCCAAACATCAAAATTCATCTACTCCTCTCCCTCTACACAACCACGGTGCTAGAATCTTCTAATTCTCCCTCAAGAAGAAGATACGAAGGCTGCAAGTCTTGTCCTCCATTCTTATGCTCTGGTTTGCATGGTTATGAAATAATCTCATATTAATCAGGATTATACCTCATGCTAAGGGGATCATGCTGAGCTAAAAACCTAAGAATATAGTGGCCTAGGGTGCGTGTTCTTGAACTCCAAAGTTTCATGCCAAAACTTCAACCTCCATGAATCATGCTCAAAGTCTCAAGATCTCATCATCTAGCTTAGCCTATCCATTCTATGCCTAAATCATGGTATATCTACGCATAATTAAGGTGAAAAGGAGAAGGAAAAGAACCTGTCAAGAATGAGAAGGAGGTGATGCTATGGCACGATTCAAGCCTTGTAACTTCTCCACAGTGATCTTCCAATGGTGCTTTACTTTCTGTATGCAAAATCCTTGAAGATGAGAGCTTGTAGTAATGACTTTTCTCTTGAAATGCAGTTATGGTACACCTTGAAACCCTAGCTCGAATCTCCTTCTTCTCTCCTCAATTCTTCAACTTTCACCAACCTTTGAACTCTCTTCATGGCCCTCTTTAAATAACAAGTGGTGGAGGAGGCTAGAATCATCTAGATCTTTCTAGAAAGTATTGAAAATATCACCACATGAGAACTTGAAATATCATGATATCTTCTTTCATACCTTGCCAAAATCCCTTGAATATGTCTTTACATGAGATATTAAGTGTGTATGAAGGAAATCAGCCCTTACATTTGGCTTGTGTAAGGTTTTTCAACATTGCCTTATAATGCAAGTAATAGATTTACAAAGAAAGTCCCTTTTTTAGACCTCAAATGAAAAATCTATTTGAACCAAAGTTCTCAAAATAATGTTTCCAATCAAAATGATATATTGGATGACCAATTTTGGATTCCTAGATCCTCCAAACCAATTTTCAAATTCAACTTTTCAAACTTATATGCCATTTTTAGTTCATTTTTGACCAATCATGTAACTTCATGCTATGAGCTTTTCCAACAATTTGTGACCTTCTTTCTAGACTTAAAATCATATTTTGAACAACTTTCATGTTTTGAGTTTTTCCATTTGAGGCTTGGAAATAGGAGTTTTAGGCATTGGCTAAAATGACCTATAACTGACAAATGACCAAAATACCCCTGTCTTGTTCAAACCATAAGTTGAGTTCCACAAATCCTATCAAGGACTTCTACCACTCAAATTAAAGCTAAGAAGATGCCCTTAAACATTCATGTTGACCAAGAAATCATAGGAATCATCCTACTAGGGAGAAAGTTGTCTGCAAGTTGGGTGACTTTCAAGGACCCAGATTCACACACCTCAGCTGACCTGTAATTTGTCAAAACCATAACTTGAGCTCTGTAACTCCTATCAAGGACTTCCACCACTCAAATTAAAGCTAAGAACAAGCTCTACAACATTCATGTTGTGGGGAATATGAGATATCAATCACATCTAGAGCTAAAACTGCCTGGAAGATAGGGATCAAACTAGGGTTTTTTTCACTGCCAATCCTCAGAAACCCTAACTCAAAACTTCTCCAACTCCTCAATCATGATGAGTTGGCCTAGGAATCATCTTTATAACATCTCTATGCATCATTCCATGATCTCATGGCCCTTGGATTGGGTCTCAACCTTCTCCAAATCCTCAGTTATCCTAGGGTTGACCCAGTCAAAACCCTAATTCTGTCATTCATGGTTGAATCTTCTGAACTCTTGCATAGTGACTTCTCTGGGCTTCATGATGGCTATCAAGACATCTCATAGGCTTTCTCAAAACATCAAGTTCATTCTCAACGTCTCAGAATCATCTGAGGGGTACCCACAACTCTCAAGCTATGAAGCACACAACCCTGGTTTTAATCCACTTCCTCTGAGGATCTCTTGAACTTTCTGATGAAGGTATCCATTTTCAAACACTTAATGAATAAATAATTGTTGGTCAAATTTTGGGGTGCAACAACATCTACAAATAAAATTTAATCATATAGAAAACTCATAGAATAAGTATAATGAAACAACATAAACTTCAACTCAAGCATTCTCCACCCGATGTTACACATCAGAGCAAGACACTTCTATTGTTAACGAAAATAATTAAAACTCCAAGCTAATCTTAGAACTCTTACGGCTATTCTTGATTACCTGCAAGTTACCCCACATATAAGGCAACATTTCCAAGCAGAAAGGATGAGTAATCACATATCATTACAAAAGATATAAGGAATAGATAAAGTAGATATAACAACAATATTGTAAAATCATCAATTACTTTTCATCACACATATACGCTCACACTTTCACATCATTAAGTCGTTCGCAATATCAATACATTATCAATCAATCATCGTCACCAAAACATCACTTATGTCACCACATTATTAAAAATTATTTAATTAATAATTATGCAATGTCACATAACATAAAATGCATCAACACTGACTCATGCATGTGGTACCAAGCATCTTTGATGAACACTTGGTCATCTCCTTCCAAAGATCTCCACCATAGGATCGATTCCTACTTGGAACAAGAGTACATCGTAAAACACACCCAATCTACACAATGGGATTGAGGCACGACTGGACTAATGTCCTAAGATCATCATTGGACCGAAGTCCAAACATATGTCAAGAATGCATGATGTACAACAACATAGTAATCACAATCACAGTTAGTCAAATCGCATCATCATTCATGTAAATAACCATCACACTCTTCACATAACATGCATAAACATCAAATATGCATGTAATCCACTTCTTTCAACATATTCATCATCTTTTACATCATAGTACGACATGATATCCTCATATCATCAACAACTTCATCATACATCATTACATCGTCACAATTCATTACATAAAAGTCTAATATATTCATATCAAAGGTACTGGATATGTACATCATCCTACTTGATTTATCTTGCCAAAATATAATTCATCGTATTAGCTCTCTAACGCTTCGAACGACGCATCAAACAGAGTTCGAAAACTCAAGTTATGACACTTCGAAGATTGTGTCTGCTGCCCCTCGCCTGAGGCTCGCCCGACAAAGCTGTCTACTCTTCTGAGACTCGCCCGACGAAGCTGGGGCAATCTCCACATTTTCAAATAATCATCAATAAACTCACACACTTTGGTACTCTTAGTTATCTCATCAGTTGGTCCAAGGATCTTGAAGCCACGGTTGTTGGGGATCCACCTATCAGAAACAACACAAACTTTCCTTTGATTTCCAATCCTCCATCTAGCCCCATTATTGATAATCTCTCTAGAGCTTAAGATGCTACACCATGCATATCTAGGATCATAACTCAGGGGGCTTTTACCAATAGAAGTTCTAGGAAAATATCTTCCTTTGAAGACTCTCCCAACCAAAGAATCCTCCTTGGTAAGCAGGCACCGATAGGGTTTCCCTAACAGGTTGAAATTAAAATCACTAATGCATTTGAAACCCAATCCTCCATCTCCTTTTCCTTTAGGAAGTTTCTCCCAACACAACCAGTGAAGTTTCTTTATTCCCCCTTTGGCACCCCACCAAAAGTTATCCATTATGGATTCGATCTCTTGACAAATAGATTCAGGTAACTTATAGCAGCTTAACGCATATGTTGGAATAGTCTGCACCACAACCTTAATGAGAACTTCTTTACCAGCTCTTAATAATAAATTTCCTTTCCACCCCTTCACTTTCTTCCACACTCTATCCACAACCAACCTAAAAACCACCTTCTTATACCTACTGATCGGTAAAATAGCAAGTGTACTATTTTAACCGATGTAGTAATAAGGGAAAAATTCCCATAATATCGATCTCGAGGACTGCGTGATAATTATAAGTTCTATTTTTAATAAATTGAACAAAAATAAATTGGGTTTTTAAAAATTTATTTTTAATATAATTCGACAATAGATGAAAATAACGATAAAATAAAAAGCCTTTGGACAACTATGAGAAGGCATGATAGGGAAGGTGTATGAACTTTTCCTTGTAATAACATTAGGCCTAATTTATAAAATCACTGCTTAATTTGATCATTACCGGTTTTAAAGGTTAGTTGACTCTAATTCCTCATCAAAAAAACCCTTTGGTATTCTCCCTATACCCCAATTCCTTGGAGGTATAGGAACAATATCAAGCAATATGATGTATCTAAAACGTTTCAGTTATGATAGTATATCCTCATTCCTAAGTGACAATACTATCGATTTATTGTATAAAAATATTTACCGTGTTTTTCCAAACCTACAGTCAACCCTAAAACAAATCCTATTTTTCAATTAAAAAAAGTGTTAAGATAATTATATGATAACAGTGATTTTCATAAAACAGTGAAATTATAATTTAAAAAGGGATAATGTTATTACACGATCAATTCAGGGACACCCTCTAGCATTGAGGGGTTTAGCTACTCATAATATTTACAATAGAATCAAAGTACAAGATAAAATCAGACATTACAAGATAGTGGATGAGAGTTGATCTTCAATTGCAGATGCTCATGAAAATTGCTCCTCCTCCAATTCTTGATCGCATGAACTTTTCTTTCCGTCCAAATCTTTGCACCATCCAGAACTTCCTCTGTTCTCCTTACAAACAGGAATAAATATTACAAATTCAATTAATCATCCTTCTGAAATCCCCAGAATGCCCATTGGAAGCCATTTATTCAAAAATCCTGAAAAATCACATTTTCCACACTCAGGCCAACACGGGCCGTGTCAACCGACACGGCTGGCCGTGTCAGCCCCCTGCCCGTGGCCTCAATCAATTCCTCCTTGATTCTTGCCTGACACGGGCCGTGTCAGGTCCTCTGAGATCTCAAAAATTCATCATCGGACCTCCGGAAAACCCTGTTTTCTCGCGTCAGTCATGCGGGTCATTAATCTTGTACCTGAAAACATTTAACACTACTAAAACTGTAAAAAAAAATACCAAAATAACAAAAGTACTCAAAGGAATAATGCGATAAGAAAATTTGCAAAAAGAAATAGAAATAAAGAAAACATCAATACTTTGAAAGAAAGTGTTACCGATTATTATGACTTTTTGCCGAATAAATGAGCGAAAACTAATATAGTTGGTGACCAATCACCTTCCAAAAACAACAGGGAGGCCAAGGTATTTATAGTGGTTATGAACAATTCGGACCCTCATTTTTGCCCTAAGATCTTCCTAGAACTCCTCTTTCACATTCATGCTGAAGGAAACTTCAGACTTTTCCAAACTCACCACTTGGCCTGATGCTTGCTGATACTTGTCCATGAGTGATAAGATCGTATCTGCTTCAGAATTATTTTCCCTAGAAAAAAGCTGATTGTCATCTACAAAGAAACGGTGAGTAATTGTGGGTTCCTTACAAGCCACTTGTATACCATGTATCTGCTTATTCTTCAACTCCCTTTTGATAAGACCTGAAAACACATCAGCACACAAAATGAAAAGGTAAAGGGAGAAAGGATCTCCTTGACAGAGTCCTCTCTTCGGAGAGAAGCATGCACTAGGTTGGCCATTTACTAGAACCCTGTAGGAGACAGTGAAGATACATCTACCAATAACCTCAACATGGTGGTGGGGGAAGCCCATAGAGACCAACACCTCAGTGATAAAAACCCACTATTGTCTGCCATACGCCTCTGACATGTCAAGTTTAAGCGCCATTGACCCCTTTTTTCCTTTAGTTTTATTTTTCATCCAATTGAAACACTCCATCGCAACCAAGGAATTATCCGTTATAAGACGCCCCTGAAAAAATGCAGTTTGTTTTTCATCAACAATGTCAGGGAGGATTTTCTTTATCTTGTTAGCAATGGTCTTCGTGACTATCTTCATTAACATGTTACAGAGGCTGATGGGGCGAAACTCTTTTGCACTAGAGGGTTGCTTATAATTTGCGATTAAAGCGATGTGGGTTGTGTTAAAAGACCTTTGATTAGCATTGTTGTTTAGGATATCCAAAACCACCTTATAAATATCATAGCTCACGATACCCCAGTATTTCTGATAGAACAAAGTCGGTAAACCATCAGGCCCCGGAGCATTCAAAGGGTGCATTCGGAAAAGGGCAGCCTTAACTTCTTCCTCTGAGAAACTTCTTTCAAACCACCTGACATGATCCGGATGGAGTTTTCCCTTAACCACATAACAAACATCTTCTAGATTTGAAGGCAGAGTAGAAGAAAATAAGTCTGAAAAATAGTGGGAAAAAATTCTCTCACAATGTTGTTCACCCTTCCACCAGGAACCATTATCATCTTTGAGCTTGAAAATAGCATCCACTTGTTTCCTCTGATTGGCTTTACCATGGAAGAACTTGTATTTTTTATCCTGATGATCCAACCATAAAGCACGACTCTTCTGACGCCAAATTATCTCTTGTGCTTGAAGAAGCTTGTTTTTCTGATGCTCAGGAGCCTTTATTTCCAATATGTTCCCCCTTGAAGAGTTCCAACTGCAATCCTTTTTAAGACTTTCCTAAATTTTGCCTAATTCTTTGCTAATAATGTTTCTCCTATAATATTTGAATGACTCATCAAGAGCCGACATCTCGTTAATCTTTGAACACACCCTTCTCGTTCCACAGGCTTGCCACTTCACGCTCAAATCTTGCATCTTTGCTCCAGATTTCTTCAAACCTAAAAATATACCTCCTTTTTCGCCTCGTACCATAGGAATCTGCTTCTAATTCAATCCTTATTTTTGCGTGATCAGATCCAAATCGAGGAAGGCAACTGACTTTGATAAGTGTAGATCTGTTGATGAAGTTCTCAGTGGCAAAACTTCGATCCAACCTACATTGGATGTTATGCTCTCCTTGACAATCGTTTTTCCAAGTAAACTTGTAACCTGCAAAAGCAAGATCAACTAGTTGGCATAAATCAAGTATTTGTCTTCCACATGCCAGTTCACTACTAGTTCTATAATTCCCTCCCTTCTTTTCATGGTCAAAGAGTACGTCATTTAGATCTCCAAAGCAGAGAAAGGAGTCTCCTCCGCTGTTAACTAAATCTTTGATAAGAGTCCAAGTTTTTCTCTTATTCTACTCCTTTGGGAAACCATAGATGCCACTGAAATACCACTTATTTTATGTTTCATATTCTTCCATGACACCCCCAAAATGATTCCGAGAGAAGGATCTCACTGAAATATTCACTGAATCTTTCCACAACAGAATTAAACCACCTGCTCTATTCCTACCTTCACCTGAGCAATCAACAACAAAGCATTCCTCAAAACCACTCTTATTCTTTATTGCATGAACCTCTTCACTCTTCAACCTAGTTTCCATAAGAAAAATCACTTCGGAGTTTTCCAATCGAATGAGCCTTAGTAAGCCTGAACTGCACGGGGACTCACTTTTATTGGAGTTTGTTTTCTTGTCCACTTTTTCTTTTTTGGTATTGAAGACTTTGAAATTTGTTCTGTTTCCTTTGTCTTCCACACATTTGAAATTTCAACCGCACCATGGGATTCTGCAACTGTCTCAACTTCAAGGTTATCCTTTTTTGATCCTTCCGTCTGATGGTACATGTCTTTGATCTGTATCTCCTTTTGCTTCTCCACTTTCCTTTGTTCCACTTCTCCCTCAGTTTCTTTATCCTTCTCTTTAGTTGTACATTAGATATTTCCTGAGGAAATGTTGAATAGACTTTTACTACAAGAACTTGATGTAGATTCCTTTTGTTGCTTTGTTGGGATCTTTGGTAAAGGGGACGCACGTAGCCATGGTCCAAACGATAACTCCTTCTCATCAAGCTCTTAAAAACCTTCACCAGACAAATCTGTTATCACTTCACAATCTTCTAACTGATGACCTAATCTTCCGCAAAAGAGGAAGAGAGTTGGAAGATGTTCATATTTGAAGAAAACCCTAAGATTTTTCTCCTTAAACCTAATGATCGCGCCTCTCTTAAGTGGCTGTTTTAAATCCAATGTCACCTTGATGCAAAGAAATGTCCCATTCATACGAGCGTCCTTCTGGTCGACTTCTTCAAAAACCCCCAAACACTATGCCAGAATTGACTTTTAGCAGCGCATACAAAGACAACGCTTTTAGGAAAAGCGCTGCTAAAGAGTAATAAAATAAAAAAGAAAAAACAGCATACCTAAGACAGTGCTTTTAGGAAAAGCGCTGCTAAAGGCATGGGCTAAGACAGCGCTTTGGTAAAGCGCTGCTGTAGATTGGTCCTAAGAAAGTTCTTTTCTAAAGCGCTGTTGTAGGGTGTGCCAAAGAAAGCGCTTTCCTTCTAAAGCGCTGCTATATCCATGGGCTAAGACAGCGCTTTTGAAGCGCTGCTGTAGGTATTAAAAGGTGCTGCCATAGGTGTTATTATTATTAAAATAAAATATCACAGAATTTTAAAGAAAGCGCTTTCCTTGTAAAGAGCTGTTATATGGTTTTTTTAAAGAAAGCGCTTTGAGAAGCGCTGCTGTAGGTATTAAAAAGTGCTGCCATAGGTGTTATTATAATTAAATTATAATATCACAGAATTTTTTAAAGAAACATAACACATTGCCATTAATAAGAATACCTTAGCATCAATCGTTCCACTTTCACCAACACTCACCGTTGCCATTAACAAGAATACCTTAGCACGTTCTTGCAGTGATTCCTTCACTTGATTAGCAGTTATAAACAAATCTTCTTCCTTCTCAGGTTCAGGAAAAATAACCGTTTTGTCAAAACAGTTAATATAAACACGATTGAATTCCAACCAATTCATCCCAAGAATAACATCAAGTTGATCTAAGTGAAGTCACACTAAATCAACTCCAAAATCTTTACCAAAAATACTCAACGGACAATTCAAACACACATACGGGGTAATTACCGAACCCATAGCAGGAGTATCAATAACCATATCTCCACTCATGACCGACAACTCAAGACTTAATCTCTTAACACAATCCAAAGAAATAAAAGAATGCGTAGCTCAAGTATCAATTATAGCAATCAAAGGTATACCATTAATGAAGCACGTACCTCGGATCAATCGATCATCATTAGCAGTCTCCGATCCTGATAGAGCAAACACCTTTCTACTCCCTTGAGTCTTCTTTGACTTATCACACTTGGTACTAATGCGCCATTGCTAACCATAGTTGTAGCAAGTCACATTCGTACCGCTTCTTCACTCTAGAGCTTTGTGGCCTGGCTTCCCACACTTAAAACATTTCTGATCAACACTTTTGCACTCGGGAGCACGATGTCCCTCTTCACTACATCTAAAACATCTCACCGGAGTAGGAACTCCTCTCCCACTTGGCTTCTTGCCGAAACCAGCTTTCTGCTTCCCTTTCTCTGTAGGAGTCACATACAGCTTTCCTCTAAATTGACCTTTTCCTTTCTTTTCACTTAAACTCTTGTAGTGGTTAGACCAAGCCCTACTATCTACATCATAAATTCTGCTCTTGCTCACCAGTTCCAAAAATCGCCTAATCTCCTGATAACCAACAACTTGCTTAATTTCCATCCTCAAACCATTCACAAACTTGAGACACTTGGATCTCTCAGCATTAACAGTATTATAATGAGGACAAAACTTAATCAACTCCTCAAATCTCACCTCATACTCGGCCACAGTTGAGTTACCCTGCTTCAACTCAAGAAACTCAATTTCCTTCTTCCCACGCACATCTTCTGGAAAATACTTCTCCAGAAATGTTTCCCTAAAAAGATCCCAAGTAATCACCATCTCATTCTCTTCAAACCTTTGGCGAGTATTACCCCACCAATCCTCAGCTTCCTCTTCGAGCATATGAGTGCCAAACTGCACCCTCTGCGCATCCGAACAATTCATAACCCGAAATATCTTCCCTATAGCTTTCAACCAAACTTGCGCTTTGTCAGGCTCATGGGTTCCCTTGAAAACTGGTGGATTATTCCTTTGAAACCTTCCCAAAGCACGAAACTCATCATCAACATGGTTTCCAACATTCACACCGGCTTGAGGATTCTGCCCAATCGCTCCAGCCAACCTCGTCAAAGCCTCCGCAATTGCTTCGTCATTCCTACCTGCAACCATCGTTCTTGATTCCCACAACAAACTTCATTAGAACAACCATATTGATAGTGCTACACACACGTACCAAATACAAATGGGGAATAAACACATTAACAACTTGGTCAACAGACCGACCTGCTTTGATACCACTTAATGTAACACCCCCTTCTATACCCCCAAATAAACAATTAAATCACATAAACACATGATAAATTTCATCAGAGTAAATTAAAATATGATATAAAGGAAGTATGCAACATCATTCACCAAAATAACATACAACACCTGCCCAATAAAAGACATGCAATAGTGGGGTAGTTCAATAGAGGAACTTATTCCTACACCCACATCTTCTATATCTAGAATTTAAAACGGAAGATTAAAACATTGAATTACTTAAGACATGTTATCATTTAGATACATAGTCCAGTTTGGTTCACAATATCATTCATGTTTACAAAACATTACCATCAGATACATACACAAATGTATCCCAAAATAATACTATACAATCCTAACTACCCGGTGCTACATATCAGAGCATAACCGACCAAAAGGATGAAGCTAAACTTCACAAAAGACCTCCAGCAACATAATCTACAATGCCTCATAGAGCATTATGAAACAGCAAAAGGGTGAGAAATATTATAATAATAGTCAAAGCATATAATTATATATACATTTCACATTTCTCACCATAATTCATTCCAATCATTATATACATCACAACATAAGTGTAACAAACATGGATAATCACCAAACACATTTCATCATGCATACATCCATAATTCTCAATTCAATACTTCACATAAAGGTAAACTTTCATACAACAATACACATTAATCATGTGACTTAATGCAACTCAATGCAACTCATGCCATGTGGTACCAACACTTGTTATTATTTTTTTTCGATTTTTACACTTAAATCGGGTCCACCCTTCTAGACCGATAACAACAAAAGCTCGTTCCCTAAGCTTTCAAACCCACCCTTCTAGGTTTGGGACAAGTCACTAGTCTCCACGAAACTAGCAAACATTGCCTCTTGATTAAATGATGCATATGCAATCAACCACAAAATGCACTTAAGACCATCTCACATCTTAATCCCATGCATTCAAATAATTCATCACACAAGAATTATAACATGATTGCACACACAACATATTCATATATCATCAATACATTTATCAAGCAATGCACACATATTCACAATATGTTCCCATGCATTCCATTCATACAATCTCATACAAACAATATGTATTCATAACCAATTCAACAATCTAGGATTCACGCCATACGGCTACCCACAACATATTTTTCACAATATACAATTACTCATTTCCACCAAGGATTGAACACAATCGAACAAAGAAATCAACATGGAATGGAATCACAACAAAAAAAATGATGTCACGCACGCTGGTTTGCTCGCCTAGCGAGTCTCTAGCGAATGCTCGCTATCTGTTCGCCTAGCGAACCAGCTCGCGAAGGCAAACAGAAGCTACTGACTTCGCTCGCCACCTACATCGCTGCAGCGAGTCCCTAGCGAATCCTTCGCCACCACACTCACTACCAGCGAACCAGATCAAATGCATTCTGCCCAAGTCCGGGACCTCTCGCTAACTATTCGCTCAGTGAGTTGCTAGCGAATGTTCGCGACCTGTTCGCCTAGCGAAGATGCTAGCGAATGTCTGCGAACTCAGAAAGTTCTCACTGTCATCAAGTCCTCAACTCTTCACAAAACCTACTGATTCTCACCAAACTAGTTCCATAGTCTTAGTATAACCTCCCTCGACTAAATTATATCACTTATTTTCAGTTTCTAGCGTTAAAACTCGGTTTCTATCGATTAAATCCAATTTGCCCTAAAATGGAAGTTGTAGAAAAACAACCAACAATCTAACCCAAGCATACATAATCATAGACATTGACAATATAATGATATTTCACACCCTTACCTCGATTAGTCTATGCTTGAGAGTTGTTCTTGAGCTTTTCCAACTTTTTCTTCTTCTCCTTCTCTTTCTCCTTCTTTCTCTATTTTTTATCTCATGTTTCTATCTTTTTCCTTTCTCTCCACTTTTCCTTTATAAGTCTTTCCCTTCTAATTCTCTTCAACATCTATTAATTCATTTAATTAATCATACATTAATCAAACACTCCTCTTAAATCATTTAATTAATATAAATAATTAATTAGTGAAAATTGGGCTGTTACATCTTGCATCTTTGCTCCAGACTTCTTCAAACCTAAAAATATACCTCCTTTTTGGCCTCGTACCATAGAATTCTGCTTCTAATTAAATCCTTATTGTTGCGTGATTAAATCCAAATCGAGGAAGACGACTGACTTTGATAAGTGTAGATCTGTTGATGAAGTTCTCAGTGGAAAAACTTTGATCCAACCTACATTGGATGTTATGCTCCCCTTGACAATCGTTTGTCCAAGTAAACTTGTAACCTGCAAAAGCAAGATCAACTAGTTGGCATAAATCAAGTATTTGTCTTCCACAGGCCAGTTCACTACTAGTTCTATAATTCCCTCCCTTCTTTTCATGGTCAAAGAGTACGTCATTTAGATCTCCAAAGCAGAGAAAGGAGTCTTCTCCGCTGTTAACTAAATCTTTGATAAGAGTCCAAGTTTTTCTCTTATTCTACTCCTTTGGGAAACCATAGATGCCACTCAAATACCACTTATTTTTTGTTTCATCTTCTTCCAAGACACCCCTAATATGATTCCGAGAGAAGGAGCTCACTGAAATATTCATTGAATCTTTCCACAACAGAATTAAACCACCTGCTCTATTCCTACCTTCACCTGAGCAATCAACAACAAAGCACGAAGGTGAGAAAATACTTAGAAGGGGGGTTGAATAAGTATGAAGATAAATACTTAGAAGTAAAAACTCAGTTATTTTTATCCTGGTTCGTTGAACTCAACTACTCCAGTCCACCCTTACTAGAGTGATTTGCCTTTCTCAATCAAGGACTTAATGCACTATTTAATCAACCGATTACAATAGTAAGCACTAAGAACAACTGTTCAAAGTCTTCTCAAGAACTACTGATCCTAACTGGATCTTCTTAAGGTTTTCTTACAATCAAATGTAATAACAAATACAAGTGTTAAAATGCTTCTAATAAAGCTTTATCACAACTGTGATTTTTCACTTAAGATTAAGAACAAAGAAATTAATTCTAGAAAGAATATATGAGTTGTATGAGAGCTTTGATAATGAATTCTTTTCAAGTGATTCGGTACCTGAAGAAGATGAGTGGAGACTTGCTTTTATAGGCACAGTGATCCAAGATCTTTTGATGTTGAGAAGTGTGTACTAAAAGGTATGAGCCCTTTTTGTTTTTACATCAAGTGACCTTTCCTAGAAGAAGAACGCACAGAGAAATCCTTTTTGTCTGTGTTCTTGTGTCTAGCATAAATAAGGAAAGATTCGTTTAGATATTCCAACGGACATAATCTTTGAATTCTTCTTCAACAATTTTCAGCAAGAATCATCAGAGTCTAATTTAATCAGAGCCTTCTGATGTTGGTCAGAGTTTTGCTGAATCAGAGTCTTTGCAGCAAGTGTGCTTTTAGTGTGTATAAGTTTAGCGCAGAGTTTTGAGTCAGATCCTCAGTACTGGCAGTGTTAGTACTATCAGAGTCTTCTGAAGTAACTATGCTTGAAAACTCTTCATACAGAATTCTTCATTGGTTCAGATGCTTCTGACTTGCTTCAGATTCTTCTGGAGCTTCTGCTTCAGATCCTTCTGGAGGCAACGCTCAGGATCTTCTGATGGCAGCGTTCAGAATCTTCTAATGGGTGCATCTGACGCTTCAGAGCCTTGTATATTTCTTATGTTCAGATCTGATTTGCTTCTGGAGTGATATTTACTTTAATATCTGCAGCAAACATTCTTAAGCAAATTTTAGAGTATATAATTCTTAATTACAAAACTTCATAATAGTTATCATCAAAACATAGAGATATTATTAAGAACCAATATGTGTTCTAACAATCTTCCCCTTTTTGATGATGACAAAAACATCAGAAATTTTGTTTAATTGTAAAGAGAATAATTATAACTCCCCCTGAGATGATGAATCTCCCCCTGAATTAAATATTAATAAGGAATAGAAACTTCCTTTTTGTCTTGAGTATTTTTTAGAGTTAGAGCTTGATTGTTCTAAACATTTGAGAGTCAGAGTGTCTTGCATATTGCATAGTCAGAGTCTGATAATTGTCGTATGATCTGAGAGTCTCAGAGTTTCTTTTACAGAGTATACTTATCAAATGTTCTGAGATACTCAGATATTATGTTAGATAAAATTTATATGTCTGAAGTTTTATTTTGGTAGAGTTTAATTAAACAGTTCAGATCTATTTTCTCCCCCTTTTTTGTCATAAGCAAAAAGTAAAAACTTTTAAGAGACAAATAAAAAGAGAAACAAACGAGATAAATCATGTAGAGAAAACATTGAGACATTCATTCAGTTAGAGCAAAAAGTACAAACATCAGAGAATATTCAAGTACATGTGCAAACAATAGATGCAAACATCAGGAAAAAAAATAAACTAAGATTGTTTTGACAAAGTCATCTTCAACAGATCCGTGATCTCAGAAGAGGACTGTTCTTGTTTTGACATCCACTTAGCCATCGTTTCATTCTTCTGATCTTGCTTAGCCATCCATGACTTAATCTCTGATGGACCAGCTTCCAGAACTGCAATCTTATCTTCAAGATCTGGATCCTCTTTCTTGATCTCAGATGAAGAAGGTGGGACAGATTCTAAAGCATGAACAGAGTCAATTTCCATAGGGGCTTTGGAGTCAGGAGCAGCAGATCCAGAGGGATGTTCTACCAGAGTCATAACCAAAGAGTTGTCTTCAGATGCATCTTCAGCGTTTACTTCTGTATCACAGACTTCAGATGATGAAGGAGCATCCGTAAGAAGCAATGGTGCAGATCTTTTAACATTCCAGAACAAACTCTTAGCAGTTTCAGCAAATCTGAGCTTCGCATCATCAGAACAGACGTTCTTCAGATTTGATGCTACAGTATTGAATCTGTTTATGAAGCCATTCCAAATGGCATCAGATTCATTTGCATCCATTATTGATGAACACTTCCTCTGAACAGAGCCTAAATACATCTCTATTTCTTTCAAAAAACTTCTAAATAAATGATCAACATTCAGCCTAGGTTTTCGGTTTAGAAAAGTTTCCAATGTGATTGGCTTGGGTTGGGGAGAAGGTGGAAAGATGGATTTGTGAATGGTGATCAGAGGACTTGGGTAGAATGGTATGAATGGAGGATCAGATGAATTGTCAGGTTTTGATCTGGTTAAAGCATTCAACAGACATGGTTTTGCAGTTGATGCATGGGAAACAACATCAAATGGTCTATCAGAGTAAGGTTTGAATGCAGATTTAGCAGGTTTAGCAGAGTATGGTTTTGCATCTGATGAAATTACTGTTGTCAGTGTTTTAATATACATTTGAAGAACAGATGGTAGAATGATGATAAGTTTGGGTTTAAGAGGATTGATAGTGTCAGATGGTTCAATTCTTGTGTAGAAATTTTTTAAGTTGAAACCAGAGGGAAGTTTGTGAGATGAAAACAGTTTACACGAAGCAGAGGGTACACATTCAGATGTCCATGGCTTGGGTGTTTGGGTAGGATTGGGAATGAGAATTTCAGAAGATGGCTTAGGTGTTGGGGTAGGATTGGGAATGAGAATTTCAGAAGAAACAGGTGGTTCTGAAAGGTTAACTTCAGAATTTCTGTGAGAGGGAGATATTAGAAAATCTGGGTGGATATCAGATTCTGATGAATTTGAGGATGTGGTTGGAGTGTAAGACGTGGAGGACACTTCAAAAACAGTTTTGAGAGGTGTAACGTTTAGAACCTCTGTCTCAGGGATATTGGTTTCAGATGGGTTAGTTGATTCTGATGGATTCTCAGAAAGTTTTGATGGGGGTTCAGATGTAGATGGTTCTGATGTAGGTGGATCAGATGTAGGTGGTTCAGATGTAATAGGATCAGATGTAACTTTTATAGGTTCAGAAATAACTTGTGCAGATCCAATAGGTTCAGATGTGTTTGATGGTGGTTTTTCTGGTTGTGGTTGTTTTTCTGGTTGTTGTTGTTGTTGTTCAGATTGTTTTTCTGGTTTTTGTTATTGTTGTTCAGATTGTTTTTCTGGTTGTTATTGTTGTTCAGATTGTTTTGTTGGTTTTTTTGTTGCTGTTCAGATTGTTTTTTTGGTTGTTGTTGTTGTTCAGATTGTTTTGTTGGTTTTGTTATAGGTGGTGGAGTTTGATTTGTTGGTGTTATTGTTATTGGTGTTGGTGCAGATGATTGATTAGTAGAATGTTTTAATGTGTGGTGGAAACAGGATTAGATGATTTTTGTGGGGAAGGAACAGAGATATGAGATGGAGCAGGAACATATTGTTTCTGAGTAGGAGGTGGTTTTGGAATAGAATTATGTTGATACATTTAAAACAGTTTTATTGAAAGAGGATACAGAAGATTTGGTACCTTTAATCTTGATACGCTTTGTGGGAACAGAGGGAGCGTCTCCAGATGCTTTCCTCTTGATCAACTTCTGAGGCTTGTCAGCAACTTTGGGCTTCTTCTGAACAGTCACATCTTCTGCTTCTGATTGACCTCTTTTCCTTGTGTTCTCATTTCCCCCATCAGGCATTGGTTCCCTTGCTCTTTTCAGAATATCTGCAGGAACTGGGGTTCCATCTGCCTTGCAAGAATCAATATACCTTAAAATTATTTCCCTTGGTTCTTCAGCACAGAACAGTGGGTAGTCTTCAACTAGGATTCGCTTCTGACTAAGTTCAGAGATATTCAGCTTCTTGGGTGCTGATGTGAGTTCCTCTACAATTTTAGTCTCTGAAGACTCTTAGCATTCAGAGGTTTCCCAACAATAGATTCAAGTTCCTCCTTGACTCCAGCAACATACAGAGAAGTCACCAGTCCATTTTCTGTCAAAATATCTGAAATTAACCTTCTAAAGGGAATCCATGTTCTGATCTTCTGACCCTTATCTTTTACAAATTCTCTTGAAGCATCAATATAATTTCATAAGTGCATGAACAAAATGTAAGGAAGATCTACCTTGGTGCTCTGACTTAAACAGTACATGAAGTAGAGCTGTTCATTATTCACGTAATCTGGAGAGTTTGTAGATTTTCTGTGATGAATGCATCCCATGAAAATCTTTGCCCATATCTTGTAGTCAGGCTTCATATCTTTAAACTTGTTAGAGGCCTGTCCAGCAGTCATGACTTCCTCATAAACTTCTTCCATATCTACACGCCCGGCTGGCAGATGAGACACTCCATCAGTCTCCTCATATCCTATGAGTTTCCTGATTATACCTTCTGTGATTATAATCTCCTTACCCAGAATAGAAGACAAGATGAATTTGGGGTATACAGAAGCATGTATCCAGAATTCTTTCACCAGATGAGGGTAAACTGGTCCAAATAATCTGTCAAAGTATTTTACCCAGCCTTGAGCATCAACTATTGAACGAAATTCAAATCCATTTTCAGCTAATGAATCAAATTCCACCATTGATTCACAGAGAACTTCAAGTTTGTCAACAGGTGTTAACAAAGTCCTTTTAGGTGTCGTATATGTAGCCACACCCATATTTGCAGAAGTAACTGCAGTCATGGTTGATTGAAACTGAGCTGCTGTAGAAGATGAGGTTGCCGTTGAAGATGATTTTGACAAAGGTTTAGGGTTTTTGTGAAGAGAGAAAAGAAGAAAGAAATGCATAAACTTTCTTGAGTTGTGAAAAGTGTGAAAGTGGTGAGAGATGTGGTATTTATAGAAAACAATTAGGCATACAAACAGACAATCAAAGCACGTTCACTTACAGCAATTAATGTCAATTAATGAAAGAGAATAAAAATCATTTCAAGCATTAATTGATTCTGACAAATTGGGGGGAAATTCAAGATTTTCACTATTCAAACTTCACCTCAAACGTCTCTTCAGTAGTGTGCACGCCATCTTGAGAAATGAAACGTTAACCAACGTTCAGATCCTCTGAGCATTGTTAGTTCAGATTTACACAAGTAAAATAGTTTAACAAAATGAATAAATTAACAGATGAAATACTTCAGAGCATTAAATATTTTGCATCTGTAAAATTTGCTTCTGACAAATATTATTCTGGACACAAATCCATACCAATATTTTTCAGAATAAATTTGAATCTATCTTCAATAAGGGGTTTTGTGAAAATATCTGCCCATTGATGATCTGTACCAACAAAGTCTAAGTTTGTAATTCCCTTCTGAACATAGTCTCTGATGAAATGATGCTTAATTTCTATATGTTTTGCCTTAGAGTGTAAAATGGGGTTTTTAGACAAACATATAGCAGAAGTATTATCACAGAATATAGAAATGTTACTTTCAAATATCTGATATTCTTCTAGCTGACTTTTCATCCAGAGCATCCGCGTGCTACATCCAACAGCAACAATATATTCTGCCTCTGTAGTTGATAGTGCAATTGTGGGTTGCTTCTTGTTGTACCAAGATATTAGATTTCTTCCTAGAAATTGACAACTTCCAGAAGTACTTTTTCTTTCCACTCTGTCTCCAGCGTAATCAGCATCACAGAATCCAACTAATTTGAAATCATCAGATTTTCTGTAACACAAACCCACATTAGAAGTACCTTTCAGATACCTTAGAATCCTCTTAACAGCTGTTAAGTGTGATTCTCTAGGATCTGATTGGAATCTAGCACACAAGCATACACTAAACAAAATATCAGGTCTAGAAGCAGTTAAGTAGAGAAGAGATCCTATCATACCTCTGTAGAGTTTCTGATCTACTTTCTTACTTACCTCTTCCTTGCCTAGTGAACTAGTTGGATGCATGAGAGTCTTTGCCATCTTACTATCAGTCATGTTAAATTTCTTCAGAAGTTCTTTAATATACTTGGTTTGATGAATGTAAGTGCACTCTGGAGTTTGGTTGACTTGAATTCCCAGAAAGAATCTCAATTCTCCCATCATGCTCATTTCAAATTCTGCCTGCATACATTGAGCAAACTCCTTTCCCAACAGAGTATTGGTAGATCCAAATATGATATCATCCACATATATTTGACAAATTAGAAGATATTTCTTAAATGTTTTACAAAAGAGTGTTGTGTCCACTTTGCCTCTGATGAAATTTTTCTCCAGAAGAAAATTGCTCAATCTCTCATACCAAGCTCTGGGAGCTTGTTTTAAACCATACAGAGATTTCTTTAGTTTGAAAACATGTTCTGGAAATTTTTCACTCTCAAAACCAGGAGGCTGGTGAACATAAACTTCTTCTTCTATAATACCATTTAGAAAGGCACTTTTAACATCCATCTGATAGAGAGTGATGTTATTTTGTGCAGCAAATGAAATAAGAAGGCGTATAGATTCTAACCTTGCCACTGGAGCATAAGTTTCAGTGTAATCAATACCTTCTTGTTGAGTGTACCCTTGAGCAACAAGCCTTTCCTTATTTCTTTCAACTTCTCCTTTCTCATTAAGCTTATTTCTGAAGACCCATTTAGTTCCAATTATGTTGAATCCTTTTGGTCTTGGAACTAAATCTCACACATCATTTCTGGTGAACTGATTTAGCTCTTCTTGCATGGCAATAATCCAATCATTGTCTTGCAGAGCTTCATCTACAGAAGTTGGTTCAATTTCTGACACCAATCAAAATGATGATGCTTTAGATGATCTGAGAAAGGATCTTGTTCTGATAGGGTCATCCTTCTTTCCAATGATAACATTTTCTGGATGAGAAGCTTTAATTCTGGAAGATGATCCTCTAACAGTTGATTCTTCAGAAATGTTTAAGTTGTTCATTTGAGAAGTTAAAGGAATTGCATCTGGCGTTGCTTTTGGTTCCTTTACTTGAGCTTTGTCTGCCTCTGAGCCTTCAGAGTCTGTGAAGACTACTTCTCTATCTGCAGAGTTTTCAGACTGCTTTGGCTTTTTAATGCCAAGCTTATCATCAAATCTAACATGAATAGATTCTTCCACAATCTGTGTCTCAGTATTGTATACTCTGTAGCCTTTAGAGCGTTCAAAATACCCAAGCATGAAACACTTCTGTGCTTTAGAATCAAACTTGTTCAAATTTTCTTTAGTATTCAACATATAGCTAATACATCCAAAAGGATGAAAATATGAAATGTTGGGATTTCTGTTCTTCCACAGTTCATAGGGAGTCTTCTCTAGAAGAGGTCTTACAGACACTCTGTTCTGAATGTAACAGGCTGTGTTGATTGCTTCTGCCCAAAAGTGCTTTGCCAGATTAGTCTCATTGATCATGGTTCTGGCCATTTCTTGCAGAGTTCTATTTTTCCTCTCTACAACTCCATTTTGTTGTGTAGTTCTAGGACAGGAAAAATCATGAGCAATGTCATTTTCATTAAAATATTTTTCAAAATATTTGTTTTCAAATTCACCACCATGATCACTTCTGACTTTTATAATTTTGAAATCTTTTTCATTCTGGACTTGTTTGCAGAAGTCAAAGAACACAGAATGTGACTCATCCTTGTGTTTTAAGAACTTTACCCATGTCCATCTACTATAGTCATCAACAATGACTAATCCATACTTCTTGCCTCTGATGGATGCAGTTTTTACTGGTCCAAACAGATCAATATGAAGTAATTCTAGTGGTCTGGAAGTAGAAACAACATTTTTTGATTTAAAAGATGATTTTGAAAACTTCCCTTTTTGACATGCTTCACAAAGAGCATCTGAAGTGAACTTCATATTAGGAAGTCCTCTGACAAGATTAAGTTTATTAATCTGAGATATACGTCTCATATTAATATGCCCCAATCTTCTGTGTCAGACCCATTGCTCCTCATTAACAGACAAGAGACATTTAACATTCTGTACCTTAAGTTCTGAAAGGTTTATTTTACAAATGTTGTTCTTCCTCTTTCCACTAAATAGGATTGAGCCATCCTTTTGACTAATAGCTTTACAATATTTTTGATTAAAGGTTATGTCATAACCATTGTCACTTAATTGACTTATGGACAATAGATTATGCTTTAATCCTTCTACAAGTAAAACATTAGTAATAGAGGGAAGTTTACCATTTCCAATAGTGCCAGATCTAATGATCTTGCCCTTCTGATTCCCTCCAAATTTCACATCACCTCCAGATCTAAGCTCCAGACTTTAGAACATAGACCTTTCTCTTGTCATGTGTCGCGAGCATCCAGAGTCCAGGTAGCATGATTTGCGTCCTGACCTTGCTGCTAAGAACATCTGCAATAGGAATTATTTTACTTTTAGGTACCCAGATCTTCTTGGGTCCTTTTGGGTTAGTTGTTCTGAAGGTTTGTCTAAACTTATGTTTTTCAACATAAGGTTTATTCTGACTAGCCTTAGATTTAAACACATGAATATTCTTTTCAGAAAGAGTGTGTTCAATATCATTCAAGTGACCAAATTTAAAGTGGGAATATAAAGGAGTCTTCTTGATGATAATTTTATCAACAGGTTTTGGATTTAAATCCTTTCCAGAGGTAGATTTATATCCAATTCCTTTTCTGTTATTTCTGCTAACTCCATAGATCATAGAAGCCATTTTGCTTCTGTCTATGCTTTTAGCAAGAAACTTTTGAAAGCTGTAATCATATTTTTCCAAAATATTTTTGCATTCATACTCAGTTTCAGAATCAGAGTCTTGTTAAGCTAATTCAGAATCATTTTTCAATCTTAAGTTCTTTTCATTTAGCTCAGCTACTTCTGATTTGAGAATATTATTCTCAGATATAAGATTGCTTTGACGCTTCTTGTATTTAAGCTTAATATTGTTATAGCTCTTCATAACTTATGATAACACTTTGATAAGTTCATCCTTAGTGAGTTTAGCCATTACCTCTTCAGCGTCAGAGTCAGATTCAGATCCTGAAATTCCTTCCTCCTGGTCTTTTTCACATGATCAGCAGTAGAGTATCCTTTATCTAGAACCTTTAGTCCAGCTGTAAGTATTTGAAATCTGGAGAACATAGCTTCAACAGATTCAGAGTCTTCCATCTTGAAGGCTTCATACTTCTGAATTAGAGCCAGAGCCTTTGTTTCCTTGACTTGAGAGTTTCCCTCATGAGTCATCTTTAAGGACTCAAACATGTCAAATGCAGTTTCTCTATTTGTGATCTTTTCATACTCAGTGTGAGATATTGCATTTAACAATATTGTTCTAGCCTTGTGGTGATTTCTAAATTCCTTCTTTTGGGCTTCTGACATAGATTTTCTATCTACTTTCTTGCCATTCCCATCAATGGGATGAACATATCCATCTATGACCAAATCCCATAAATCAGCATCATAACCAAGGAAAAAACTTTCAATCCTGTCTTTCCAATAATCAAATTTCTCCACATCAAACATAGGGGGTTTAGTGATGATTCTGTCCCTTTCTTCATATTTGTTGTTAATGTTAGATATTGAATTATCAGCCATAGTAACAACAAAATATATATCAAATTTTTTCTCACTGGATCTTTTCTGTCACTGTAAAGTGGTAGCACACACAGAACCAGAGCTCTGATGCCAACTGAAGGTGAGAAAATACTTAGAAGGGGGTTGAATAAGTATGAAGATAAAAACTTAGAAGTAAAAACTCAGTTATTTTTATCCTGGTTCGTTGAACTCAACTACTCCAGTCCACCCTTACTAGAGTGATTTGCCTTTCTCAATCAAGGACTTAATCCACTATTTAATCAACTGATTACAATAGTAAGCACTAAGAACAACTGTGCAAAGTCTTCTCAAGAACTACTGATCCTAACTGGATCTTCTTAAGGTTTTCTTACAATCAAATGTAATAACAAATACAAGTGTTAAAATGCTTCTAATAAAGCTTTATCACAACTGTGATTTTTCACTTAAGATTAAGAACAAAGAAATTAATTCTAGAAAGAATATATGAGTTGTATGAGAGCTTTGATAATGAATTCTTTTCAAGTGTATTGTCAACTGAAGAAGATGAGTGGAGACTTGCTTTTATAGGCACAGTGATCCAAGAGCTTTTCACGTTGAGAAGTGTGTACTAAAAGGTCTGAGCCCTTTTTTTCTTCACATCAAGTGACCTTTCCTAGAAGAATAAAGCACAGAGAAATCCTTTTTGTCTGTGTTCTTGTGTCTAGCATAAATAAGGAAAGAGTCGTTTGGATATTCCAACGGACATAATCTTTGAATTCTTCTTCAACAATTTTCAGCAAGAATCATCAGAGTCTAATTTGATCAGAGCTTTCTAATGTTGGTCAGAGTTTTGCTGAATCAGAGTCTTTGCAGCAAGTGTGCTTTTAGCGTGTATAAGTTCAGAGCAGAGTTTTGAGTCAGATCCTCAGTACTGGCAGTGTTAGTACTATTAGAGTCTTCTGAAGTAACTATGCTTGAAAACTCTTCATACAGAATTCTTCATTGGTTCAGATGCTTCTGACTTGCTTCAGATTCTTCTAGAGCTTCTGCTTCAGATCCTTCTGGAGGCAACGCTCAGGATCTTCTGATGGCAGCGTTCAGAATCTTCTAATGGGTGCATCTGACGCTTCAGAGCCTTGTATATTTCTTATGTTCAGATCTGATTTGCTTCTGGAGTGATATTTACTTTAATGTCTGCAGCAAACATTCTTAAGCAAGTTTTAGAGTATATAATTCTTAATTACTAAATTTCATAATAGTTATCATCAAAACATAGAGATATTATTAAGAACCAATCTATGTTCTAACAAAGCATTCCTCAAAACCACTCTTATTCTTTATTGCATGAACCTCTTCACTCTTCAGCCTAGTTTCCATAAGAAAAACCACTTCGGAGTTTTCCAATCGAATGAGCCTTAGCAAGCCTGAACTGCACGGGGACTCCCTAACCCCCTGCAGTTCCAACTGATGATCCTTATTGGTCTAGGCGGTGTTGGTTCTCCAACACCACCTCTGGTAGTCTTTGAATTTCCTCACCACTTATTTGACCTTTCCTCTTCTTTTCTTCACTTCCCTGCCCTTATATAACTCCCTCTGTCATTACATCAACTAACTGTTTTTTTACCCCTCTAAATCCAAGAACATTTGTTGGTTAGGGCTCACTTTTATTAGAGTTTGTTTTCTTGTCCACTTTTTCTTTTTTGGTATTGAAGACTTTGAAGTTTATTCTGTTTCCTTTGTCTTCCACACATTTGAAATTTCAACCGCCATGGGATTCTGCAAGTGTCTCAACTTCAAGGTTATCCTTTTTTGATCCTTCCATCTGATGGTACATGTCTTTGATCTGTATCTCCTTTTGCTTCTCCACTTTCCTTTGTTCCACTTCTCCCTCAGTTTCTTTATCCTTCTCTTTAGTTGTACATTTGATATTTCTTGAGGAAATGTTGAATAGACTTTTACTACAAGAACTTGATGTAGATTCCTTTCGTTGCTTTGTTGGGATCTTTGGCAAAGGGGTCACACGTAGCCATGGTCCAAACGATAACCCCTTCTCATCAAGCTCTTCAAAACCATCATCAGACAAATCTGTTATCACTTCAAAATCTTCTAACTGATGACCTAATCTTCCGCAAACAAAGCAGAGAGTTGAAAGATGTTCATATTTGAAGAAAACCCTAAGATTTCTTTCCTTAAACCTAATGATCGTGCCTCTCTTAAGTGGTTGTTTTAAATCCAATGTCACCTTGATACGAAGAAATGTCCCATTCATATGAGCGTCCTTCTGGTCGACTTCTTCAAAAACTCCCAAAATTCCTCCTAATTTATTTGCCACTGCTTTTGTTCTCAAAATTAACGGAAGCTCGTATACTCTGACCCAAAAGGTTGTGTAGTGCATCTTCAAATTCGACGGTTGTTCTTTACCAGACACTCTTGCAAGGACTACTAGATTTCAGTAAAAAATCCAAGGTCCATTGCGGAAAACATTTTTCAGATCTCGCTTTGTGCTGAAGTGAAAAAGGAATAAATTTTTGTTGAGTTCTTGTGTTTCGACCGAGTTCTTTAGTTTCCATGCGTTTACCATCGTTGAGGTAAAAGCTCTTGAGTGGAAATGATTGTCGGTCCAGATCTTCGCCGTCAGTGTTTTGGGAGAAAGAAAACTACCAGAAACCGACATGGAGCAAACAGAGGGAACAAGAAAAAGAGAACAAAACACCACACAATCATGGTGAGTAAACTAGAAAAGAACTGGAAAAAACAAGCGGCGCAACACTTAGAATGGGAGGGGAAAGGTCCCAAAACTAAAACCCCTAGAAAGTTTTGGGGGGAACACGATAAGTTCTAGAGAGAAGGAAGACCCTCTGTGTCTAGGACACGTGGGAAATTTTCATTCTATTTATAGGCATCTTACTCCAACAATCACATTTCATTTCAACAGTCATGTCCCAACATCCATAAAGAGAAGAAGAATTTAAATTTTAAATTTCAAAATAAAATTCCATTGACTTAATTATCCATCAACCCAAATAGTTACTACATCAGAGAAAAATTTATTAAACAAATTCGTTTATAGTTAAATTTGAGTAGCATAACCCTCAATTATTAAAATAATCGATAAAATATATTATTTAATATTTAAATAAAAACTAAAATAAAAAGAAATACTTACCATACAAATATTTAATTAAGAATGAATTGGCCACCGGATCAATAATAAATTTTTCTTTTGATTTTAATATACATATTTGTTATTAAAAATATCTATAAAAAAGTGTTTCATACTAATTCATCGTGTAGCTCAGAATTTGCATGAATAGCGTGTATAAAATTAGTGAAATTCTTAGCAAAATCAAGTAAGAGTATCACATCGAATTGAAAGAGATATGATAAATATATGTAATTAACATTTTCCAGTTATTCTGGAACAAAACTATTTTATATTATGAGTGGAATGCATGCACCATAAAATCTGCATATATTATATCTAGAAGTCAACTGGTTTAGCATAATCCAGCAAACAACATTGCATGTAATCAGAATTTAATATCAAAAACAACATATAGGAATGGATGTCCACAATGTTCACTGTTGTAATCAAACAGAAACGTGTCCTAAACACCCCAAAAAACAATGCAAAATACATAATTTTTTCAAGTATAAATAGGTTACACATTTCATTAACAAAGTACAAATAAAAAATATCTTTTATTCAAACCATTAACATGGCTGATATTAAACTTAGAATCTGTTTAGCGATATGTCTTATTGGCGTAATCTCAGCATCAGATGTAATACCTTCAGCAATTACTCATGTCTCTTCATTCATACCTGATCCTTCAAGTCAGCTGAGCACAACTTTTTATGTTACTAAGTGTCCTCTTGCTCTTCAAATCATTAAGGAAGACATAACCAGGGAAGTGTTGAATGATCGTCGATTGGGCGCATCCTTGCTCCGTCTTCATTTTCATGACTGCTTTGTTCAAGTAACGCTTTGTATTTTCTAAAGTTTTTTTTACACCTGTTTTTGTCAAAACAGTTCTGATATCGTTGCTTGATTTTTAAAGGGGTGCGATGCTTCAGTATTGTTAAAGGACAATGCAACTTTCAAGGGAGAACAAAATGCTCTTCCCAATGCCAATTCTCCGGGGGGTTACGAAATCATAGACAAAGTAAAAGATAACCAGGATTCTATGTTGACACTCTTTTCTACACCCTACACCCAATTCACTGTTCAAAAATACTTGAACAAATTTTTTAGAACATGGTTAATAGTGTGTATTTTATTGGTTAATGAAGTAGTGAACATGGTTAATAAATTATAGGTAAAATAATTGGTTAATGACATAGATTTTTGTGGTTAATGCAACTGTGAAGTTGGTTAATGCGCAATTTTATATTTGTGTTATAAAATAAATTTTAAAAATAAATATATTTTTTTTAAAAAATTAATATTTTAAAAAATATATATTATTTTAATAAAAAAACATTGTTAACCGTATAAATACGGTGAACAGTGCATACGGTGTAGGTGTAAGTATTGGATGTAAAAAAGGGTGTAAGAATAACATTTTTGAAAGATAAATTAGAGACCTATTGCCCTAATGTTGTTTCATGTGCAGATATCTTAGCTGTTGCAGCTAGAGATTCTGTTGTTGCTGTAAGTATTTTCTTTGGAATGTCTTTTTTATTTTTATGTTTTACAACGAATACACTTTAAGCAGGGTGTATGACATCCCTATCACACGTGCCAAATAGTTTGAAAGGGTTATAAAAGACAAATAGTTTTCAAAAATTATTTTGTATTTTATTCGACATTCTTTGAATATGTGCTCGGCACTCGTATGACATTTCGAGAATTCAGACAAGTGTTTAATAAAAAAATATTTTTATCTTTAATACTTTAACACATATTGAGGCAAATGTTATCAATGAAAAATTAAAGACATTATTATAAATATATAGCATTGTCGGAATTCTATATTTTTTACATTATCAATGTTAGAGTGTCTGAGTCGTGTCTCAGTGTCCGTGTTGAAGTCTATGCTTTGTAAGTTGTTGTTTAATGTATACTGAGGACTGACAAATTTATACATTTAGCTTGGTGGACCTATTTGGCCTGTTCGTGTGGGAAGAAAAGATTCAATAACTGCCAATTTGAACGTTGCAAATTTAGATTTACCTTCTCCCTTCCTTAACCTTAATGGCCTTATTGATGCGTTCAAGAAAAAGGGTTTCTCAACTGAGGAAATGGTTGCTTTATCAGGTAAACACACATAAATGTTTTTTGAACAACCTTTTTAGTAAGTTTGTGCGATATTTGATTAATCAGATGTATAGTGGTGCAATTTGTTATCCGTTTAACTGTTATTTATGTATAATTTTAATTATATACATATAATTAGATTTTGAGTTTAAAAAAATTCAACAAGTTGGATATGTTCTTCAGGTTCTCACACAATAGGCCAAGCAACATGCGCACTTACCAAGTCAAGGATTTACAACGAAAGCAACATTGCATCTGATTACAGAACTTCGTTGCAAAAAACATGTCCAATAAAGGGTGGTGACAACAACTTATCTCCTTTAGATGCCACAACTCCCAACTTCTTTGACAATCAGTATTACAAAAATCTGTTGGACAGAAAGGGTCTTCTGCATTCCGATCAACAACTCTATAATGGTAGTTCTGGTTCCCTTGATTACAAAGTGTTATCTTACGCAATTAATTCATTACTCTTTAAATTAGATTTCGCTAACGCGATGGTTAAGATGGGAAATCTCAGTCCTTTAACAGGATACCTGGGTCAGATCAGAAAATATTGCAGTAGAGTGAATTAAGTTTGAGTTTGATTCTCTTCAACCGTCGAAATCCTTGTTGATTAAGGTTCTTTGTTTCGAAGTCTTCATTAAGTATAACTCAATTCTTTTTAACAAATTTACAGAAAAAGCTTAACTCGAGAACTCTCTAAGATGTCAATAATCTTAGTAATATTCTTACCTAAGCATGCTTTCAATTCTTATTCTTAAGAATTATGTTTTGGCCACACTACTAGAAAACTTCATTTTAGCTGCGAATTTAGCCTCGGCCACCGACACCGAGGCTAACTAGCCTCGACAAAACCGAGGCTACTCAAACGCAAAAAAAGCCATTTTAAAGTTTTTCTTTTACAATTATTTTTATTTAATTATTTAGACACGGCTTGGCCGAGGCTAAATTTTTTTAAAGTATTAGACACAGTCTCACCGAGGCTATTTAAACGCAATAAACTGATGAGTTTTTCTATTTTTTAAATATTAGACACGGACCAGCCGAGGCTAACATTTTAAATATTTTTCAAATATATATTTATTTTATCTGGTAGACACGGATGAGTCGAGGCTAAAGTTTTAAATATTTTTCGAATATATATTTAATTTATCTGGTAGACACGGATCAGCCGAGGCTAACATGTTTTATTTTTTTATTTTATCTGGTAGACACGGATGAGCCGAGGCTAAGTATTTCCCACCTTGTTTTTCATGTTTCCGTCTTAATTCCTTTCAGAGAACACGAACCCTAAAATTAAAGACATACATTTTCAGAAGAAAAAAAACCCCTAAAATCAATGTAGTGAGTTTCATCTCTTCGTTTTCATCTTCAAGATCATCGATTCTTCTGAGTGGGTTTATTGGTCTCTGATTCTTCTTCTGCTTTTTTCAACCTCAAATTATCTTTGATTCTTCTTCTACTTTCCAATCAGGTCCTAAATCTGCCGAGTTTGCGCTGAAAAGACATCTGAGTTGTAACTCAGTCCTTTACACATTGAGCCATGCAAGTGGTGTCAAATGCTCGCCGAGTCTCTCGAAGCACCGAAGAACCGATTCTCTCAGGGCTCATACAATGTAATTACCAGCAAGTGAAGTCTGAACCATTGAATTTCTTTGCGTCAAAGGGTTTTTACAGTTCTGGAGCTGATAATTTATAAGGGACTCCAACAGGTTCCTCATTCAATTGTGAACTGGAAATTCCCTTTTTGAATTTCATTTTTGTGATGTTTACTGATTTGTATTGTTGAATTTTAAATGTAAAAGCAGTATGTGCATGTTAAATGTGTGTTGTGTTTGTATGTTTGTTTGGTTCATTGTTGAGATTTGTGTACTGCAGATTGACGAACATGTTCAGAGAGAAATCATGAATCATAGATCGTTGAAGCATTCTAATATTGTTACATTCAAAGAGGTTAGTTACTTTACTCAAGATCCTTTCTATTTTTTTAACTTGTGATTATGTTTTGCTCTAGCTTCTTGGTTTGATTCAATTTGTTATGGATTGTAGAACTTGTGATTAAGTCTTTCTTTGAATGAACTTTGATGAAATGACTATGCTGCTGGAGGAGAACTCTTTGAGAGGATAAGTAGTGCTGGTAGATTTAGTGAAGATGAGGTAATATAGAAACTGAAGTTACCAACCATGGTTTTAAATTGCGGTCGCCGCGTATTACAGCCTGCGGCTATAGTAATATGTAGTGTTGTTACGATATACTCCTTATCATTACAATGACTAGATATTTTTAGTTAAAGGATGTTTTTTATGCAGCAAATCTGCCATAGAGATTTGAAGCTTGAAAATACACTCTTAGATGGAAGCACCGCGCCACGAGTCAAGATTTGCGACTTTGGTTACTCAAAGGTAACATGTTTACAAACCATTACAAGTCTAGAATCTTTTTTTCAAGTGATATTCATTTGTTTTTACCTTGTCCTTTAGTCATTTGTATTGCATTCGCAACCAAAGTCTACAGTAGGAACTCCGGCTTACATTGCACTCGAGGTCCTTACAAAGAAAGAATATGATGGAAAGGTGAGTCTTACTTTTTTCTTATGCATTTGGATAATGTTGAGTGTAACCGGACGCAATCAACCACATTGGATGGTTCAGATTCCAATGCAGAGTTTAATTTGCTAACTATATTTTCATTGAAAGTTATAGGTTGCATATGTTTGGTCTTGTGGAGTCACGTTATACGTGATGTTAGTCGGCGCGTATCCTTTTGAGGACCTTGAGGATCCAAAAAACTTTAGGAAAACAATCACTATGAGTGCTGTTATTTGCAAACTTTGTGAATCCTTAGGCAAAATGAAATTTAGAAAGAAGACTGGGTTGTTTAGTCATACTTTCTCTATTATGATGTTTTAATCGTACCTCTCTTGGTTAATTGCAGAAGATACTTAGTGTCCAGTACAAAGTTCTTGATTTCGTACGAGTTTCATTGGAATGTATACACCTTCTTTCTCAAATATTCGTCACTGATCCTGAAAAGGTATGTAGTTTGTTTAATGTTGAAAATCGAGTTATATACACCTTCTTTGTTTAATGTATACACCTTCTTTTTGTGATTGTTGATGTAACGAAGAGGGTGAACTGTTATATAGAGGATTGAGGCTAACTGATTCAGGTAGGATTTTGGTCAGGTTTGTTACAAGTTAGGGCAAGGTTAGATGGTTAGTTTATTGCAGAGGAAATTAGTTAGAACTTTTAACACTGTCAGCATTCTGTTAGTTACAATTAGGAGTTAGAATGCTAGTGATTTAGAAGATTAATGAAATGTTAGTTTATGGCATTTACAAACAGAAAAATCAATTAGTTGCTCTTCTACTATTATGTTAGTAAGTGAAGAAGTCGAAACTATGTTGAAATTTGATTGTTAGCATTTGGGACTTGTTATCACTGGATTGTTAAAGCGAACATGCTGTTAATGGATTGTTATAGATTGAACTAAAATTGAGCTACTAAATATGTGTGTTAAAGACACTGTTAGTGATAAAATGAATTGTTGTTATGCTATGGGCCTATGGCATCCAAGTTATGTTGGAATGGAAGAGGCTAAGTACAGTAGGTTAGTTGTTAGAGAGGTGTTGATTAATAATGCGTTGATATTAGTTGCTAAAAACGCAGGTTGTTAGCATTTGAACTTTAATGTTTTAGAAAGGAAAATATTAGTCGACATTGGATTAATGGTGGGGTTCGAACGAATGAATTCCTACCGCGATGTTGAGATCTTGCTGTAAGATTTGTTAGAAATTGTTAGTGAATATGTTGCCATATTGGAATTAGTTATGATTTGAGTTAGTGAATTAAAGTAATAGAAGCTAGTTATAATTGGGATAGTGTGAATTTGCATTAGAGTTAGTAACTTGTGATAGCTTTGAATTAGTTTAGGTTGATGTTAGTATATTTAGTGAATTGAATGGTTAAATTAGGATGAACCTGACAGCTAAGTATGGTTTGTTGAGTTGTGATAAAAGTATAATTGATGAATCAGTTAAAAGTTGATTGCAATATAAGACTGTATTGCCATGAAGTTTTCTATTATGGTGTGTGCATTTTGGCATTGCAAACATATAGTTGCTAGATGGTTTTGGACTGTTAGAATTTGAATTGGATATAATTTGATGTTTAGAAAAATAGAAACTGTTATAGAAATTAGTTAGTAAATTTGGTTATTTGATTTTAAGATTGGTTCATGTTAATTAATTGTTATGTAAGGAAATTGTTAGATTGAAATGGATGATATGTTAAAGTGTTATGAAAGTTAGTTTTGAATTTGAAGTCATGAACTAAGCTGCTATTGTATTGTTAATACAGTGAGATTATCATGTGAATGAATTGCTATGATGACTGAATTGCTTGAACAAGTATGGCCTTATGGGAATTTATTTGCAAGTTGTTGGTAACTTATTAGAATTGGTCATGGGAGTTAGTTAGGATGTTATTGCTAATAGTTGTGTTGAAATTTGATGCATAAACTGTTATATTGAAACCTACTTAAACCACTTATGGAATGTGTTTAGCTTATTGATGCTTTGGTATATGTTGGATGCAGGTAGCTATTATGCTCTTATGAAGGTTTTGCATGGCACTTTGGTTCTGGAGATGTAGTGATGACAATTCAGTGATAAAGAACTTGAAGAGGGTTCCACTGGTTGTTGCCCTGGTGTCTGAACTCTTGGCTGCATATCTGATGTCACCTATTGAATCAGGATCTGTAGACTTCGCCGAGTTTGAATCGCAGCTTGTGTACCTTTTGATTGCCTTACAAAATGTTGGTGTTTATAGGAGCTCAAGCTTCAGGTGATAAACATGCTCCAATTCTCATGCTTGTGTGTATGTGTGTTTTTGACATGTACGAATGTTTAACATGTGTGTATATTCACCTTGGAAAAAAGGAGAATTTGCTTGACTTTATAAATTTTGGTATTGACAGCAGTCAACACAGACTAACACCTATTGTTTATCTAGGTATGCCTATTTCCTTACCTCCTTAAAAATATCTCTCTGTATTGATGAATCATTTGGTCACTTAGTTATGCTCCTAGTTAATTAGTTTGTGACACCTTTAATGAGAAGCCTTGTATGATTTTCTATTATTTTGACAAATTGTGACACCTTCATATGTTTTATCTTCCTGCTGAGTTTTTTGTTTCTTTATTAACATTTCTACTGAATTTTTTCATGATAAATCATTATTGTAGCATGCTCGAGAACTTTCCCCAGATCTTTGGATCCAATTTGTAGGCTTATTAACTTTTGCTTCTAGAAACTAATTGTGTACTACTTTTATGCAGTGCAATTCAACAAGCACATAAATTTGTAACAGAGATTGCAGATGCAAGTGAGACAAGAAATGTTGGTACCTTTTCTCTATGTAAAATGCAGCTGATTTTATAGTATCATATGAAGTTTAAACAATATATATAGTCGATAACTTTCATATAGGTGCTATTATGACTCCACAGGATCTTACTCTTTCAATCAAGTAGCTTGTAACAAAAGTTGGGAAATATAGTTACCCATCTATATACTCCATCGAACATCAATTATAAGCTAAAAAACTCATATTCGGTTATCCAATATATAAGAAAATCTCAACTAATTTCACCATAATTAGTGATTTCGTTACTTAAATTTCATTCAATAATATAGATTTTATTTTTTAATATCAATTTTATTTCATGGAACAAGTTCTCATAAAAGGCAGTTAAAAAAATATTGTCACTTTTTTTATTTCATTTAAGATATCGAGTTGCAGTAACAAAAAAAAAAGAGAAGATATTGAATTGCAGTTAACCACAATTTTATTAGCATGACATTAGGTATTTTTGCTTATAATCGAAACCAGTTGAGTAATGGTGTGTATTTGTTTCGGTTCCAATTTGCAGGCAAAGTTGTTTATTCTGCTGTATGGGTTGCTGCCTTTTCATTATTTATGGAATTGTTGGGCTTCTCTACACAGAAATGGGTTACTGCAGGAGGTTTTGGGGCTTTTGTTGACTCTGCTGGTCGTGAGGTATTTGTTGTTGTTTATAATCATCTCGAATCTCTTATATTTCACTATTTTAGTTGTAGCTATGATATTGTGGACCTATTAACATTAATGTTATCTGTTTAGATATTTACAAACTTCCTTTCAAGCGTGATGATTCACGCAACTCGGCCTTTTGAGGTAAATGAATGGATTCAAACAAATATTGATGGATGTGAGGTTTTTGGCACTGTTGAGGTGTGTTAAATTGCACCTTTTAACTCTTGAGTGTGGGAAGGAACTATATATAAACATATTACATGTATCATGTTTTGTTTCTATAATAATATAACAGAAATAAATTATTATAATATGTAGTGATTTTGAGATCTCTGGGTTAGGCATAGATGTTTCCTGCTATGCAGCATGTTGCTGGTGGTCCCCAATAGTTATACGAGGCAAAGATCGTGAAGCTGTACACATTCCAAACCACAAATTTACAGTGAACGTTGTGCAAAACTCACCTTATGATAGTTAATGTATTTACATATAAATATAATTTTTTTTTCTTCTGATTTTCACAGATTCTGATTTCTTGTTTTGTCAAGACCTCACATTTTGAAGATATTTGTGTGTTAAGGTAAGAATACTTCTTGTATACATTGGACATGCACTTTTTACGATACTTCCCCATACAGTCTTAACTCAACTTGCAAATGTGAATTAAATTGCTGTTAGAAACTGTTAGGATATAGAATAAGAAGAAATTAGAGTAGTTGAAGTAGTTATGAATTGTTAGAGTAATAGTTAGTTAATTGTTTAGTTAGGTTGTTTTTCTGTTTTAAGTTAGTTGCTTGTGATTCTTTGTTTATGTATAGGAAGTGTACAAATAAAGACTTCACTCCCTTAGAAATTGATATAAACTGGTTCTTTGCAAAGTAAAATTGGAACAATTTCTGATAGTTATTGGTACTTACAGAATTTCTGTACATAAATAACACAGAGACTGACATGGACCAGTTTGGTTCCTTTCAAGAATTCAAGAGTCTTGGATCTCTCCCTTTCCAAAAGAAATAACATGACATTATCTTAGTATGACACTTTCTTAATTTAATGTTTCTTTTTGACATCATGGCCTTTCTTATCTAGAAAGTATTAAAATGTAGAAGTTACATAGTTTATAATATTGATGCTGTAATGGACTTGTCACTGCCATTCTTATCTAGAAAGTATCAAAATGTTAGTTTTCCCCCTTATTGATAAATTGATTGAAGGAGAACAGGACATGACATAATTGTCATTATTGGAAAACATGGTCAGCATATATAGATTATACAATTGGAAAGCAGGCATAATTTTGTTGACTTTTACAATTTGACTTTAGCCTCGGTTAGGCCAAAGCTAAATATTTTGTTGACTTATAAAGTTTGAACTTAGCCTCGAAAAAGTCGAGGCAAAATGTTCTTTAGCCTCGACCAGGACCAAGGCTAAATATTACGTGGGCTTATGGAGTTTGACTTTAGCCTCGGTCAGGCCCAGGCTATTTTTTGTTTTTTGACACGGCTTCACCGAGGCTAAAGTAGACACGAATAAACCGAGGCTAATAGACACGGCTAGACCGAGGCTACATTTAGCCACGGCTCTTCTTGCCGATGCTAAAAGTTAGCTTCGATCGTTTTAGCCTATCCCCGACACCGACGCTACGCCGAGGCTAATTGGCTAGTAGCGGCGGTTTTTTGCCTTATAGCCTCGGAAAAGTGGCCGAGGCCAAATACAACATTTCTAGTAGTGCCATCACATGATTTTATGTGTTGGGTATTTTCTTGATTAATGAATATCCCTTGCATTGTTATTTTTGTGTTTTTTCTTTGGACATTAAGAATTATGGCATTTTAAAAATATATTCTATTCAATTGGTATCATCATGCCTTACCATTTCAGTTCAATTTTTGGTTTTTTTAGATTTTTTAAAAATGGATGATACTTTAGAAATACTGGTTGAGTTTAGACCTATTTACTACCGAGAAAAATCATTTTTACCTTGTGCGAAAAAAGAATTTTACCTCAATTTTATAGTCAAAGTAAATAAAGACGTTATAAAAAGTTTCCACTTTACTTCAAGGTTATAGATCCCCTAAAATAAAAATTGAACTACTCATGGATTCGAATTCCAGTAGGGATGGCAATTGGTAAGGTTGGGGTATGATACTGTAGTATATGTTCTCATACCTGAATCTGAGTTCTAAAAATTCTTATACCTAAATACATACCCTCATACTCGTATTCTATGGTATCTAAGTACCCGTAACCATACTCATTATTCGAAATTCTAATAAAAATAAATCTATCATCAAAAAATATCATATCATTTTAAATTTTTAGCAAAATTAATAAAAAAATTCAAGATTTTACTATTGAATTATGAAACAAATGATTTTTTAAACTAAAAGTGTATGAGTTTAATCGTGATGTATTCGTTTTAAAGAGATTGTAGGTGCATTCTTCATTTAGTTAGTCATGTTTTGAATGATGTCAAAAGTATGAGCAACTTTAGCGTTTTTGTATATTGGACGGTATCGGCCTAATTTTAGATGTGCATTGATCATCTTAGCATTAGGATGTATATAACATGTTGGAAATGATTGAAAATATCTTAGGCATGTTTCGTGCATAAAAAATGAGTTTTAAATGTGAAAAATGTTCCATAGTCGAGACATAGCTTGCTCAGGTCGACCTCCATGCCTTCATAATGGAAGTTGTAGTTTATGCCTTCAGGTCGCCTCAGATAGGCCGACCTAAGACCTATACAAGTCGACCTATTGCTTTCATAAGCCGACCTAATCACTTCAAAATAAAAGATTTCTTTTTCCTTTCAATTTTTCTTGCATTCCTTTTACTCCTTATCTTTCATACATATATATACTCATATATGCATCAGTTTCTAGCACGGTACTAGTGTAAAGCCTAAACAAAACTAGATTTACAAAGTAAACTTATCATCTTCAACCTCCCTTTTAGGCATCCACATAATCAAACTACACATAATCATTTTTTGATTGGGTGCCCATCTAGATTAGGGTTGATAACATCTTATTTTGGTTGGTGTAACCAAGAACGTTTGGTTGGTTTCTTTATTTTTTTTCAAATAAGATAATCAAGTTGGGGTTTTCCTTCAAGATCATCGAGTATTTGAAGGTCTTAGACAAGATCAAGAAAATACGAATTCGATCGAGTGAACGCCTAGGAACAAGGTTGGTGTACCTTGCAAGGGATAGTGTGAGATAGTAGATCGTGTTTGTGAATATTGGGTTCAAAAAGTATGTGTTTGGAATTAATCCGACTGAGCAAACACCTTGAGACGGGAGGTCTTGTAATGTAGTAACAAGAACTGGTGGATTGAAGTAGCATTGTTGGTGATTTGATCAACCTTTGATCAAGGGTTTGTTGTGGTAGAATTAACAACAAACCATAGGTTTTGTAGAGTTAGAGTTCTTCATATATTGTATATATATTATTTACAAATTAAGTTTAATTGCAATTATCTCAATTCGATTTCGAATTTCTCAATTCGATTTCGAATTGAGGGCAAACATACCCATAGCGAGACCGATTGGGAAAGTTCCTAAGAAAATCCTTCTCTCTCTCTCTCTCTCACTCATAAGTGTATATATATATATATATATATATATATATATATATATATATATATATATATATATATATATATATATATATATATATATATATATATATATATATATATATATATATATATATAATATATATATATATATATATATATATATATATATATATATATATATATATATATATATATATATATATATATATATATATATATATATATATATATATATATATATATATATATATATATATATATATATATATATATATATATATATATATATATATATATATATATATATATATATATATATATATATATATATATATATATATATATATATATATATATATATATATATATATATATATATATATATATATATATATATATATATATATATATATATATATATATATATATATATATATATATATATATATATATATATATATATATATATATATATATATATATATATATATATATATATATATATATATATATATATATATATATATATATATATATATATATATATATATATATATATATATTATATAATATATATATATATATATATATATATATATATATATATATATATATATATATATATATATATATATATATATATATATATATATATATATATATATATATATATATATATATATATATATATATATATATATATATATATATATATATATATATATATATATATATATATATATATATATATATATATATATATATATATATATATATATATATATATATATATATATATATATATATATATATATATATATATATATATATATATATATATATATATATATATATATATATATATATATATATATATATATATATATATATATATATATATATATATATATATATATATATATATATATATATATATATATATATATATATATATATATATATATATATATATATATATATATATATATATATATATATATATATATATATATATATATATATATATATATATATATATATATATATATATATATATATATATATATATATATATATATATATATATATATATATATATATATATATATATATATATATATATATATATATATATATATATATATATATATATATATATATATATATATATATATATATATATATATATATATATTGTTGTGATCAATTCGTTTGGAAATCAGCTTTTGATTATGTTTTGATTTATGGATTGTTGATATAATCATAATCACTTTAATTGTAATTGAACTTAACATCAAAAAATCGCACTAAGTTTCCAAACGTTATCGATTGCACACAAGGAGTTCGATAAATTGTGTCTATTGATTTTAATTAATTTTTGATCATTGGAAATAAGTTCTATTTGTAGCTTTCCATTTAATTGGTTTGTGATTAATCGTTGTTGAAACATTTGTGCTCATTAACATTCAATTGTGTAACTTTACACATATATGAGCTTTTCGATAGTATGTTTGGTTAGATGATTTGAATCAGATTGTTTCCGTTGTGCCATAAAACTTTTGAAAATCATTTTTGCCAAAAGTTCAAATTTTAAATTTATGATCTATTCACCCCCCTCTAGACCGAAGCTTATTGTTTAATAGAGACTGACATACATTTTTTTTATAATGATATAAATTAAAATATATAAATATACATTGTGCAAATATGGGGCGGGATGAGTACTAAGATACTCCTACCTGCACTCATATCCGCTTATTTTAATGGGTAATTACTCGTGCATATGTCCGTACTCATTTTGTATGTTTTTACTCTACATGTTATGAATATTTTTTGTGGGTACCCAATGAGTATGGGTACAATTGTCATACCTAAGTTTTATTTAGAACCAAAAATATGTATTTATTTTATAATTCATTTTATCCCATTGTTTTATATAAAACCGACACGAAATGTTTATTAATATTTTAATTAATTAAATTAAACACAGTTTTTATCCCTGATATGTTTCCTCGATTTTTCAAAAAATCAAGATGAAAACTCAAAATAATATTTTACTCCTTCATCAGAATGTTAAGTCACATTCCCTTTTTGCACCCTAGCAAACGAAAGGAACACTATTTTTCTCAAGTCAACGAAAGGAACACCAATCTTCTCCATCTTCTCTTACGAGGAAGGAAGCTCGAAACTCAAACCAACACATTGTTGTTGTTGTTGTTGTTGTTGTTGTTGTTGTTGTTGTTGTTGTTGTTGTTGTTGTTGTTGTTGTTATTGTTGTTGTTATTATTGTCATCATTGATGTTGTTGTTGTCTTCGTCGTTGTCTTTGTTATTGTTACTTTTATGATTAATGACACTTAAGGTATAATGTAGTGTTTTTATTTATGTATTTTTAGTTGTTTGTTGTTTGTTGTTATTGTTGTTTTATTAAGATGAAATGTTCAAGTATTTTCAGAAGTTGTATGTGATTATTGTAGCACCCCGATTTTTCATATTATTTTAATCAAGTTTTGGAGTGGTTTTGGTTTAATTATTTAAGTTGGTGATTTTCGGGTAGATTTTTGTGGAATTCAAATTAGTGTAGAGGTGAGCAATGGTGGTTTACTGATATATTAGATTTAGTTAGGTTTTTAATTATTTAATTAATAAAGAAAACAAGAGAATATTAACTTTGTGGTAATAAAATAGACTTTTAAAGAAATTAAGGAGGTGGGTGGAGTTATAGAGAGTTGAGGGAAGTTTTCAAAAATTAATTAAAATAAAGGAGAATTATGTTTTATTATTTAAGAAAGTAAAATAGGGAGAGTTTGTCATTACGTGAAAAATTTGTGAAAGATGCAAAGAAGAGAAGAGTGAAAACCTAGAAGAAACTTTTGGAAGGAGTAGAGAAAGAACCTTGTATCCAAAGTTTTATTGTTGTTGCAAATTCGAGGTAGGGGGATTTTTCATGTATGGGTACTTAAAAAAAAGGATAGAGAGGGTTCCTTACTCTCCTTCCTTCGTCCTTTTCTTTTTCCTCTTTGATGATGTTTGAGGCTGACGAAGGTTTGAGAAAAATATTTCTAAAGTGGTTAATGAAATTTTATTTCTTTTATATCCTATTGATTGTAGCTTTTGAATTTATGATGTATTGTGTTAACGCCTTGCGATAGGGCGAGTGTTGAATCGATATATGTGGATGCCTTATCATAAGGCGTGAGTTAGAATGTTTAATCCTAATTGATTGAATATGTGATGTTGATGTGATAACATGTATGATGTTTGAGTCATATTGGTCAAATTTATGGTTGATACTCAAATATATGAGTTTTGGATTGGATCTATTTAAAAGGGAGAAAAATCAGAAAAATCGCATATAGGCATAGAAGAGGATTGGCCGTCTTATTTTATGTGTAACTTGAGTTTCATAAGTTCATTTGAGGTTTCATCAATTGCGTTAGAAAGCTAATATGATAACATTTCTGTTGAAATGGAGAAATTGGTTCTATGAGTGCTACAACAATAACATTTTTCTTGTTTTTATACCATAGGCATAGTCAAATTTCAGTCTTGTGTTAGTCATCTTGTTTTAAGCGTAACTTGAGTTTCGTAAGTTCGTTTGAGGTGTGGACAGTTATGTTAGAAAGATGGTCTAACGAACATTTAAAATGTAGAGTTTCATAATTTTTTTCATAAGTCTATATTTGTTTGTGCTATTGTGAAGTTAGACATTTTGTTTTAGAGTTTATGTAGGAAATATTGTGATATTGCTGAACTGGATGGAATGAATAGAACTAGAGTTTCAATTGTGTCTGAAAAAGGGTTTAAGTTACTTTTTAAACTAGAGAGTTTTGTAATTTTATTATAAACCTATAATATTTTATTTTATTGTGAAGTGAGACACTTTTAGAGTTAAGGCAAGGGTTTGGGAAAACCCTTTGAGCGACTTAAAGAATTTCAATATACTTATAAATAACTTGAACTTGAGTTATTTGATTTATTTAGATTTGAGTTTGGAGTATTTGGCATTCTTAGAGTTGAGTTTGAGGTATTTGATATTTTTAGAGTTGAACCTAAAATGTTTAGAGTTGAGTTTAGAGTATTTAACATTCTTAGAGTTGAGTTTGATGTTTTTGATATTTTTAGAGTTGAGCCTGAAATGTTTAGAGTTGAGTTCAGAGTTTTGATATTCTTAGAGTTGATTTTGAGGTATATGATATTTTTAGAGTTGAGTTGAATAAAAGGGGTTGAGTTCTGAGTCACTTGATATGTTTAGAGTTATGAGTAAGATATTGAGTTATATTGATTTGTTTGGAGTGTTGCGTGTGTCAAAATGATTTACTTTTTGAGTCATATGATATATTCAGAGTAATCCTTATGACTCTTAATCTTTGAATAAAATGTGACAGAGTTAATTACAAGCTCTGTTGAGTTTTGAGTAAACCTTGTTGAGTGTTGATGGTCGTTGATGTTGTTTTTACCCTGTTAGTGAGCATTGTTGAGAAATTATATAAATTATATTATTATGCTGAGTTTATGTTGAATGCCTTATGAAAAGGAAAATTGTTGATTTATGTTGAGATGTGCCATTCAGATAGGAACCATTATTGTGGCCTTATATTGGCGATGTTTATATATTATGTTGAATTAAACTGAGGTGTTTGGTTCAGAGTAGAACCATTCATTATAGCCCTATATTGACAATGTACATACTTTGGTTCAATGACAAGTTACTGGTTTAGAGAGAGGATCGATGACGATAATGAGACTTTGGTATTATGACGTCTCTTAGTTTCAAAGAGGAACCTGAGATGAGTACTGGAGTTGGAGGTTGAGACGAATATTGTATTTCTATTATTTGTTGCATTTATGCATCATGTATATCGGAGATAGGTGTAGGGACTTAGGTCCAGTAACAAGTCTTTGGTTTAAAAGAGGGGACCAGTGATGAGTCTGGGACTTCGCTCCAATGTTGAGTCCAGGTTCAGAAAGGGGACATAGGACGATGATAGGATTAATCTGTAACATAACTTTGATATCAAAAAATTTGGTACCACATGCATTGGAGTATAGGAGAAGAATACATTACATACATAATAACATTTGTGATTGATTACTATTGTGAATGATCTATGGGATTGATGATTGATATTGTTGAGTTATTCTTGTTGTTTAATGCACCATTAACATTTATGAATTTATTCTCACCCCTTGTTTGTTTTTGTGTTGTTCTTTACTCTAGTGGTATCGATACTCATGTAGAGGAGCCTTAGCTACGATTGAATAATAGAATGATGTAATGGTCGTCTTCGTGGTTTATCGCTTTTGAGTTTGTTTTAATTTTGCATGTCTTTCTATTAGTGTAACAAACATTGTCAATATCCTCTATTTCTATTTCAATAAAAGCTCTACATTAACTTCTTCTATCTTCTTAACTCCTAACCCACCTACGCAAAAACGTTTACAAACATCGGCCCAAACTACCTAATATATCTTCTTAATTTCCTCCATACCACTCCAAATAAATTTATTCTAGATGCTCACAATCTGTTTCCAAACAGAAATCGGAGCTTTGATGAAAGCCATAAAGAAAATGGAAAGGCTCATTAAGAACGACTTAATCAACGTAACTCATTAAGAATGACAAGACAACCTTGCTTTAACTTTACCCAACAAAAGTTTCCAAGTATCAACTCTTCTTGTATTTGACCCAATAGGAATACCAAGAACAGAAAACATTTTGGCTTCAACTCTGTATGAGAGGAAATTGACAGGTGCATTCAAAAAGTAGTGAATAAATTAATCTCAATCACTCTACTTTTGTTGAAATTAACCCCAAGACCTTAAATAATTTCCAAACCACGCAATATAGATTTAATAGCCCAAACATTCTTCCAATTCCCTTCCCCTAGAAACAGAGTACGGTTCGCAAACTGCAATAAGTCGACACAACACTGACCAAGGAAAGAAAAACCTTTATAATCATCAATCTCAGATGTCTTCCTAACCAAACCTGCTAATCCTTCCACAACCATAATGAAAAGGAACAGAGAGACAGAATTACCTTGCCGCAAACCTCTTTCGACAACAAAATCTGTCGTTGGACTTCCGTTAACCAAAACCGACATCTGACTCGAAAATACCATAACTTCCATCCATCTCTTTCAAACTGCTCCAAACCTCATTCTCTTCAACATATATCTAAGAAAATATCAATTGACGATGTCGTATGCTTTCTAGAAGTCGAACTTAAAGAGGAGGCAATCTTTGTTATCACGATTAGAAAAATCTACTATTTCGCCGGCCCCTAAAACACCGTCTAACCACTTCCTGCCAGGAACAAAGGCTAACTAGCATCTTGCTATCAATAATTTAAACACTTTCTTCAACTGGTTCAACAAGAGCTTACTGAGAATTTTTTATAAGTTTCCAACAAGATAGATATGCCTATAACCATCCAGATTAGCGATAGAATAAACTTAGGGACCAAAGTTAAGAAAGAAGAAGTAATAGCTTTCGAGAGCTTCGCCTTGCTATGAAAGTCTATGATGAAGCGAGAGATATTCTCCTTAAGAATATGCCAACAGTTTCTGATAAAGACAAAGTTAAAACTATTTGGACCAGGACTTCTCGAGCCTTACAACTCCAAATAGCTTCCTCAATTTTCAATTCTGTGAATTATGCCTCTAAGAAAGCTTTATCCGTGCCTGATAGAGAACTGAAACTAATGTCGTCCAAAGTGGGCCTATTGACTTCAGGCTCTTTAAATTTGACTGAAAAATGTCTCCAAACCTCCTCACTAACTTCCCTAACAATTTCACACAAACCCCACTCTGAAATAATAGAACCGATAAAATTATGTCTTCATCAGCCTTTCAAAATGTTATGGAAACACTACTGTATTGAATGATCGTTCATTGGGTGCGTATTTGCTCCGTCTATACTTTCATGAGTGATGTGTTCAAGTAAGTTTTTGTATCAAGAGTTTTAAATTGCATTTGCAGTCATAGATGTAATTGTTGGTGTTGTGATTTTGGTCATTGTGGTTTATGCTATCTGTGTCGCATCCTAAATTTTAATTAGGACGAGCAACAAATAGATAGTTTTGAAGTTGGAAAACTTTGACATTGAAGAAAAAAATTTGAACACTAATATATGAATGAAATTCTCTAATGCGGTTACTATAACGACCTTAGGCGTAAATTAAAATCACAAAATAATTGTTGTTCCAAATGTTTGCGAAGGCTATTGCATAAGCAATATTGTAGTTAGAATTTTAGTTGCAGAACATAACATAAAATCACGTTGTTCATATCTGGGTTTTAAATTACGGATGTTGTTGCGAGTGTCTCAATTATTGTCATTGTAGTTATTGTGATGCATATTGTAGCGTGAATTTTGATCGAGAGATGTTTTAAATACACAATTGAGAAATATTTAAATTAATATTTTTAGGCTTAATTACATGCCCCATATTTTACCCGATTCATGAAATTGATCTCCATATTTTAAATTTAAAATAAATGAATTAATTTCGTGAATAAGTAAAATTAGAAGATCAAAACTGTAATGTAGCCTATTTTTTATTATCTAGCAAATTTGCAGCTAAGCTGCATGAAATTCGGAAGAATAAAAATGATCTTATTTGGCACAATGAGCAGGCTGAAGCGCCTAAGCTTTGTTGGTTAGCCTTTCATAAGTGGCAAGAGTGATTTCTGGTTGATCTAAAAAATAACAAGTCAAATATTTTGCCTTTTGTAGTAATAATGAGAAAAGTTCCCCGAATGTCGATCTCAAGGACTATGCACAAAGATTGAGTTCAAATAGTGGTTCAATTAAACAAAATTTATAGTTTGGTTTTATTTTGCAAATTATGGATTAATAGTGAGTAAATATGATAGAACAGTAAATTGGATTTGACAAATATGAGAAACATGATTGGGCAAGGTGTATGATTTGTCATGTAACAACTTTGAATCCTTATTTCATTAACAAGTTCAAAATAATCAATTATCGATTCTTTAGTCTATTTTTCCCAAAGTACTTAGTGGAAAAAACTCTGATTATTCATCCTAAATTCTAAGTCCCTAGGAATTTATTATGAAATTAAGCATTTGTGTTATCAAAAGTTTACCGGTTGCTATAGGGTATCCCTAGTCCTAGGTGAAATCTACTATAGCGTAATCGCACAAAAGATTTAACAATGGCGGTCCAACCTAATTGTTAATTGTTAATTAATCCCTATTGGTCCGACAAAGAAGGAATTACAAACATTGAACGATTAAATTGATTAAGATGGCCTTATCATCTCCATCGGTACTATACTAACCTGTAGCCGAGAAATATCTAAACCTCTTACCGGACATGAGACTCTAAACATGAGAGGGAGAGGTTAATTATATGGTATTGAAAAACCTTTTTTTAAATAAAATCTTTTCTAAAAAATATGTTTAAAAAGTTTTTGGAAACAGGCAGCGTAAAAGTTGTGGGAATACTAAAATGGAAAAGTAAAGATTTATGCTATGAGAGAAATTCACCAGAGAATTATAGAGGTTAGGTGTAATGAACTGACCTACTTCTTTCTCCTAGAATTCGTTCTTGAGATTTTTCACTATGATGAGATCATTTAACATGATTTGCCATCTAAATTCCTTTATAAGGATTTAAGTTTTACAACTCCTAACTTCATAACCAATAATGGAGTTTTAAATATGGAGACCTCATTAACCAACTGAGAGCTTCTATAATAGGCTAAATTCACAAACCAATTAAGAGTTTTAACTATAAAAACTCCCCAACCAATTAGAGGTTTTAACTTGTTGACATCGACAACAAAAAGAGATATTTTCACTTGGTTTAGCTCATAACCAATATAAAATTTCTCCTAGTGAGAAATTAAATTAATGCCCTTACACTAGTAACCCCCCGACATAGATATAATATTGCACGTTTAATAGCACTAAGGATAATATGAGAAAATGAGAGGGAAAGAGGATAATGAGATAAAGGTATGTGAAATATGTTTTGTGGTGTGAGAGAAATGGGAAAATAGCCATCTATTTATAAAATAAAAGGTGGCTCAAATATGGAAACAATGCATGTGCTTTTCAGTCCTCATAATTGATTATTCCAAGGGCATAATCGATTACTTTAGCCCAAAATTGAAAGATTTTTATTTCTAGCCATTTTCAATCATTAAGAGACTGCTCCAATTAATTATAGGCATTACAAAGTGAAATAATAGACTATTCTTTAGGTATGATTGATTATCCTTTTGTAAAACATGCTTCTACTTGATCAGACATTTCTTTAATCAATTAGCTAGGGTTTTAAAACAATTTTAGATGATTTTATAAATTCAAGAGTGGATGTTCAAAGGGTTGAAAGTGTTTGTGTGATTTTCCTTAATATGGTCAAGATTTAGTCTTATACCTTTACAAACTCTGATCACCAGACCTAGACTCGATGAGCTTTCATACTTCCTCTCTTTCAGAACTCTGAAGCTTCAGGTTCCTTGTGTTACACCCAAAATTTTGACCCCTTAGATCTTCATCACCAATTTAGGATCATATTCATTTGTTTATCTAACCATAACATATTTCAAGTTTGTCTTTGTTAAGTTACAGGCGAATCAGGGTTCTGTACAGTTAAGAATCGAGGGTTCGACAGTTTAATCAGTCAATGCATTGTATTGTTTCGCCATGAAACAAGTGTCTACACGATCAAGAATACTACATTGGGATAATCATGAATCCAATTTGGGGTTTTCACACAAAGATCAGGAACAATGCAGTTCAGGATCCCCGATTAGGGTTTCTGATCAGGAAAAGTCAACTGTGGTTTTACTTTTGATTTAAAAAGTGCTCCAATGATGTAATTATGGTCCATGAAGTTCATATGACTTATTGAAATCCCCACAAGAAGTTTCAAAGCCTCAGGGAACCCAGGACACCAATAGTCGATTCAGAGGTTTTCAATCGTTCGGTTCGTCTGACTGAAAAGTCAACCCATTGACCAACAGGGTTTTAACCCAAAATTGAAGCCAAATATGTGCCCAACATCATTTAATATCTAATCATGAAGTTTTGTGACCAATTGATCAATAATTGAGAAGTAATCAAAAAGTTGGGAAATTAAAGTTTTGAAAAGGGCAAAGCCAGAACTCCTTAAACACACAAGGGTTTTTGACCTAGTTTCAAGAGGAATGAGTTCCTAAAATAACCATAAATATTTTAGTACCTAATTGGGGCTTTCTAAAAAGTACAAGTGGGTTCCATAACTCTTCCTGGTTAGAGATAACCAAGGTCCACAAGTTGGCAAAAACTCACATTGGCAAAACCAGGTCAGCATGAGTTCTTTTGATTCCAAAACCTCTCCAAATCGATGTTAATCAAAGATTAAGCCTCACTTATGATTTTTATATTGATAATAAACCTTTTTACACCAATTCCCACGAAAATGGCACAAAGATCAAAGGAAATCATTATTTAATGCAAGTTGCAAAAGTGAATAGTAAAGAAAGAGAAAAAGGTGGCTACCATTGTCAAATCATCAACTTTAATTCAACAAGTCACCTCCTATCCTATCAAGTATGATGAAAAAGATATATAGGGTATGGAGGATATCCTAGTAGAGTGGATTAAAGATAAAGATGAAGATTGCATTGGAAAACTCAAAGATTTTCATGATGGAAGGTTAAAATTGGCAATTTGCTTCACTTTTGCCCATACCTTGATCCAAGGCCTTTGTCTATAAATAGAACTCACTTCCTAAATCATAAACACACAAGTTCCATGCTAGAAACAAGCTAGAACTCCCTTCCTTACACAATCACAAGTTCTTGCAAAATCTCATTAAGTTTCCAAAATCCCTCAAAATTTGCTTTTGAAAAACACCTTTCGAAACCATTTCCAAACTTCTTCCAACTCAAGAAACACTTCAAACACATAAAGTATGATGTATTGAAGCTATCCAAGTCACTTCCACACTTATGTAACAAAATCTTGGAATAGCTCTCAATATCTCTAGTTTTCTTATTGCTTAAGCTTGCTTCAAGAGGTAAACCTAAAACTCATAAATGTGAACTTTCCACTTGCATTCCACATGCTACCATGGCTATTTTTAGGTTTTTTCTACCATGATGTTCTTGAACTTTTTCAACTTGTAACTTGATTTTTTTCTTGTGATATTGATCTTGTATTATTTATAAATTTTTGTTAACATGTTTAAATAATCAAATTTGTTTGATTCATTGTCTTACCATGTGCATTTTATTCCTTTTATCATTTAGATTTTCATGTTTTGTTTACAAACTTAAAAACCACATAAACTCTCCATTTTAAATCATTTCTAAGTGGTTCTTTTTGCTAAATTCTTCTGTTAATGAGTATTTTCACATGGCATATGATTCATATTTTTATCTCTTTATCCTAGCCTTAGGATCGGAGTCACTGTACTCCAAGTAGTTGTCCCGCCGTGGACATCCTCTATCATAATAATCTCAACTTAGGCTTGGAGTCGTCGTGCTCTATTTAGTCGTCCCGCCGTGGATATTTCCCGTGTTTACATTTACAACTTTAGCCTTAGAGTCGCCGTGCTCTATTTAATCGTCCCGCCGTGGACATTCCCTTCCATTTAACATAAGAGTTCTTCACCCCTTAGTTAGGGGAACTACGAACGCTCTGATTTCTCAAAGTACCTTTTGAGAATACGTAGGCACAAGGCCCCGATCCTTGGCGAGCAACCTTTTTCTTTTTTCTTTTTTTTTCAACCTTTTCTTTTTTCCTTTGTTTCAACCTTTATATCTTTACCCTTAGCACATTTCCTTTAGCAGGCAAACTTTAGCAAACACAAATATTAACAAGAGGTTCTTGTAGAGTACTACAGATGTTTAGGATGTGAAATACCTACCCTAGGCATAACCAACCCCCGAACCTTTAGATCTCTCTTTGCTTAGCTTTAAGCCTTGCTTTTTTGCTTTGCATTTTTATAGGTTTTTCTTTCTTTAAACCTTTCCTTTTTTGGATAAATTAAAGTCCGGTTGTGAATTTAAGAATTAAAGATTCAAGTTAATCAATAGCTTGGTATCACGATTCTCACCGCAACACCTTGCCATATTTTCTTCAATTTTAACACTTCATTAGAACGTTGAATCTTATTGTAAGGAGGTTTCCTATAACTCTTCAAGATAAACACATCCATCATGAGGCAATCCGCTTGATCATAGTGACTTCAGCAAATGTTGCTTTCCATATGTTGTTGTTCTCCTTAAATAGGATCATATAATTTTGATCTCCAAGCACCACAACTTAATCTTCACATTTTGATCAACACAACTTGATAAATGAAACTTGTTATTCAAAACTTGATCAGTATAATTTGATATTAAAACATATCCACTCGATCACTATATCAGATTATCTTCATGCTTTATCTTGATAAACATATCTTAATAAACATATCTTGATCAACACCACTTATGATTCATCTTCATATCAAGAACCACCACTTGATCATATCATATGACACTGTGATCTTCAAGTAGCATCACTTGAACCAACAACCCTTGAGCAACTAGACTGATGAATACTTCACTTAAGATTATTGTCACCATCAAAACCAAATCAACAGGCTGCTTTAGACTTCATAACTTCAAACACATAAATCTACACCTCTAATTGGCTATATTCGATGAATTTTTTAGTGTCGTCTTTGTAAGAGATAAAAACGGTTACCAAAGGCCAATCAACTTCATCTCTAAAGCCTTGGTCGGACCAGAGATGTGTTATCAAAAGGTAGAGAAGGAATAATTAGTGTTAGTAAGTACATCCAAAAAGTTATGATGTAACTTACAGGCCCAAGCCATAGTTTTCCGGATTGACTTACCATTAAATCAAGTACTCCATTATTCTAATCTAGCAGGATGGCTGACAAAGTGGTCCATCGAGATGTTTGAATTTGATGTTTCCTTTGACAAAAGGAACATTGTACCAAAGGGGAAAATCAACCTCTCTCTTGAAATGCTTACAAGGAGAAGAAGCTGTAATACTCTAATTTTCACCCCTAAGATCCCACATATCATTTTCATCTCATTCCACAAACAAGATAGCAAACTTTGGTTCACTTTCTTTCCTCCACGGTTTTGTTCTTGAGAGATCACCGGGAACCTTTGTTTTCTTGTTTGTTTGATGTTTGTTTATGTTTATGTTTTCTAACCATTAATTAAAATCCAAAAATATGTTGGTTTTCTTTTTCTTTACTAACTTTTTCAGGAAGAATTTAGATCAAAGATATCAAATATCAGTCCCGCAGCTCGAATGAATTTCATCTAAAAAAAGTCAAAGTTGATCTGCAAACAATTCAAAATCATCTGATCAAGATATTCCCAAAATTTAATTGATTATTATTCAAGAGACTCCAAGGTTCATGTGTTTATTTCTACGCCTTCTTTGACAAGTCAAAAAAATCGAGCCAGAGCCAAGTCAGCACATCAAAAGGAAAATTTTCACAATTTTCATTGTGTTAATCGATTAACACATTAGCACATGCAAATGGTTAATCGATTAATCTGTGCACATTTTGTGAAAGTTGGCCAAATTCAAATTCTGCAGCATTTTTAGCACCAAATTCAAATGTCTCATCATGAAAATATTCTAGATCACTTCATTTTTATTCTCCTACTTCATCATAATTGATTCCCACCATACACCTCACTAATCACCATTTGATCTTAATTTTCCTTCCAAATTCAAATTCCCAGCCTAATTTTGTTTCCAAACCAAACTCCAATCCACCAAATGGTTCAAGCTTAAATCCTATGTATAGAGGCCTCATTTCTTTCATTTCACAAGCTTTTGATAGCCAAGTTCACCTTGTCAAATTCTTTCTTGACTCTCTCTTTTTTCTCCAATTACCAAGTTCACCAAAGCTCTTTCTTCCTTTGAAAGTTAGTAAGTTCATCATTAGAACTTACTAACCTTTGAGCTAAACCTTCATTCATTCACTTTTTCATCAATAATTTCAATAGATCAAGGTTTTTGAGTGTGTTTTTTTGGAGTTGATTTGAAGAATTTTCATATTTGAAGTGGTAATCTTTTGATCCATCTTTGTTGTTCTTGATACATCCTTCACAATGTGATCTATTGTTGATTCTTGTTGCTTAATCTTTAGGTCTTACAAATTTTGTTTCATTTGTGGTATTTGTTGTTGTTTAACTTGAATTTTCATGCACAATTTCATCCTTGGTCATGAGGTGTTTGAAGAAATGATTGATCAAGGATTTTGCAACATTCAAATTGATTTTCTGTTGTTTTTACAGTGCTAATCGTTTAACCAAAAACAGGCACAAACTAGTTAATCGATTAGTAGTTGGTTTCTGCACCCAGAATTGCAATTTTACACTGGTTAATTGATTAACCAGTTTTGCACTACAAATGGTTAATCTGTTAACTAGTGTCCAAAATGTAATTTTTGCTTGTTTTTGGGACTGTTTTGGTTCTTTCCTCTTCTTCTTCCATTCTCTTTTGATTTTTGTCTTAGAATACACTTTTAAAGGTCTTTTTACTCTTTAAATTCATTGGACTTAGAGTGTAGATGAAGTTGTATAAACATTTATTAATTCAAATCTATCTTTAAAGTGAATTGTTTAATTCATTTTAGGTGTTTTGAGTTAATGATATGTTTAGTGCTTTAATCCACCAAGATGAGTGAGTGAACTTAAAGATGAAATGATCTTGAACTTGTAATTCAATTAGGTTTTCTCTTTCCTCTTCTTTTTATTTTTTGATCGATGAAAATCTTCGATATCGTTTGAACTTATTTCAAGTTCTTGATGAAGATGAGATTATTACCTATTTTCTTTTCGTGTGGTATTGCTTTTGGAGAGTGATCTACATATCACTTCTCTAGCATGCATTAGCACTAACATTGTTATTGACCGACCTCAGATAGCCATGGTTTCTACATAAACCCGATTATGATTGCTTAACATAGCGCTAAACTGTCCCGTAATCGGAAAATGATCATTTGCAACTCAAACTTATGTTTGAAAGTCCAAGTATGGTTGATTATTTGTCTTAAGTCAATTAGCTATGAAACTTGCTGTTCGGAGGCTTTGATTTTATCAATTTTCTAATGAGTTTTCATTAACTTTGGCCTAAGTGCATGAGTTAACCATCGTTGATCATTTGTTCTAACAACTAATCACTAACTCACTAACATTATCATTGTGCTAATTTTGTTTATACTACTTTCTTGCTCCATATATCTCTTTTATTTTTTTATGATCCACTATTATTGTCTCATATCATATTATTTTTTATGCTTCTTCCATTTTTCCTTTGTCCACTTGGACCTTTTGTTTATGTTTATGTTCTTTTTCTTTTGTCCATTTGGACCAAAAACATTAGTAAAGGGTTAAACCCCTAAAAAAATTGTTCTCTTAATGGTGGATTATGGTTACTATCCTTTGCACTGGACTTAAATCATGGACCTCTTGGATTATTCTTGGAACCTTGGACTTAGAATTAGGTCTCTTTCAATATGCTTGGAGTATTATGGATCTTTGCCTTTATTTGTCTTGCTTATTTGCTTATGCTTCAAAATGGAGGGAATTCTTATTTCGCTTGTTATGGAGTGTGCAACATTTTGGTTAGATTCTTCTTATCCCTAACTTTTATTTGCTTTCTAGGATAGTCACTTCTTCTCCTCCTCTTCTTAAATTTTCAAAATCTTTTCCCTTTTTCAAAAAACCTTCTTGTTTTCAAACTTAAAATCGCTTTCATTATAAAAAACCTTGACTCTTGTCAAGTGATTTTCAAACTTGTTTTCTTTAATAAATGTCAATCGATGTTAATCACATTTTGACCAATTTTAAAAAGACATAAAAAAATACAAAAATTCATTCAAACTTTTTGTGACTTTGTGCACTTTTCATTTTAAAAATTTTCATAAAGTTTAGACATGAGTCATTTCGATAGATGAGATGTAATTCTCCTATTCCCCATAGTATTTAAGATGTTGACATTTTCCACTTAGATATTAAGTGATAGACTTTTTAATTTTAATGCAAGAAAAAATCTTCCATCTTTAGGTGATGCAAATGTTGTCTTATACTTGTGGACGACTAGTCGTAGTTTTCTCCTTTAAATGACGACTTGTATTTACATCTAAAAATCAATCAAAACAAACCAATTTTTTTATTTGTACCACAAACTACAAGGTTTTGATCCTATATTTCACTTTTTGGGTACAAAGGCATGAGGCGATAAGTCTCTCCAAACACAAAAATCGTAAAAAAATATTCTCTTCTCATCTCCCCAATCTTCTTTCAAGAAAACATTTTCAAACCAAAAAGTGTAGATATTTCAAAAGGCTCCTATAGAGTACTATAGACGTTTCAGGTGCTATCACCTTCCCACTATGTAACCATCCCCCTTACCCAGTCTCTGTTTATTTTGTTCTTATTTAGAACTCTTATCTTTTGTTCGCTCTTTTTCCTTTCCTTTTTTTTTGGATAAAATAAAAGTGCAGTGGCGACTCTTACATTTTGAGTTAAGTTAATCCATAGCTTACAGTCACAAATTTTCTCGCTACAGAAAAGTGGCGACTCTACTGGAGATCGAACCCAGAATCTCTAGTTCCTAAAAGGTTTCACCTACTTTGATTTATATATCTCTTTTTGTTTGATTTGTTTTTTATTGCTTGTTCTGTTTGGGTACCTGGTGATCTGTGTGGTGAGATAAGTCCTATACCCGGACTTGAGTGCACTTATGATAGGATGGTGTTATAGTCTTGTTGGCTTACGTGGAATAGTCCTTACTAAGTTGACTTTAGATCTCCCGCTCAGTGGAGGCCCCTTGGGATTACTAATGTCTTACTAGTAGTCGTATTTAGCATTACTTTTTCCAACCTGGGAGCCTGAGAAGCTGAGGACCTTATAACTCTTTAAAGCATCTTGGCCTTATTAGGACGTGGTGCGGTGGCTATTCAAGTGTAGATTTTAATTATTTGTTATGCGGTACCACACTCAGATGAGTTTCTCTTGAGAATATTGTTGGTTGATGAGTAGTCGTTTAAGCCGATAATATCCAAAAGATGGAATTATGAGTCTAGGAACTTTTTAGAACATTGTTCTACAGGTGATGATATAACCTTAGTACATAACATTGTGGGTTGGTTCTTACCTTGGCCCCATGCTCACGCCGAACCTTTAAACATGTGTGCTTTGTGCGATCTTGTTTGTGGGTGTTACATCTTACACTCATGCATTCATGGGAATTTTGTTTTAGTCAGTTTTAAGGATCTCATATATTTTCCTTTTGCAAACATCGCAAATATTGTTATTATGGATATTGGAAGGAGAGACACCCAGAAGTACGGTTTTCGAGCTCCTGATCTTACAGATTTGAGAAAGCTAGTGTCATTGGTAGTTGATCGTGCAGGCTTTAGATCTTGTTATGGGAGACTTCTGTTTGATCTTTCTACCAACATTGAAGATGGAATTCTGAACACCCTTGTGCAATTCTATGATCCTGTCTACCGATGCTTTACTTTTCCTAATTATCAGCTCATGCCAACCTTGGAGGAGTACGCTTATCTGTTGGGTATACCATTTTTTGATAAGGTTCCGTATACTTGTTCGAAAGAAGTTCTCAAGCCCTAAGATATTGTTGTAGCCACCCATTTGACGAAATCTGATATAGATGCTAATCTGACAGTTAAGGGAGGCATCAAGGGTTTCACTTCTAAGTTCTTGATTGGGAAAGCCACTTTATTTGCTAACGCTGGTCGCACATTAGCGTTTGAGGCTATATTTTCTTTGCTTATCTAGGGACTAGTCTTATTCCCTAACATTGACAACTTTGTGGATGTTAACAATATTAGGATTTTCTTGATTGGGAACTCTGTTCCGACTTTACTTGGTGGCACCTATTTCTCCATCCATAGTAGGACTTTTAAGGGGAACGATACCATCGTTTATTGCACACCTCTGCTATATAATTATTTTATTTTGTAGTTGCCACAATCATCTGTTTTTAGGGAAAACAAGAATTTTTTAAGGTGTTCTCAGAGGATCATGTCCCTTACTCATGCTAACATTACTTGGTCTTCTTCTGTTTGTGAGAATGTCCAGATTAATAATAGTTGTGGGGAATTCTCCAATTTTCCTATTCTTGGAACACAAGGTGGAATAAACTACAACCCGAGTTTAGCTCTTCGTCAGCTTGGTTATATGTTGAAAGATAAGCCTAAAAATATTCTATTAGAGGGTTTGTTTTTTTCAAGGAGGGAATGACTCTCTTGGTTTGAGGAGAAGAATGGCTCATGCTTGGACTAATATTCATAGGATGGGTAAAGGAGAGTTCGGAAGAAAAGTTTTCATTTCCTTAGAACCTTATACGCTTTGGGTGAAGAAGAGAGCTAAGGAGCTCAAAATGCCTTATCCTTTTGAGAAACCCATGACTACAATGGTCGCAACACCACTGCCTATTTCTTCTGATGATATGAAGAATTTTCAAGATGCTTTGGCCAAGATGAAGCAAAAATATGAGATGTTGGAAAGTAAGTTTCATGCTTCTGACAAGGAGAAGACAGAATTGCAAAAGCAGATGAAGGAAAAAGATGACTTGATTGAGTTGCTTGAGCGACGCACTATGAAGAGACATGCAAAGGATTTATTTTCCTCTATTACTTCATTATTACATCCTCCTACTTTTGGTGCTTTGAAAGGTATTATGGATCAGCTTGTGTTAGAGAAGACCGCCATGAAGGACAACAATGAGAGAGAGAGATCAAGAGACTCCGAAGGAAGTATCAGCTCGGATCGTCATCAGATGCTCCTTAGGATTTAGCTTTTTCTTATTGAAGTTTGATCTTTTGTAACTTGTACTTCCAAGTGTAAATCTTTCCAATATTCAGTGAAATGAAATGTTTATCAGAATTTCAAAGAGTGTTATCTCTTTACGATGTTTGTAATTGCTTAAAGAATTAAAAGTTGAATGAGACATTTATATTTTTGCATTTGCATTCGCATCTTATGCATTGTGTTTTGCATTTTCCATGTGTCTTATTGTTTCTTTTAGTCTTCATTCAACTAAGTTGTCGCATCACTACAACACTCGAGTTAATCTCAAGAAAAAGATGGATCAATTGCTACAAGAGAACTGCGAGCTCCGTGAAGAGGTGATAACTCTGAAGGATAGTTTAGAAAGACTCACTGCTATGATGGAAGCTCTGGTGGCTACTCAAAATCAGCCAACACCACCTCCTTTTTCTCTTGTGCAGAGAATTGTGATTTCTGAGATTGAATCAACGCCCATTTCTGTGGCCCCGGTTAATGCTTCTCAATATCAGATGCCTCCTGGTTTCCTTTGGGGCATGCCTCTCAATTTTGTGCCAGAGGGATATCAACCTCCTGTTTCTGAAGGTCCGAGTGCTCCTGCCGTTATGACCGTACCACCTCTTGTGGTTAATGTTATTTCTAGTGCTGAGATTCTGGTTGTTCCTACTGTCGTACCTGTGCCACCATACGTAGTTCACATTATGCCTTATGTTGAAGAGAAAATTTTCCACACTGCTCCGAGCAAGAGTTTGGATGATCATATGGATTATTTTCAAGAACAGTTTGCTGAGATGCAGAAAGAAATCAGGGCTTTAAGAGGAAAATAATTATTTGGAAAGAATGCTCACGAGCTTTGTCTTATCCCAAATATGAAGATTCCTACCAAGTTCGAGGTTTTGAATTTTGAGAAATATAAAGGGAACATTTGTCCACAAAGCCATTTGGTCATGTATGCCAGAAAGATGTCCACCCATACTGACAATCATCAGTTGTTGATTCATTATTTCCAAGATAGTTTTATTGGTGCTGCACTAAAGTGGTACATGGGACTTGATAGTTCCCAAATCAAGACATTCAATGATCTCGGATAAGCTTTTATTTCTCAGTATAAGTACAATTTGGATATGGTGTCGGACCGTGATCAACTTCGCGCAATATCTCAGAAAGAAAAGGAAACTTTTAAAGAGTACACGCAGAGATGGCGCGAGATTGCAGTTTAGATAAGCCATCCGCTTGAAGAGAAAGAGATAACCAAGATCTTTCTGAAGACTTTGGGTCCGTTTTATTTTGAAAACATGGTTGCGTGTGCTCCTAGTGATTTTACGAAAATAATTAATATGAGAATGAGATTAGAGGAAGCTGTCCGTGAGGGACGTTTGATAAAAGAAGGTAGTTTTGGAAGTACGAAATAGTTTGGTGATGGTTTTTATAAGAAAAAGGACGGAGAAATCAATGTCATCTCTCAAGAGAGGTCTAAAAGACGTAATCATCATCAGCAACAAGTAGCTTCTGTTACATCCATTCTGAAGGTGGGTCTTCCTCGACGGGCGAGTTTAGTTTGGCCATGCAGTCAGCCAGGGCTTGAGATTTGATGCTCCCCCTTGAAACGTACTAAACATCGTATTCCAAGAACTCTACTGACCAAGATGACATTCTTCTTGCTAGGTCATATTTCTTCAACACTTGAGGGACGTGATACTTTTTTTACCAGGATGGTGTGCCCCTAGAAGTATGGCCGAAGCTTTCTTGTCGTAGTGAAAATTGTAACACCCCAATTTTAGTAATTATTTATTTATTAAATTAATTGATTAATTGTGTAATTTTGTGCCTATTTGATTTAATAGATTTAATTGAATTATGTAATTCATTTGAATTAATTAATTTATGTGATTTATTCAATTTATTTGAATTATTTGATTTAAATGAATTATTTGATTTATTGAATTTATATGAATTGTTTGATTTATATAAATTATTGGATTTATATAAATTAATTGATTTATTTAATTTATATGAGTTAATTGATTTAATATATTTAATCTAAATATGTGATTTATTGAATTAATTAAATTAATTGATTTATTCTATTTGGTAGAATAATGTAGAATTGTTAGATTATTTAGTTGGGATTAATTAGGTGTGTGAATAATAAGTGGGAGTGGGTTGAGTTAAGCCCAATTGATTAAAACAATGTTAGGGTTTAACAAAAGAATATAAAGAGAGAAAAAGTTAGTAAAGAGGAAGAAAGAGGCAAGAGGGAAATAGGAGTGGAGAAGAAGAGAAGAAACAAGAGAGAGAGCTCAAGAATCATCAAAAGTCAAGGTAAGGGTGGGTCTTTACATGGTTATGAGGTTGTATGATGAGTAGTATCACATTTAGGATAAAAATCCCTATTTTTCATGGTTTTTAAATTGATGACTAGCAGAAGACCCGTGCGTCCGCACGAGTAAGTCCATTCATATCTTAGATCTTTTGATAAGGATTGATTGTTGGTGATATATAATTGTTATTATAAAATTATTAATAACTACAAATATTTAAAAATAAAGATGTAGAAAATTACCAACATGATAAATCCAATATGTCTAGTAACTAAAATATTTACAAATATCACTAATAACTATAAATATTTACACAAGAAACATGTCAACTAAGAAAATCTAATTGATTCTATGTTATTTTCAAACGAATTAAACGCCACATAATTGGTTTATTTATGATGTGTCAAGGCAGTGTAAACAATAAACTGTACCAGTTCTTTTAATATAGAGGTTAAAAGGTGTCCTCTAGTTACCAATCCATAGTTCAACACAACAGTCAATCAAAGAATTTTGTAGGTTGGGTGTCCTTCAGCAATGCATAAAATATTTTGAATTATGAACAACCAAGCTACCGCATCACTAAGACGCATTAAATAGAAGTTGTTATTGCATCTCCGTCAAATATTTGTTGCAAATCTTCAATACAATTCATATTGTATACATAAATTCATAGGGAAGTCAATATGTTTCTTTGGAAAATTAATCATCATTTGGAAACTCAGTAACACGTGCATTCTTATCACGCAAAAGAAAAATCCGGAACCAAACAAAAAATTCAAAAAGTAAGAAGTATTTAAATACAACTTGTATACCTTATGAGGCCTCTCAGTTATTGGATTTCCTTCAGCAAGAATGTCCAGGCCATATATTTCTGCAGCTCGTGAACTCGCAATAGCTCTAATGTGTCTTACACAATTTATGGCCCTTGTCTATTCACAAAATATTAATAGTTAAGACATGTCACTGTACAACCTAGTCGATATGTAATTTCACACAAAGAAAATTCATAATATACCTTATCAGCAACAACAATATCCTGGTTAACAACTCTGTCTACACCTAAATCGTTAAGCACCACCCTACATTGAGCAAGAGCCTGCATATGAAAAGATCGGTTATTCATTGCCAACATGTAAGCATATTCTAGAGATACATTTGCAATCACAAGAGTTTGCACAAATCATAAACCAGACCAGGACCTAAAAATTGGCATGTTTATATAAGCCAATAGATTTGCCTCCATTGAGAAATAATCACTAAATAATTCACAGTAAATATGGTTGATTTAATTGGTAGAACCACAGTTCAACTGCCTATAAGAAGAATATGATTATATCAATACAATAGTTATAATTCAAAAACTAAAGCATCGAGTCATAAATTGAATTATGGAACCTTAAATGCATCTTCGTAATCGTCACATGGCATAGTCTCACATTTTGGACACGCTTTCAAAGTTGCATCCTCAGTGTATGATCTCAGCACTCCCTATATTGAACAAATCATTTGTTGGCAGCACGACAAACACTGTCATAGACATTTGAGCAGAATAGTAAATAGAAATGCATACGCATGATACATGATAATCCACGTGCGCCTTTGATCCATCACTTACAAAAGAAGAATCATCAATAGACGTTAACGGCTCTGCAATAATTATACAATTTACATCATCATGCTACGGTAAGCCAAAAATCATAAATTTCGAACACAATTGTTAATAATTGCATCACAATCATAATTACTCTATGCCTTTCTGCAAACACCTAGCAATGACAACTTCAACCATCAATGCCATTTTCTCCAATTTCAATTAGAGATATATAAGTTCACAATTAATAATCAATGATGATATTATAGAGCAAAGAGACAACACATGAAAAGAAGAATGGTTTGAACAACGCATTGGGAAGCATGTTGATATATCCATATTTATAGGCACCAATCACATTATCAATAATTGTTGAAATTAAATTAGTAAAATGTTATTTAAAATGTAAGATAAAAAAGTTGAAGTTTGGGAGAGATTCTAACCCCGAGAGACCATTGCAATTTGCTAAACCACCAAGATCAAATAAGCCAGCACAAGACAGAAACCTCCACAGCGTCATTGCCGACTGCAGTGGCGCTGCAAATGGCACCAGCTTTGATTTGCTAGAAGGCAGGGTCCATGGCGGTGACCTCATGTTTTTTGGAGGAAATCTAAAAAATGCACTTGATGGCATCTGAAGAGTGAGAGAGTAATGTACGGTGACTCTCAAGTTGTATGTAGATTTCACTTTAGAAGATAGAGACTGTTCCATTCCTATCATGGAATTGTGCATAAGTATTTGTACTGCATGTACAGTAACTCAATTATTATTGTTTACGTGTTGATAAGTTGATTATTAGCCATTAGGCTCTTATTCTTTGTAGTGTTTTCTTCATTCTTAAATATTTTATAAGGTGGAAATTCAAACAATAAGCACATAAATCCACTGCCACAAACAGACTCATAAATTTGTGTATGATGCAAATAATATATTCTTATAGAGTCGTTATAGCTGCTATTTGAAAACAACGTTTGACAGTAAAAAATCCGGAAACATCAGCATGCTCCTCAATCCACCAAAGCAATTATTCGATTGCGGAAACTGATATATATATATATATATATATATATATATATATATATATATATATATATATATATATATATATATATATATATATATATATATATATATATATATATATATATATATATATATATATATATATATATATATATATATATATATATATATGTCATCTAGTTTAAAAAATAGAGATAAAAGGAGATATACCTTCTCTGCACCATCATTTTTCCAGAGAATGCGGCTTTGGTGATTTACATCTAATGAATGATTACCATCAAAAGGATCTCTACTATCAAGCTGGCTTGTGTGCCCATATGAAGAAGTTGCAGCAAAGTGAAAGTGTGAATGATGAGTTGTTTCATTATCATTGCCAGGAGGCAAAATCTTATATGCCACACCATTATAAGAATTTAAAATCCAATAATAATCACGGGTTAGATCCAGCATTTATCGGAATGTCTATTTTCATGCCAGTACAAGTCATTGCATTGTGTCAATATCCAGTTAACTTCGTTGATATCTCCTCAGGGGCTAGCCTCATTGTATAATAAGTAACAACATTATTACCTTCAAAGCAATAAGAGGTTAGAGACATTTAATAAAAAAAATTATATCTTCAAAACCAAAGGGAAGAATTGTGCCATTTATCAGTATACAATGTGTACAATTGTGCAATTATTAGTATACAATTGTGCCAGTTATCACCTGAGTAATCAAAACCAAAATACAATGTGTACATGGGAGATAGTCAAAATAATTTCATGTTGTCCAACTAGATGTAGAATTAGTTCTTGAGCAAAATATTGTGAATGAAAAAAAAACTATGCAATATGGGATACGTATATTGAACTGCATCTTTAACTATTTGAGACTGCATCAATATCCATCAATTAATAATCCCTGACATTTGAAACCAGGAATCCAAATGTGTATAGTATATAATCTCGTATGAGGTCATGCTTTCGTAATATAGCGAACCCACTCGAGTGTCGTAGCCATCTTTTCCCACACCCTCACATAGTCAATTAAATAAAACCGTTGAGTTATTAAAAGATGAGAAGTAAAAATAAATAGAGAGCATACGACAGATACCTTAATGTTGCACCCTAAAATTTGCTCAACCTTATTCACTGGGTTTATGTTTCAATATCATTAGCATTTGCATATATAGTCATGTACATAGCCTAACCATCTGCATAGCATAAGCATAGCAAGTCATCCAACAGGGGACCAACCATTATTCTCATCTCTAGAGGCCTATCAAGAGGTTATTATCCTAGTTCAATCTCATTCAAGTCATCAGAAAAGAATTTGAAAGCAGAGAGTTCAATAGATCAAGCTTTGAGTCTATCTCCTATCTGAGGGCATCTGAGGATCAACAAGGGAGTTATGAGCTGTGAATTGAGAGCATGGGGAGTATCTAGACATCTTGGAGGACTTAGAAAGTCATTTGGAGAAGAAAATAAGTTGTTGATATAGTCACAAGAGTTGTGGATGAAGACAGTCAACTAGGGTTTCATCTGGGTCAACTCTAGGTCAACTCTAGGTCAATTGATTGATTGAAAGGCATTAAGGTCTATTGGAGAGATGTGGGGTTCATCATTTGACATGAAGAATAAGGATATGTTGTTATTCTAAGAAGAAATCAAGAGAAATCAAGGAGAAGAGGAGGTCCTAAATTAGGGTTTCTATGTAAAATCCCCTAGTTTAGGTCAAATTTCCAAGCAAGATAAGTCAAAATGCAAGCTTCAAATGAATCCTTGGCCAACATGAAACTTGTAGAGGATCTCAAGACATTTAATTTTAGTGGTGGAAGATATCAAGGAGATTCATAGAACTCAAGTTATGGTCCTTGCAAGTTACAGGTCATCTGAGGTATCTGAAATTTTGTCTGTGAAAGTGACTTGGCTTCCTAGCTATTTTTACCCCTCAAGGAGATTTCAAATGAATTTCTGGTCAACATAAGAGTTGTTCCTTATTGTCTTAGCTTTCTATAATGGTATAGTATGCCTTCATAGTATGTGTGGAACTCTACTTATGGTCTTGGCAAGCAAAGGGTATTTTGGTCATTTGTGAATTACAGGTCATTTTAACCTATGCCCAAAACTCATACAAGGAAGCTTCAAATGGAAAACTTTACAACATAAAACTTGTTCCAAATGACATTTTGAGTCTATAAAAGTGACCATGAGAGATTGGAAAGATTCATAGCACAAGGTTTCAAAATTGTTGGATTTAATGAATAAAAATGGCCTTAAAAATGAGATTTTTCATATCTTGGCCAAATGAAGCAAAATTATAGGTCATTTTGAATGGAAAGATCATTTTAAAGACATTGGCTAAAGTGGAATTTTGAGCTTAGTTCATATTTTGTGAGTTATCCATGGTTGCTTGTAATGGAAGAAACATAAACCAAATTCAAGGGAAAGAATGCAAGGGAAACTTCTCCAAGTTTCTAGGAGGTTCTAACCTCACCTATATATTGATACAAGATGGTTCATGCCATGGTTGGTGATTCCATTTGTTCAAAACCCCAAGCTCTACACACTTTCTCATTTTTGCATAAGCTTCACAAACTCTCCCAAATCTCCATCAATCCTCATATCTTTTGATTGAATCTTCATCATCATCATTCAAACACCATAATCCACATCAAGATTGGTAGATTTGGAGGAAGAATTGTGCTATCCAAGACAACCATCCAAATTGCAAGAACTTCTCAAGGACAAGATTCAGGAGGTTTGCACACTAATTACTGCATACAGAATTCATCATCAAGGTTACTGAGCAAGTTTCAATCACTGCAAGCACCAAATTCAAAGAGTTGCATACCTGTTTTCACCAATTGCACCAGGTTTGTTTTCTCTTCGTATTGCATGATTTAGTTAGAATCTTAGGGTTTTGATAGGGTAGAATGGTTAAGATAGGATAGAGGATTGATTGGGATGATTTTGGAGAAGTTTCATGGAGTTTGAGCATGATGTACCAATTCTGTTAAGGCTTATAACTCTTAGATTAAAGCATGATAATCATAGGTTAGTAGCTTGAAATAATCAGTGTGAGATATAGAGCATGTTAGGATAGAATTGAGCAAGAATTGAAGCAATGTATATCAGGTGATCATGGTAGAATCAAACTGTTATCCCCATCGGGTTCGATTGTATGTTGAGTTCTAGAAAGAATCATTGTTATGGTTGTGTAGAGGGAAGAAATTAGGGCAAAATTGCTTTTGGAATCGTGTGATTTCGTGGTGCATGGAGGGAGAACAGAGAGCTGGAAATTCGCGCATGGTGATGAAGTTTCAGGACCTAGGGTTTGCTGGAGGTTGAAGACAACCCCTGGGCCACACGATCACACTTTGACCTTTGACTGGAGGACTCATCTAACGGCTACGATTAAAACTGAAAATGGAGGGAGATTTCAAATAATACACACCGTTTCATTTAGTAGAGGGAAATGGGCTCAGATGCTATTGACACCCCCACGCGTGTGAAGCCCACTAACTTGAACTGTTTGGCCCTGCTATTCTCACCCCCCATTTATTTCTTTTTTTATTTCTTTTTAATTTCTTTCATTTTTTTATGCATCTTATAAAAATCATATAAAATTGAAAAATCATTATTTTTTGATGGTTCTTTTTGCATATTTTTCTTTAAAGAGTCTAGAAAATTATAAAAAATAAAAATTGCATTTTATTTTTTATTTGATATTTTTCCCATATTTTCCAAATAAATAGCATTTTAAATAGTTTCATTTCATACATAAATTTGTTGATTTTTGTTCTAATCAATGCTTTAATATTTTTTGTCCATTCTTTTTAGGTTGTTTAGTTTAGATATTCAACTTATAGATGCAATTTAATTCATATTTTTAGGAATTTGTTTTAGGTGATTAGTTTAAGTGTGAACAACATGATCAAATTAGGGTTTTAAGTGATGACTTAGGTGAATTAGTCCATTTCCCTTAGGACTTAGGGATTAAATAGTTTAGCTATGGGGCTATAGGGGCTATGGGTAGTTATTAGATCCCCTTAGAAAAGTCAGGATTCCCCTACTGCTATTAATCTACTGTATACATCTGATTGACTGGTGTGGTGTGCCCTCTGGGGTTATTGCTTGCTTGTTTGGGTGTTGGGATTTGTCTGGGGATTTGGGGGAAGCTGAAGACTTGTGAAGATGATGAAGCCATTGGAGATCCATAGACTGCAGACCAACTTCCAGAGTTGGAGAAGATATTTTTTTTGCCATCAGCTGTTAAGGAGATTAAGGTTTAGGAGCTAGGCAGAGCTCTAGGTTAGAAAGCCTGATTCTCAAACATGGAAGGTTTTGACTGCCTCCATTCCTCTCTATGATACAGAGTCTCTCTGAGACACTCACCCCCTTCCTTTGGAAGGCTTGGTGCTATTGTCTGAGGGATAGAACTCTTGAGAGAAAATGTCTTATGTGTTAGTGGCAGTTGGTTTACCACCATTGGTAGTCAACTAATTGCTTAACACCCAATCCACTCTGGTGATTGATCCCTCAGCTTGGAGGATAGGACTTGAAGAAAAGCCATTGTAGACTAAAGATTGTCAGCCAAAGCCCTTGCTTGAAGACTGTGAAAATAGAGACTGCTGCTGACTGAAGCTTGTAGCTGATGAGAGATGACTTGAAGATGGATATTGATGCAGAGCTGTTGTGGCTGTTTATTTTGCTGTATTTCATTTCTCGATGTATTGATTGGTTTTCCTGACTGTATTGTTTGCTGTTTACCCTGTTGGGTTGAAAGTGAAGTCTGTTCACTTTTGCCTATTGTTTTCTAGGTTCGAGGTTGAGTGGGACTCCCTTGCCTCGCTTGTATTGTTGCATTCATGCATTTTACTGTTTTACTGTATATATCTGATATTGTTTCTGTTTCTGCCTATCCCTTAGGATCTCTGTTTCTCTCTGCGCAAGAGAGGAGCATGATAGACTCTAGGTCTTAACCCATGCATGATAACATTAGTTTAGTTTGATTCCCTTCGCAACCGTAGGTTAGAGTTCTGTCTCTTCTTTCTCAAAACAAACAGAAAAACACAATAAGATTTCAAACACAATAAAAGACACTTCTTCCGTAAAAGAATGTGAACTCATCAAAATGTCATTTTCGTCCGCTTGGACTGCTAATCAGAAAAACCTTTTTCAGAAGGAATAAAAATAATCAAGACAGACTTGTGTCGTACGTGGCCCGAACTACGTTTGCTCTGATCTTTCATGCTGTATGAAAGTACGTAGGCATAGGATGCGATATCCTAGCGAGCAACCTTCCCCTCCTTTCCCGTAGGTAGGCGAACTACGTTGACTCTGATTTTTCGTTCCAGGCGGGAATACGTAGGCATAAAGTGCGATACTTTGCCGAGTCATTTTTATTTTCATTTTACTTTCTTTTTAACCCTTGACATATAGTTTAGATAGAATAACAATCCATACCCGAAAACAAGCGTGGATCCCGTCGAGTACGACGGACGTGAGGGGTGCTAATACCTTCCCCTTGCGTAACCGACTCCCGAATCCAGGTTTTGGTTGCGACGACCATACCTTTCCCGTGTTGTGCGAGGTTTACTCTGAGCGTTTCCTTTCCCTCCCGTGGGATAAATAACGCACGGTGGCGACTCTTCTGTTCAGCCGACGCCGATTTTCGCAGTAGCGACAGCTGGCGACTCTGCTGGGGACTCTGCTGGGGATCCAACGTCCCCTGGCTGCCAAGGACTGCGATAGTTCTTATGCATTTGGGATCCAACGTCCCTTAAGAGAGTCAATCCTAACGCTTGTTTTCCCGTCGAGGATTTTGTATGGATTTATATTTCTGACCTTTATTTTCAGCTTTGTATATATGGATTATTATTGCTGTGTCTTGGGGTGTGACGGGTGTTCTGATATTGAGTGAGAAGTCGGACCTGGGCTTGATTGCACCTAGAATTAGAGTAGAGATTAGTTGGCGCCCGCTTGCTTTGCTTGCTTTGGTGTCCCGCGAAATCTACACTCAGACGAGGTTCCTCTGGTTGCCCTCCTGCCCCTTCCTTTGGTTGGCGTGGGTTGTTGGTTAGTGGAATTGTCGACTCTGGGGACCGATCATTTGGAAGTTGGATAAGTGAGGCCTCTTCAGGATTTGATGATGCCACTCCTTCTGGGAATCGTATCATCAACCTTGAAAGTCTGTGACGCCAACGACCGCATAGGATGCCATACCTTTGTCAGTTACTAGGACATCCACCTGTGAGAGGGTTTGGGGATATGCAGGTAACTAGACCTTCAGATACCGGTTATTTCTTGATCAGAGATCCTGGGTATTTATGAGTTATGAGGTCTGTCAGAGACCATTTTGGAGATGTGTTACGAGGTCTGTCAGAGACCAGTTGGATAGTTCTGAGGTCTGTCAGAGACCATTTTGGAGATGTGTTACGAGGTCTGTCAGAGACCAGTTGGATAGTTCTGAGGTCTGTCAGAGACCATTTTGGAGATGTGTTATGAGGTCTGTCAAAGACCAGTTGGTGAGTTATGAGGTCTGTCAGAGACCATTTTGGAGATATGATTTGAGGGCTATCAGAGACCAGCCAGGGTTATGCTGTGGGTCTGTCAGAGACCATTTTTTTTTATCTCTGTATTAGGTCTATCTGAGACCAGGGTTTGAGGACTCCTAGAGAATCTATCTGAGACTTCTTGATATGGTTCAGGCTATTCAGCTACGGCAGTTGGTCCCCGTTGCATGTTACTCGCATTGCATTTGCATACTCATCATCATTGCATCCCACTAACGTGTGTCTGTGCTGCAGGTGCATTTGCATTTCCCGAGTTCTAGTGTCCGGATTTCTGAGTGTTTGATCATGGCCAGCTTAAGAAGGACAGTCGCTTACAAACTGCCTACTCCTGATGTTGTTCCCCTGCTTGGGTTGATCTCTCTGGCTGATGAGGATGTTCGTAGGAGCTTCAGAATGAGCTATGGAAGACTATTGAGATTGGTGTGCAAACCCACAGAGATAGAGCTAGACGGGCTGTACGCTTTGATGCAATTCTATGATCCCGCGTTGAGATGTTTTACGTTTGCTGATTTCATTATGGGGCCTACCATTGAGGAGTATGTGGAGTTTACTGAGTTACCCGTGCAGAACCAGGTTCCATTCATTCATTCTGGCATTAAGCCCAAGCCGGAAGACTTGGCCAAGGCTTTGCATGTGGATGCTTCTGAACTGTTGACTACTATTTCCCGCGGAGTTCCCGGCTTCCCACTCCGATTCTTGATCGGCAAAGCTCAGGAGTACGCTAAGAGCGGATGTTGGATTGCCTTCAATGTTGTGCTGGCTCTGTGCATTTACAGCATAATATTGTTTCCCAATGTACCGGATTTTGTGGACTTCGATGCCTTCTACTTGTTTGCCGCTGGTAATCCTGTACCGACCTTGCTCGGAGATTTCTACCACTCACTGCATTATAAGAATGAGAAGGGAAGAGGAAAGAATGTTCATTTCTGTGTACCATTGCTGGATATGTGGTTTAAAAGCCACCTCCCCATGAAGGGATCTTTTGTGAAGAGTGCAACCATAGCTAGCTGGTCAGAACGCCTGATGAGGTTATCTTCCGAAGACGTTGAATGGTTTGATAGAGATCTGCTGGGATCTGAGCTTATCTTCAGTTGTTCTGGGTACCCTAATGTGCCGTTGATGGGAAGGAAAGGGTGTATCAACTACAATCCTTCTCTGTTCGTCCGTCAGTTCGGATATGCGTTGAAGAGCCCACCGAAGGAGGAAGATGTACAGGAATCTCTGTACTTCACTGGAGATGTGAAGGGGGAGTTATTGGCTAAGTTGCAGCATGCCTGGACGCGCATTAACCGAAAAGGGAAGCCGTTGTTAGGAAAGAATGATTGTCAGGCCTATGCACCTTATAGAGTTTGGATTCAGGAGAGAGCCAGTCAGTTGAGGATGCCATTTCCAGATGCACCAATTCTTGTTCCTATTCCGGTAGCGGAGCCAACCACTGTTTCTAGGGAAGCCTATGAGCAGGTTGTGAGAGAAAAAGAAGCCTTGTTGAAGATCAACAAAGGGTTAGAGCAGGAGCTAGCCCAAGTACGCAGTGAGAAAAACAAGGCCGTGTATGCTTTCCAACAGCAGATTGAGCTAATGAACAGATTAGGAGCTGAGTTGACTGACGAGAGGAAGAAGCGCGAACGTCTGGGGCAAGAGTTCAGAAGCTCCCATGACATGCTCGAATCCAAGAAGAAAGCGCTTGACATCGCTCACCGAGAGATCTCTTCTTGCAATAAGACTTGGAATGCCATGCTCACCAACAATAAGAAGAGGGAGGATAAGTTGAAGCAGCAAATTTCCGACCTCGAAGAGCATTTGAAGTCCAGCATCAAGAAGTGTGAGGAAGAGGTGATGACCCGGTACAGTCTCCAGAACGCACTGAACAAGGCCATCAAAGGCAGAGATGATGCTGTGTCTCAGAAGCGTAAGCTAGAAGATCGCTTCGGAGAGGGGGCATGGGAAGAAACTGCTGAAGACGTGCGCCGTGTTCTTAAGAAAAGGAACCAACTTGTTGAAGGGCTGCTCGATCGACCCAGTCATCCGGAGACCAAGAAGTTGCTAGAGGAGTATCAGACTTATGGGAGGATTTGATCACTTCATGTAGTAACTTGTATGCTTTATTTGCATAGTGCTGACCATCACCAGGATTGTTGGTTGAGGTCATGCCTTCTTGTTGTACTCTCAGTGATATTGTATTCTTGGTTTATTGGTTTCTCAGCAATATATGAGGCTTTCTGTGATTCAACTCCTATCTTTATATTGATATCACTGTCACTGCACCGGTACCTTCACACTAGAATCGGGGAGTGAATTTCCCTAACGCACAGACACACATTGCATTGCATTCATATTCATATTGCATCACAGGTAATCTTCGGATGGTGTCTTATTTCCTGCTTTGTACCAGGTACTTTTCAGGATTGCAGATCAGCACCCGCACCGCTATTCTACCCGCACCAACTGTCGTAGAATCATGGATCAAATGCAGAACGAGATGCAAGATGTGCGCGAGAAGCTCGCTCTCTTCATGCAGACCATGGAAGCTATTGCAAAAGGTCAGGAGAATTTGCAAGCCATGGTGCAGCCTCTGTTGGCCAGAAACGCCGGTCACGGTAATGAAGATCATCAGTCTGTACGGGTCGATACTGTTCATGGAGACGGCACTCCCACGCCAGTGGCTCCACCTGTAGTCAACATGCCTGCTGCTAATGTCAACAACGCTACCGCTGCTGTGAACGGTAACGTCGGGGTTGGGAATGAGACTGCTGTCCATAACGTTGGGCTTGGTGACGTCAACTTGGGTGATAATATGGGAGGCAATGGCTTTGTCAATGCTGGGTTCGGATTCAACGATCAGGGATTCGATAATGCGGGGAAATATGGTTTCAATGCTCAAGGATTTGGGCAAGACGGTTACGGTGTGGCCAATCAGGGCTATGGAGGTTTTGGAAATAGAAACGGCGTTGGGTTTATGGCTTTTGGGCCTGCGGGAGGTGTTCAGGGATACGGCAACAGAGACCGAGGTCCGGGGATGAATCAGATTAGGGCTGGACGTAATAATGGATATGACGGGTATGGAGCTGGGAATGGTATGTGGCAAGAAGATCAGCAGGAGGACGCTTTCTCCGGCGGAGGTTTCAAAGGGCCGATGGATGACTCCCAGAAGATCAGAATGCTGGAAGAGCAGATGAGGGGGGTCCTGAACCAAAGTGCTGTGGGCTTAGACATGGCAACAATGGGTCTGGTACCTGGCTTGAGGGTGCCAATCAAATTCAAAGCTCCTGCGTTTGATAAATATAAAGGGGACACATGTCCGAAAGTGCACGTACGAGCTTATTACAGAAAGATGTCGGCATACTCAACTGATGAAAGAATGCTAATGCATTTCTTTCAAGATAGTCTGTCGGGCCCTTCCCTAGAGTGGTATATGGGGTTGGAGCCAACCGATATCAAGACATGGAAGCAATTGGCGGAGGCATTCGTAGCTCACTATAGGTATAACAGCGATTTAGCGCCCAATCGGGTCCAATTGGCGGGGCTGTCGCAGAAGAAGGGAGAGAGCTTTAAAGAGTACGCGCAAAGGTGGCGCGATATGGCTGCCAGGGTCCGTCCTCCTGTAGAAGACAAGGAAATGAATGACATGTTCGTCGGCACATTCACATGCTTGTTTCATGACATGCTGTTTCACACATCTATGGCCAGTTTTTCAGACCTAATTCTGATGGGAGAAAAGATTGAGCGTAACATCAAGCAAGGAAAATTCCAGGTTGAGGAATCAACTGCATCTGGCAGTAATAGGAAGGCTTTTGGTGGGCGCCGTCAGGGCGAGGCAAGCGCAGTGTTTGGAAGCCGAGGCCGAGGCCGAGGCAGGGGACGAAACCAATATCATCAGCCGCAGCAGGTGGCGAGTGTTAATATCCCGTACCAGCAACAACCACTTCAGCAACAACAACCGTCTCAGCAGCAGCCAATGCAGCAGCAGCAGCCTCAGCAGGGGGCACAGCAGGCTCAGCGAAGATTCCAGGGTGGTAAACCAAGAAGAGTGTTTGAGAAGCCTCCCACGACATATGCTGATTTATCGCAGACATTGTTGGGATTGAACCTGGTAGAGAGGAGAACTCTGGCACCGATAACGGGAACTCCCCCGTTTGGTTACGATGCAAGCAGGCACTGTGAGTTTCATTCTGGGGCTCCGGGCCACGATGTAGAGGGTTGCCATGCTTTTAAGCACGTTGTACAGGATCTTTTGGACAATAAAACTATCAATTTCGGAACGGCAGGTCCGAATATAGTGCAGAAGCCCATGCCTAATCATGGGGCAAACGCCATTCTGACTGAGGAAGGGTTGAATCTGATTATGAATATCGACGATTTAAAGACGCCGCTGAACGAGATAAAAAGCAGATTGTTGCAAGGGGGTGTTTATCCAGGATGTGACGAGTATTGCTTAGAATGCTGGACCCTAGCTGGGGGGTGCGATGATTTGAAGAAAGGCATTCAGGCTTTAATTGATGGAGGCACATTGCAATTTGACCGAGCAGCAACTGAAGAGCCTGCAAGGGCAGTAGCAGATGATTAGAGTGATGTGGCCACTGTAACAATTCCTCGAAAGACAATCACTATTGCAGCACCAGCCCAGCGACCACCGATCACCATAACTAAGGCCGGACCGATCCCGTACGAGAACACGAAAGCAGTCCCCTGGTCATACGGGTTGGAGGTGTATTGTGACGGGATAAAGATTGATGTTAATAAGCAGCCAGCCGAGGCTGTGGATAATGTTGTTGGTTTGGGAGGTATGACAAGGAGTGGTAGGATCTTTATATCACCTGAAGTGGAGGCCGAAAGACTAGCGAAAGGAAAAGGGAAAGCGGTTGAGAATGTCCCAGTACAAGCAAGTGACAAAGAAGCAGCATCGAAAGATGTAGAAGAGTTCATGCGCTTGATTCGAAAAAGTGATTATAAAATTGTGGAGCATCTGCAGCAGACGCCGTCCAAAATATCTATCCTGTCATTGCTGTTGTGTTCTGAAGCTCACAGAAATGCTTTGTTGAAAGTCCTGGATACTTCCTTCGTCCCCCAAGACGTCTCTGTAAATCAGCTGGAAGGAGTGCTGGCACATGTGAATGCAGGCCACAGCTTGGGCTTCACCGACTTCGATTTGACCCCGAAAGGGAGAGATCATAATATGGCGCTGCACATATCTGTTGAGTGTAGAGGATCAGCAATGTCGCATGTATTGGTCGACACCGGATCGTCTTTGAATGTGCTGCCCAAGAAGGCGATGATGAAACTGGATGTTAGAGGAATCCTGTGCACGCCCAGTGATTTGGTAGTTAGAGCCTTCTACGGCACGCGGAGAACAGTCTTCGGATCGATAACATTGCCTCTACAAGTAGGGCCGGAGGTGTTTGCAACGGAATTTTATATCATGGATATACAGCCTGCGTACAGCTGCTTGCTCGGACGACCCTGGATTCATGGGGCTGGGGCAGTCACGTCTACCCTGCATCAGAAGCTAAAATATCTGATCGGAGACAGCATAGTCACCGTATGCGGAGAAGAAGATATCCTGGTCAGCCACTTGTCGTCATTTAAATACGTGGAAGTCGATGGAGAGATCCACGAAACACCCTGCCAGGCATTTGAAGGGTTGCGTATCAAGGACAAAGATCCCGGGCCGAGCAAAGTGCCAGAGATAGCCGTCTCATCGTATAAAGAAGCTCAAGCTCTAGTAGAAGCAGGAGAAGCAAAGGGCTGGGGAAAAGTGCTGGATATTCCTGTAAAGATGGACCGGTTCGGGCTGGGATACCGACCGTCGTCGTCAACACCTGTTGTGGGGGCACCCCGTTTCAGAGGGCCAATCACCATCTCTGCCAGTGGAGTATGTCATGAAACCGTCAATGCTGCTTCGGAGTCTGACGAAGGAGACAGCGACTGTGATATGGATACCTGGATTCAGCCAAGCACGCCAGGACAAGGACTGTGAAACTGGTCTATTCAGGAGCTTGTTCCTGTGACTCTTAAACAGTAATGCTATGCTTTCTTAATTGTTGAATAATCTGATGTCTCGCCCGGGGCATCAGGATTTGCTTAGGGCTGTGTTGTTATGAACATTGCATGTTAATCATTAAATAAATGGCGTTTTTTCATGTGCAAATACTGTAATCTCTGTCTTTCTTGTTTTATATTTTTCAATAAAATGGCAACGTGGCTATTCGCTTTACACGCATTTTGAAGCGCTTAACCATTCCTTTTGCAGGATAACATTTTCAGATGACATCCTTGAACCACCTATGACTCGTCCCGACTTTGAGCATCCGGTATTTCAGGCCGAAGAAGAGGTTGTCGAAGATAGTGACGTTCCTGAAGAACTGTCTTGGTTGGTGAAGCAAGAGGAGAGAGCCATTCTGCCTCACGACGAGGTCATCGAAATTATCAACTTGGGGTCGGAAGGGGTTGAGAAGAATATTCGTATCGGGGCCGCACTGCAGGGTGATATCAAGCGAAGACTGGTTGAAATGCTCCAAGAGTATAATGATGTGTTTGCTTGGTCGTATGAAGATATGCCAGGGCTCGATACAGACATGGTTGTGCACCGCCTGCCACTGAAAGAAGACTGCCCTCCAGTCAAACAAAAGCTTCGCAGAACTCGACCAGATATGGCAGTGAAGATCAAAGAGGAAGTTCAGAAACAGTGGGACGCTGGTTTCCTTGCTGTGACAAAGTATCCCTCATGGGTTGCTAACATCGTACCAGTGCCAAAGAAAGATGGCAAGGTTCGAATGTGCGTGGATTATAGAGATTTGAATAAAGCAAGCCCAAAAGACGATTTTCCGCTTCCTCATATTGATGTACTAGTTGATAATACTGCTCAATACTCCGTATTCTCCTTCATGGATGGCTTTTCAGGCTATAATCAGATTAAAATGGCGCCAGAGGATATGGAGAAGACCACTTTCATAACGCCTTGGGGAACATTTTGCTACAAAGTGATGCCCTTTGGTTTGAAAAATGCTGGGGCAACATATCAGTGTGCGATGACGACTCTTTTCCATGATATGATGCATAAAGAGATCGAAGTTTATGTTGACGATATGATTGCCAAATCCCAGACGGAGGAAGAGCATCTGGTGAATCTGCTGAAGTTATTTAAAAGGCTTAGGAAGTTCAGGCTGAGACTGAACCCTAACAAATGCACCTTCGGGGTGAGATCGGGCAAACTGCTGGGCTTGATCGTAAGTGAAAGAGGAATAGAGGTCGATCCTGCTAAAATAAAAGCGATCCAAGAAATGCCGACGCCTAAAACAGAAAAAGAGGTGCGCGGGTTTTTAGGGAGGTTGAACTACATCGCCCGGTTCATATCTCACCTAACGGCCACGTGTGAACCATTATTCAAACTGTTGAAGAAAGATCAAGCTGTAACGTGGAACGAAAATTGTCAAAAGGCGTTCGATAAAATAAAGAAGTATTTGCAGGAACCTCCTATTCTGATACCCCCAGTGGCGGGCAGACCCTTGATCATGTATTTGACGGTTCTTGAGGGAAGCATGGGTTGTGTTCTCGGTCAACACGACGAGACAGGGAGAAAAGAGCATGCGATCTATTACTTGAGTAAGAAATTTACAGATTGTGAATCTCGATATTCAATGCTGGAGAAAACTTGTTGCGCGCTAGCCTGGGCCGCCAAGCGTTTGAGGCAATACATGCTGAATCATACAACCATGCTCATCTCGAAGATGGATCCTATCAAATATGTATTTGAAAAGCAGGCGTTGTCAGGAAGAATTGCCCGTTGGCAGATGGTCTTGACTGAATATGACATCCAATACGTCTCGCAAAAGGCTATAAAGGGGAGTGTGCTGTCTGAGTATCTGGCGGAGCAGCCTATTGAAGAGTACCAATCGATGAGGTTTGATTTTCCTGACGAGGATATCATGTACCTAAAGATGAAAGATTGCGAAGAGCCGTTTCCAGACGAAGGACCGGAGCTGGGTTCCAAATGGAAGATGATATTTGACGGAGCTGTGAATGCTTACGGTAACGAAATAGGGGCAATCCTCACTACGCCACACGGGTCGCACATCCCGTTTACTGCCCAATTGACCTTTGCAGTTACCAACAATGAGGCTGAATACGAAGCTTGTATAATGGGGCTTGAAGAAGCCATTGATTTGCGAATCAAGAATTTAGACGTATACGAAGACTCAGCTCTGGTGGTGAATCAGATCAAAGGGGAATGGGAGACACGTCAGCCCAATCTGATACATTACATGAACTATGCAAGGAGATTGTTGCCTTTCTTCGACAAAGTTGAATTGCATCACGTACCGCGGGCAGAGAATCAAATGGCTGACGCCCTGGCCACTTTGTCTTCCATGTACAAAGTCAACTTCTGGAACGAGGCTCCCAGAATCGTTATCTCTCGGTTAGACAGACCAGCTTATGTATTTGCTATTGATGAAGCATCCGACGACAAACCGTGGTATTTTGATATCCTTAATTTCCTGAGAAATAAAGAGTATCCGGCTGGGGCATCCAGTCAAGATCAGAAGACTCTCAGGAGATTAGCGGGTAATTTCTATTTGAATCCGGACGGAGTCTTATACAGAAGAAACCATGATTTGGTGCTGTTGCGTTGTGTAGACGAAAGAGAGGCAAAGCTGCTCATGGGGGAAATACACGAGGGTACCTTTGGCACGCATGCTGGTGGGTATGCTATGACGAGAAAGCTGCTGCGGGCAGGTTATTTTTGGCTGACTATGGAAACGGATTGTTTCAAGTTTGCGAGGAAGTGCCACAAGTGCCAAATCTATGCTGACAAGATCCATGTGCCTCCAAGTCCTCTGAATGTGATGTCATCACCATGGCCATTCTCGATGTGGGGAATCGACATGATCGGAAAGATCGAGCCGACGGCTTCTAACGGGCATCGGTTCATTCTAGTAGCGATCGATTATTTCACCAAGTGGGTAGAAGCAGCGTCTTACGCCAATGTAACGAAGCAAGTGGTGGCCAGGTTCATCAAGAGAGATATCATTTGCCGATATGGGATTCCCGAGCGGATAATCACGGACAACGGTTCGAACCTGAACAACAAAATGATGAAGGAGCTCTGTCAGAATTTCAAGATCGAACATCACAACTCCTCCCCGTACCGACCCAAGATGAATGGCGCTGTCGAAGCGGCCAATAAGAATATCAAGAAGATCGTTCAGAAGCTGGTGGTGACCTATAAGGATTGGCATGAGATGCTACCCTTCGCATTGCACGGTTATCGTACGACGGTACGCACATCAACCGGGGCAACCCCGTTCTCGTTAGTATACGGAATGGAAGCGGTATTACCGTTGGAAGTTGAGATCCCTTCTTTGAGGGTATTGCGAGACGTTCAGCTAGATGAGGCAGAATGGGTGAAAGACAGGTTGAATCAACTGAGTTTGATGGATGAGAAGAGGCTAGCTTCTCTAGCATACGGTCGTCTGTACCAGAGCCGAATGAAGAAAGCATACGACAAGAAGATACATCCGCGAAGCTTTCAGACGGGCGACCTTGTGCTGAAAAGGATTCTCCCGCCGCAAGCAGATCACAGGGGCAAGTGGACCCCCAACTACGAAGGGCCATACGTTGTCAGGAAAGTCTTCTCAGGAGGAGCGTTGTTGTTGACTACCATGGACGGTGAAGACTTTACGTCGCCTGTGAATTCGGACGCAGTTAAAAAATACTTTGCTTAAAATAGACCCGCTGGACAGAAAAAAGAGAGTCCAGGCAAAAATGGGGCATCCTGGTGAACCAAAAACAGAATAAAAGGTTCGGGCAAAAGTTAGGGATAAAATTGAAAAAATGTACACCCGCGAAGTTGAAAACCTACACTGGGCGGCTTCGGCAAAAAAGGGTATCCCGGTGAACTGAAAACCCGTAAAGGGCGATTCACGCAAAAGTTAGGGATTTGAAAAGCAAATGACTGCGGTCCGAATTTGATATTGCAGTGAGCATCAGTGCGGGAGAATACTTGAGGGGTCGATTATCAGATACAACCTCTTCAGAAGAGCGAATACCGGGAAAGCATTAGAGTCGGACGAGTCATAGGAGGATCAGTTCGTGGTGTTCGTCTGCATCCCGTTGCCGACATGTGTACAAATTTAGTTTGTCAATATATTTATGCTTCTTGTGCATACTTGTATATTTGCTTTGTGTAGCTTCCTCTTTTCAGGAGTTACATTCCGTGTACGAAATTCTGCCCATTCAGGGGCCTAATCAATAAAATACGTTATTCAGTACTTGATACTAGTTCTTTACTGTTTTGTGCATGATAAAGCGCCTAAGTTTACTGAAACTAGCATGTGTATAACATCACTGGCCCTTGCCAACAACTGCTAAAGCTTTGAATTAACTAAAGATAACGTCACTAACCTGAATCGGTTTGGTTGCATAGGCTTGTCTTGTCTTGTTTGTGTTGTTGCAGGTTTCATAGCCGTACGAGGAAGAGGATCAGAAGATTGCATTAACGAAAGACTTGATCCCCACGCAGGTCATGCATGTTCTTCTTGAAGAAGGATCGAATTCCCCAGCTAGTCGTAGCTTATCCAAAGGACATTTTCCAGCAAAGTCGTTTATCCTCAACAGAATTGGAGATTCCAAGATTATAAGGCTGTATTCAGACGGTGCATCTCAAGCAGAGTGGGTTTAGCCTCAGAAGATTAATATTTCAGATCGGTGAGCTGTATTCAGGCAGTTTACCTTTCCCCGCAGGGTCATTTACTCTCCCCTAGCGGAGTCAGTTGGTTTCCCCAGGAGAATCATCCCATCACCAGCAGAATTCTCTTTGCAAGTGTTTTCATTCCTCCCGGTGGAACTCGAAGATTAAGACTATCCCCGATAGAGTTGGTGTGGATCATGGCATGTATTTTGCCGAAACACCGTGTGATACCCGGTCACTTTCCCGCAGAAGTTCAATCATACCAGGCGCATCTGTTAGTCTCTGGCAGAGTTATATCCCCCAGCAGGGAGTTCCTTCAACAAGGTGCTTGGTTAAACTTCCGTTTCTCAGATGAGTCGACTTCATCTTTCCAGCATTTATCTTGCTGGAATGATCCCGTAGCACCTGGCTATCCCCAGCGGAGTTGGCATTATTTTCAGCATTTATTTTGCTGAAGCAGTTCCTGTACCCAGCAGTTCGAGTCTGCATTATCATCAGCATATAGTGTCATACTTGCATTCATCAAATAAAAGTGTAGCATTTCCATGTCGAATGGAGCATTGCATCATTGTCGAACGCATGCATTTTGAAACATAAACTAGATTGGCTAACCGTTTGTTCCAAGTATTGTTTCTCTTGCAGGGAGAGAGAGCCCTTGCTCAGATGAATCAATAAACATTCAGGATCTCGACGTGGGACATCCGACGAAGTGTCAGTTGTGGCGCTACCCCCCACGGAGTCAGCAGGATAAGTTTCTCCTTATCCCCAAGCAGAACTATTGGTCATCAAAGGGTTTCATGAATCAGAATTTTAGAGGCTGCCGCCGGTTATCAGAACAGGCGTCTGGTAGCTTGGTTTCCAAATGTCCCCAGTAGAGTCAGCCTCGAAGTTGCTGTGACATCGGTGGTAAGAAGCTCGCGGACCAATGGAAGGACGAGTCCTAACGTGGACAGTTTTATTTACGGGATTTCTTTTGTGCTAGAGCTGATTGTTGGAATGTGGAGTCCTAACGTGGACATTTCCTCAAGTTAATAATGTGTGTTAGTCCTAACATGGACCGGTTCGAGTTCTCGGTATTGATTGGGTGAGGAGTCCTGACGGGGCGAAGGTTGATTGTTCTTCGTGTTGATGTCCTGACGTGGGCAAATTTATCCTTCTTCGTGTTGTTGGCGAAGTATGAGTCCTGGCCTGGACAAAGTCTTATTTCCCCAGCAAGTCGAAGACGCGCGAGTCCTGACATGGACAGGTTCTATTATTTCATCAGATGAAGATGTGAGTCCTTGCGTGGACAAATCAAAATATGTTTCCTTACGTGGAAAGATTGAGTCCTTACATGGACATATCAAGATAGGAGTCCTGGCGTGGACAAATCAGATTGTGGTTTCCTTACGTGGAAAAGTCATGATTCCTCACGTGGAACGGTTATTCCCTACGCGTAACGGTGGGTCCTAACGTGGACGAGGCAGTCCTAACGTGGACAAGTTTGATTCCTTACGTGGAAGGATTTGATTCCTTACGTGGAAAGATGTGATTCCTTACGTGGAATAAGTTGGAGTCCTTACGTGGACAAATCGAAAGAAAATGGGCTTCCTTACGGGGAGGAGAACGTGAGTCCTAACGTGGGCGATGTATTAATGGCATGAAGAAGTTTAGTCCTTACGTGGACAGATTCAAATCAAAATGTGATTCCTTACGTGGAAAGAGGCTTGTATTCCTGACGTGGAAAGAAAGAGTGTGTTCCTGACGTGGAAGGGGTTTAGTCCTGACGTGGACGGATTTAAAAGAAGACGTATTCCTTACATGGAAGAGTTTGATGAAAAAGAAGTTCGTTCCTAATGTGGAAAGGTGAGTTCTAACGTGGACGATGTTTATTCCTGGCGTGGAAGAGTTTATTCCTAACATGGACGATTTATTTCTGACGAGAAGGCAGACGAGCCATCCCCAGCAAAGTTATCGAGGTTCTCCGAATTGACGAAGCAGGCGTCCTGACGTGGACAAATTTCTATCTCTGCGATGATAAAATCTTTTTCAGGACGATGAAAAAGTCCCCAGCACGGTCGCGTGAGATCAGTGGGTGGCTGTAACAGTCAGATCCAGTTGATGAATGTCGTTCCCCCAAGCAGGAGCGCAGTTTATTTCTGCGGTTGGCAAATTTTGGGGTTCTTAGTATTCAACCGTCTCGTACCGCAAATGTCTGAAGGCTCCAGGCTCTTCACCCAATCGGGTCCAAGTCGTTTGAATAGGGGCATTTGTTGCACCCTAAAATTTGCTCAACCTTATTCACTGGGTTTATGTTTCAATATCATTAGCATTTGCATATATAGTCATGTACATAGCCTAACCATCTGCATAGCATAAGCATAGCAAGTCATCCAACAGGGGACCAACCATTATTCTCATCTCTAGAGGCCTATCAAGAGGTTATTATCCTAGTTCAATCTCATTCAAGTCATCAGAAAAGAATTTGAAAGCAGAGAGTTCAATAGATCAAGCTTTGAGTCTATCTCCTATCTGAGGGCATCTGAGGATCAACAAGGGAGTTATGAGCTGTGAATTGAGAGCATGGGGAGTATCTAGACATCTTGGAGGACTTAGAAAGTCATTTGGAGAAGAAAATAAGTTGTTGATATAGTCACAAGAGTTGTGGATGAAGACAGTCAACTAGGGTTTCATCTGGGTCAACTCTAGGTCAACTCTAGGTCAATTGATTGATTGAAAGGCATTAAGGTCTATTGGAGAGATGTGGGGTTCATCATTTGACATGAAGAATAAGGATATTTTGTTATGCTAAGAAGAAATCAAGAGAAATCAAGGAGAAGAGGAGGTCCTAAATTTGGGTTTCTATGTAAAATCCCCTAGTTTAGGTCAAATTTCCAAGCAAGATAAGTCAAAATGCAAGCTTCAAATGAATCCTTGGCCAGCATGAAACTTGTAGAGGATCTCAAGACCTTTAATTTGAGTGGTGGAAGACATCAAGGAGATTCATAGAACTCAAGTTATGGTCCTTGCAAGTTACAGGTCATCTGGGGTATCTGAAATCTTGTCTGTGAAAGTGACTTGACTTCCAAGCTATTTTTACCCCTCAAGGAGATTTCAAATGAATTTCTGGTCAACATAAGAGTTGTTCCTCATTGTTTTAGTTTTCTACAATGGTATAGTATGCCTTCATAGGATGTGTGGAACTCTACTTATGGTCTTGGCAAGCAAAGGGTATTTTGGTCATTTGGTGATTACAGGTCATTCTTAGCCTATACCTAAAACTCACACAAGGAAGCTTCAAATGAAAAACTTCCCAACATCAAAGTTGTTCAAAATGGGATTTTAAGGCTAGAATAGAAGGTGTGAAAGTTTTGAAAAGCTTGGAGCATGGAATTTTAAAAAGTGGTGAAAATGACTTAAAAAGGCCAATAACTTGAAAAAGTTCAAGTTGGAAAATGGTTTGAGAGATCTACAAAGCCAATAGGGGTCATACAATATACCAAATTGATTCCCAACATCATTTTAAAGACATTGGTTCAGCCACATTTTTGATTTTAGGTTTAAAAATTGGACTTCCTTTGTAAATTTGTTTCTCACATCATGGTAAAGCTTAACACAAGGCAAGGGAAACTTGGTTTTTCATGCATACACTCCTAATATCTCATGAGGGGAGATTTTCACTCAAGTTTACCCAAGGTGCAAGCATGATATGATATGATTCAAAATGCCATCAAATGATAAATTCATGAAAGTTCCATAAGCTTCTAGATCCCTCTAGGACCAATCTAGAAACTTCTCATTCTGTTAATCCTCTCCTATATAAGGAAATGAAGCTGTTTGTTATTGGGTTGGTGATTCTATTTGCTTGCAAACCATACTTTCATCTCATAACTCCAAAATTGCATTTTGATTCCCATCTCTCCCAAACTCCATTGTTTGTGCTAGCTATCATCATCATCATCATTCTCCATTGTTGTGGATTGAAAAGCAAGAAAAAGACACCTCAAATCGTGGCTGGATCATGAGTTTTTCTCCATCACTCCAAGTGGCGTGAAGCTTCGAATTGGCATTTTCAAGAGGTGTAAACACGAGTTCTCTTCACCAGCATCATCACCATCATATAAAGATCATTTGGCACCATTGGCAAGGGCTGAAACAAGGCATAGCAACCATCACCATATCCAATTGGTAAGAATACGTTTTGATTCCAATCACCATGATTAGCCATTGCTAGGGTTTAATGTTAAGTTATATGAGATAGAGACAAGATAGGGAGCATTTATGAGGAGTTTAGGACCATTTCATGGAGTTTCAAGATATGGTAACAATTCTTTCAAGATCAAGAATGGTTGGAATATGAGGTTTTAATGCATGTGGAATAGTATAGTGTACTCAGTGCAACCTATAGAACACGTGGCTACAATTATTTTCAAGGTTTGTTACAGTTGCATGTCAAGCTTTCATGGTGGACCCAAGACTTGTGGTGTTCGGTTTGAAGTGTAGAGAAGGTTTCAAGGTTAGCTAGGGCCATGGTTGGATAGAGGGGAAGAAGGAGATCATTTTTGGTCTTTGTTTCGAGTCATTTCATGGAGAGACGAGGATGTTAGGAGTGCTGGAAGAATCGTGCATGAAATGGAGGTTGTATGAGACCTAGGGTTTCTAGAGGAAGAAGAAGGCCACGCGCCGTTAGATCTCATGCAATGGTTGACCAAGACTCTCATCGGACGACTCACATTTGATTCAGAATTTGGAGGGAATTTCCACATGAATGAAACGATGTAGTTTCATTAAATGAGCTCTTTGGGCTCTTTTTCTTTTTGCACCCCCCTGATTCTGAAGCCCAATGCGTTGAACTAGCCCATCCTACTATCTGCACCCCCTTCATCTATTTCTTTTATTTTCTTTTTCAATTTGCATTTTATTTTACTCATCTTCCAAAATTCATAACTAAATAAATAATGCATGTTTTTTACTCATTCGTTTTTTAATATTTTCCTTAGCATGTCTAGAAAATTAAAAAAATATAAAAATTGCATTTTATATTTTTTTCGCATTTTTCACATATTTTACAAAATAATGCATTCTTTTCCTTAATTCATTTCACACTTGAACTTGTACATTTTTGTTCATGACTTTAGGAATAGATTTTTTGCTCATTCTTTTTGGTGATGTCAAATAATGAATTGTATTACTCTCTGGATTTATTACTAGATTTTTTAGAATAAAATTTGATTAGTTTAGATAATTGAACTTAGGATAGTTTAATTAGGGTTTTTAAGTAGTATACTTGAACTTCAACATTTTATTTTGGGGGTTTTAGGACAAGTTAGCCTATGGGGAATATATGGGGCTTAAGGGTAGTTAAATAGGATCCCCTAGAATCTATGTTAGGAATTTTTATTACTATATGCTATTTTTGGTTGATTTTTGAATTGATTGATCATTTGTGTGGCTCTTAGGGCATAGTTTGTATTGTTTTGCTTTCTTTTCTTCTCCTTTGGGTGTAGAGCTTTGAAGATTGATTTGAGGACCTTGTGAAGACCTTGTGGATGAAGCACATTGAAGACTCAAGATGGAAGATCAAGTTCAAATTCATTGAAGATGCTGTTTGATAGAGGACTGTTGAAGACTATAGGATTTAGGGTTAGGAAGAGCCTAGTCTAGCAACTTGATTCACAAGCATAGATGGCTTTGTTTGCCTCTATCCTTTCTCTATGATTCAAAGTCTCTTTCAAATATCCGCCTCCTTCCTTTGGAAGGATCAATGAATGTATTTGAAAGATAGAACTTTTGAGAGAAAACTTTCTGTTTAATGTTAACAGTTGATGAACCACCCTTGGTAGGTAATTAACTGTCTAACATTCATTCACTTCATCTGGTTGACTGATGTTCATCCTGGAGCCTGAGACTTGAAGAAAAGCCATTGTAGACTGAGGACTGGTGCTCAAGATCTTTGCTTGAAGACTGTGAAGATAGAGACTGCTGCTGACTGAAGCTTGTAGCTGATTGGAGATGACTTGAAGATAGATATTGGTGTAGAGCTGCTGTGGCTGTTTATTTTTGCTGTATTTCAGTTTCTGATGTATTGATTGGTTTTCTGGACTGTATTGTTTGCTGTTTACCCTGCTGGGTTGAAAGTGAAGTCTGTTCACTTTTGCCTATTGTTTTCTAGGTTCGAGGTTGAGTGGGACTCCCTTGCCTCGCTTGTATTGTGGCATTCATGCATTTTACTGTTTTACTGTATATATCTGATATTGTTTCTGTTTCCGTCTATCCCCTAGGATCTCTGTTTCTCTCTACGCAAGAGAGGAGCATGATAGACATTAGGTCTTAACCCATGCATGATAACATTAGGTTAGTTTTGATTCCCTTTTCAACCCTAGGTTTTTAGATTGGCTTCTCTTCTTATCTCAAAACAACAGAAAAATACGTAATAAGGGTTCTAACATCAATAAAAGACACTTCTGGCGTAAAAGAAGTTGAACAAATCAAAAGAGTCATTTTGTCCGCCGTGGACTTTTAATCAGGAAAACCTTTTCAGAAGGATAAAAAACAACAGACAATCCTGTGTCTTCCGTGGCTCGAACTACGTTTGCTCTGATCTTTCATGCTGTATGAAAGTACGTAGGCATAGGATGCGATATCCTAGCGAGCAACCTTCCCCTCCTTTCCAGTAGGTAGGCGAACTACGTTGACTCTGATTTCTCGTTCCAGGCGAGAATACGTAGGCATAAAGTGCGATACTTTGCCGAGTCATTTTTATTTTCATTTTATTTTCTTTTTAACCCTCGACCTATAGTTTAGATAGAATAACAATCCATACCCGAAAACAAGCGTGGATCCCGTCGAGTACGACGGACGTGAGGGGTGCTAATACCTTCCCCTTGCGTAACCGACTCCCGAATCCAGGTTTTGGTTGCGACGACCATACCTTTCCCATGTCGTGCGAGGTTTACTCTGAGCGTTTCCTTTCCCTCCCGTGGGATAAATAACGCACGGTGGCGACTCTTCTGTTCAGCCGGCGCCGATTTTCGCAGTAGCGACAGCTGGCGACTCTGCTGGGGATCCAACGTCCCCTGGCTGCTAAGGACTGCGATAGTTCTTATGCATTTGGGATCCAACGTCCCTTAAGAGAGTCAATCCTAACGCTTGCTTTCCCGTCGAGGATTTTGTATGGATTTATATTTCTGACCTTTATTTTCAACTTTGTATATATGGATTATTATTGCTGTATTGGGGTGTGACGGGTGTTCTGATATTGAGTGAGAAGCCGGACCTGGGCTTGAGTGCACCTAGAATTAGAGTAGAAAGTAGTGGGCGCGTGCCGGCTTTGCTTGCATTAGTGTCTCATGAAATCTACACTCGGACGAGGTTCTTCTGGTTGGCTTCTTTTTCTACCCTTTGGGTCGAAGGGGTTGTTGGTCAGCTGAATTGTCGACTCCGGGAACCGATCATTTGGAAGTTGGCTAAGTGAGGCCTCTTCAGGATTTGATGATGCCACTCCTTCTGGGAATCGTATCATCAACCCTGAAAGTCTGTGATGCCGACGACCGCATAGGATGCCATACCTTTGTCAGTTACTAGGACATCCACCTGTGAGAGGGTTTGGGGTTATGCAGGTAACTAGACCTTCAGACTACCGGTTATTTCTTGATCAGAGATCCTGGGTATTTATGGAGAGTTAGGAGGTCTGTCAGAGACCAGTTGGGAGTCTTAAGGTTTGCCAGAGACCAGTTGGAGTTATGGTTTGAGGTCTGTCAGAGACCATTGTTGGAGCTTTGTTTTAGGTCTATCTGAGACCAGGGTTTGAGGACTTCTATAGAGTCTATCCGAGACTTCTTGATATGGTTCAGGCTATTCAGCTACGGCATTTGGTCCCTGTTGCATGTTACTTGCATTGCATTGTTTACATACCCATTATCATTGCATCCCATTAACGTGTGTCTGTGCTGCAGGTGCATTTGCATATCCTCCGATTCTAGTGCCCAAACTTCTGAGTATTGAGTATGGCTGGTTTGAGGAAAACAGTTGCGTATAAGCTGCCTTCACCTGATATTACTTCTTTGCTTGGTCTGATATCTCTTGCTGATGAGGAGGTTAGGAGAAGCTTCAGAATGAGTCACGGGAGATTACTGAGATTAGTCTGCAAGCCCACTGCTGATGAGATGAACGGGCTGTACACCTTGATGCAGTTCTATGATCCCGCATTGAGATGTTTTACGTTTGCTGACTTCATTCTAGGGCCTACCATTGAAGAGTATGTGGAGTTTACTGAGTTACCGGTGCAAAACAAGGTTCCCTTTATTCACTCTGCTGCTAAGCCCAAGTTGGAGGACTTAGCCAAAGCCTTGCATATGGACGCTGCAGAACTGTTATTGACTTCTTGGCTTGGGGTTTCAGGTTTCTCTCTTGATTTCTTGGTTGGCAAAGCTCAGGAGTATGCCAAGAACGGATGCTGGGTGGTTTTCAATGCTATTTTGGCTCTCTATATTTATGGGATTGTGTTGTTCCCTAACTTACCCAACTTCGTAGACTTGGATGCTTTTCATCTATTTGCTGCCGGCAATCCAGTGCCAACGTTGATCGGAGACTTCTACCACTCATTGCACTACAAGAACGAAAACCAAAGGGGAAAAGTTGTTTACTGCTGTGCTCCTTTATTGAATATGTGGTTCAAAAGTCATCTTCCAATGAAGGGGTCCTTTGTGGAAAGTGCAACCACTGCTAGCTGGTCTGAACGCCTGATGAGGCTATCTTCCGAAGACATTAGATGGTTTGACAGAGACCTACTGGGATCTGAACTTATCTTCAGTTGTTCGGGGTTCCCTAACGTCCCGTTGATTGGAAGGAAAGGGTGTATCAACTACAACCCATCTCTGTTCGTCCGTCAGTTCGGATATGCGCTGAAGAACCCGCCAAAGGAGGAGGAAGTACAGGAATCTCTGTACTTCACCGGAGACGTGAAGGGGGAGTTACTAGCCAAGCTACAGCATGCCTGGACGCGTATCATCCGAAGGGGGAAGCCGTTGCTAGGGAAGAATGACTGTCAGGCCTATGAACCTTACAGGGTTTGGATCCGGGAGAGAGCTAGTCAGTTGAGGATGCCATTTCCAGATGCACCAGTTCTTGATCCTATTCCGGTAGCAGAGCCAACTACGGTTTCTCGGGAAGCCTACGAGCAAGTTGTGAGAGAAAAAGAAGCCTTATTGAAGATCAACGAAGGGTTAGAGCAGGAGCTGGCCCAGATACGCAGTGAGAAAAACAAGGCCGTCCATACTTTCCAACAGCAGATTGAGCTAATGAACAAACTAGGGGCTGAGTTGGCTGAGGAGAAGAAGAAGCGCGAACGTCTGGGGCAAGAGTTCAGAAGTTCCCATGACATGCTTGAATCCAAGAAGAAGGCGCTTGACATCGCTCACCGAGAGATCTCTTCTTGCAATAAGACCTGGAATGCCACGCTCACCAACAATAAGAAAAGGGAGGATAAGTTGAAGCAGCAAATCTCCGACCTCGAAGAGCAGTTGAAGTCCAACATCGATAAGTGCGAAGAAGAAATGATGTCCCGGTATAGTCTCCAGAATGCACTAAACAAGGCCATTAAAGGCAGAGACGAAGCCATGTCTCAGAAGCGGAAGTTAGAAGATCGCTTCGGAGAGGGGGCATGGGAAGAAACTGCTGAAGACGTGCGACATGTTCTTAAGAAAAGAAACCGACTTGTTGAAGGGCTGCTTACTAGACCAAGTCATCCCGAGACCAAGAAGTTAATCGAAGAGTACCGAGCTTATGAGAGCACTTGATTATTTCATATATCCGCTTGTATGCTTTATTTGTATAGTGCTGACCATCACCAGGATTGTTGGTTGAGGTCATGCCTTCTTATTGTACTCTTAGTGACATTGTATTCCTGGCTTATTAATTTCTCTGCAATATATGAGGCTTTCTGTGATTCAGCTCCGATATTTATATTGTTAGCACTGTCACTGCACCGGCACCTTCACACTAGAATCGGGGAATGAATGTCCCTAATGCACAGACACACATTGCATTGCATTCATATTTATATTGCATTACAGGTAATCTTTGAATAGTGTCTTATTTCCTGCTCTGTACCAGGTACTTTTCAGGATTGCAGATCAGCACCCGCACCGCTATTCTACCCGCACCAACTGTGGAAGAATCATGGATCAAATGCAGAACGAGATGCAAGATGTGCGCGAGAAGCTCGCTCTCTTCATGCAGACCATGGAAGCTATTGCAAAGGGTCAGGAAAATCTGCAAGCCATGGTCCAACCTCTGTTGGCCCGAAATGCTGGTCACGGTAACGAGGAGCATCAGTCTGTGCGGGTCGATACTGTTCATGGAGGCGGCACCCCCACGCCAGTGGCTCCACCTGTAGTCAATATACCTGCTGCTAATGTCAACAACGCTACCGCTGCTGTGAATGGTAACGTCGGAGTTGGAAACGAGACTGCTGTCCATAACGTTGGGCTTGGTGATGTCAACTTGGGTGATAATATGGGAGGCAACGGCTTTGTCAATGCTGGATTCGGGTTCAACGATCAGGGATTCGATAACACTGGGAAATATGGTTTCAATGCTCAAGGCTTTGGGCAGGATGGTTATGGTGCGGCCAATCAGGGCTATGGAGGTTTTGGAAATGGAAACGGCGCTGGGTTTATGGCTTTTGGGCCTGCTGGAGGAGTTCAAGGGTACGGCAACAGAGGCCGAGGTCCGGGGATGAATCAGATCAGGGTTGGACGTAATAATGGATATGACGAGTATGGAGCTGGGAATGGTATGTGGCAAGAAGATCAGCAGGAGGACGCTTTCTCCGACGGAGGTTTCGAAGGGCCGATGGACAACTCCCAGAAGATCAGAATGCTAGAAGAGCAGATGAGGGGAGTCCTGAACCAAAGTGTTGTGGGCTTGGACATGGCAACAATGGGTCTGGTACCTGGCTTGAGGGTGCCAATCAAATTCAAAGCTCCTGCGTTTGATAAGTATAAAGGGGACACATGCCCGAAAGTGCATGTGCGGGCTTATTACCGAAAGATGTCTGCGTACTCAACTGATGAAAGAATGCTAATGCATTTCTTTCAAGATAGTCTGTCGGGTCCTTCCCTAGAGTGGTATATGGGGTTGGAACCAACCAATATCAAGACATGGAAGCAATTGGCAGAGGCATTTGTAGCTCACTACAAGTATAATAGCGATTTGGCGCCCAATCGGGTCCAATTGGCAGGGCTGTCTCAGAAGAAGGGGGAGAGCTTTAAAGAGTACGCGCAAAGGTGGCGCGATATGGCTGCCAGGGTCCGTCTTCCCGTAGAAGACAAGGAAATGAATGACATGTTCATTGGCACATTCACAGGCTTGTTTCATGACATGCTGTTTCACACATCTCTGGCCAGTTTTTCAGACCTGATTCTGATGGGAGAAAAGATTGAACATAACATTAAGCAAGGAAAATTCCAGGTTGAGGAATCAACTGCATCTGGCAGTAATAGGAAGGCTTTTGGTGGGCGCCGTCAGGGCGAGGCAAGCGCAGTGTTTGGAGGCCGAGGCAGAGGTTGGAACCAATATCATCAGTCGCAGCAGGTGGCGAGTGTTACTATCCCATATCAGCAGCAACCACTTCAGCAACAACAACCGTCTCAGCAGCAGCCAATGCAGCAGCAGCAGCCTCAGCAGGGGGCACAACAGGCTCAGCGAAGATTCCAGGGCGGCAAACCGAGAAGAGTGTTTGAGAAGCCTCCCTCAACCTATGCAGATTTGTTGCAGACATTGTTGGGATTGAACCTGGTAAAGAAGAGAACTCTGGCACCGATAACGGGAGCTCCCCCGTTTGGTTACGATGCAAGCAGGCACTGTGAGTTTCATTCTGGGGCCCCAGGCCACGATATAGAGGGTTGCCATGCTTTTAAGCATGCTGTGCAGGATCTTTTGGACAATAAGACTATCAAATTCGAAACGGCAGGTCCGAATATAGTGCAGAAGCCCATGCCTAATCATGGGGCAAACGCCATTCTGACTGAGGAAGGGTTGAATCTGATTATGAATGTCGAAGATTTAAAGACGCCGCTGAGCGAGATAAAGAGCCGACTGTTGCAAGGGGGTGTTTATCCAGGATGTGACGAGTATTGTGTAGAATGCTGGACCCTAGCCGGGGGATGTGATGATTTGAAGAAAGGCATTCAGGCTCTAATCGATAGAGGCACATTGCAGTTTGACCGTGCAGCAATCGAAGAGCCCGCAAGGGCAATAGCAGATGATCAGAGTGATGTGGCCACTGTAACGATTCCTCGAAAGACAATCACTCTCGCAGCACCAGCTCAGCGACCACCGATCACCATAACTAAGGTCGGGCCGATCCCGTACGAGAACACGAAAGCAGTCCCATGGTCATATGGGTTGGAGGTGTATTGTGACGGGATAAAGATTGATGTTAATAAGCAGCCAGCCGAGACTGTGGATAATGTTGTTGGTTCAGGAGGTATGACAAGGAGTGGTAGGATCTTTATATCCCCTGAAGTGGAGGCCGAAAGACTAGCGAAAGGAAAAGGGAAAGCGGTTGAGAATGTCCCAGTGCAAGCAAGTGACAAAGAATCGACATCGAAAGACGTAGAAGAGTTCATGCGCTTGATTCGAAAAAGTGATTATAAGATTGTGGAGCATCTGCAGCAGACGCCGTCCAAAATATCTATCCTGTCATTGTTGTTGTGTTCGGAAGCTCACAGAAATGCTTTGCTGAAAGTCCTGGATACTTCTTTTGTACCTCAAGACGTCTCCGTGAATCAGCTGGAAGGAGTGTTGGCACATGTGAATGCAGGCCACAGCTTGGGCTTTACCGACTTCGATTTGACCCCGAAAGGGAGAGATCATAATATGGCGTTGCACATATCTGTCGAATGTAGAGGATCAGTAATGTCACATGTATTGGTCGACACCGGATCGTCTTTGAATGTGCTACCCAAGAAGGCGATGATGAAGTTAGATGTCAGAGGAATCTTGTGCACGCCCAGCGACTTGGTAGTCAGAGCGTTTGATGGCACGCGGAGAACAGTCTTTGGATCGATCACATTGCCTCTACAGGTGGGGCCGGAGGTGTTTGCAACTGAGTTTTATATCATGGATATTCAGCCTGCGTACAGCTGCTTGCTTGGAAGACCTTGGATTCATGGGGCGGGGGCAGTCACGTCCACCCTACATCAGAAGTTGAAATATATGGTCGGAGACAGTGTAGTCACCGTATGCGGAGAAGAGGACATCCTGGTCAGCCATCTATCGTCATTTAAATATGTGGAGGTCGACGGAGAGATCCACGAGACACCCTGCCAAGCATTTGAAGGTTTGCGCATCAAGGACAAAGGTCCCGGGCCGAGCAAAGTGCCAGAGATAGCCGTCTCATCGTATAAAGAAGCTCAAGCTCTAGTAGAAGCAGGAGAAGCAAAGGGCTGGGGCAAAGTGCTGGACGTTCCTGTGAAGATGGACCGGTTCGGGCTGGGATACCAACCGTCGTCATCAACTCCTTCCGTGGGGGCACCCCGTTTCAGAGGGCCAATCACCATCTCTGCCAGTGGAGTGTGTCATGAAACCATCAACGCTGCTTCGGAGTCTGACGAAGGAGACAGCGACTGTGATATGGATGCCTGGATTCAGCCAAGCACGCCAGGACAGGGACTGTGCAACTGGTCTATTCAGGAGCTTGTTCCTGTGACTCTTAAATAGTAATGCTTTGCTTTATTAATTGTTGAATAATCTGATGTCTTGCCCGGGGCATCGTGATTTGCTTAGGGCTGTGTTGTTATGAACATTGCGTGTTAATCATTAAATAAATGACGTTTTTTCATGTGCAAATACTGTAATCCCTGTCTTTCTTGTTTTATATTTTTCAATAAAATGGCAACGTGGTTATTCGCTTTATACGCATTTTGAAGCACTTAACCATTCCTTTTGCAGGATAACATTTTCAGATGACATCCTTGAACCACCTATGACTCGTCCCGACTTTGAACACCCGGTATTTCAGGCCGAAGAAGAGGTTGTCGAAGATAGCGACGTTCCTGAAGAACTGTCTTGGTTGGTGAAGCAAGAGGAAAGAGCCATTCTGCCTCACGACGAGGTCATCGAAATTATCAACTTGGGGTCGGAAGGGGTTGAGAAGAATATTCGTATCGGAGCCGCGCTGCAGGGCGATATCAAGCGAAGACTGGTTGAAATGCTTCGAGAGTATAGTGATGTATTCGCTTGGTCGTATGAAGATATGCCAGGGCTCGATACAGATATGGTTGTGCACCGCCTGCCACTGAAAGAAGAATGCCCGCCAGTCAAACAAAAGCTTCGCAGAACCCGACCAGATATGGCAGTGAAGATCAAAGAGGAAGTTCAGAAACAATGGGACGCTGGTTTCCTGGCTGTGACAAAGTATCCATCTTGGGTTGCCAACATCGTACCAGTTCCAAAGAAAGATGGCAAGGTTCGGATGTGCGTGGATTATCGAGATTTGAATAAAGCAAGCCCAAAAGACGATTTTCCACTTCCTCACATTGACGTGTTAGTTGATAATACTGCTCAATACTCCGTATTCTCCTTCATGGATGGCTTTTCAGGCTATAATCAGATTAAAATGGCGCCAGAGGATATGGAGAAGACCACTTTCATAACGCCTTGGGGAACATTTTGCTATAAAGTGATGCCCTTTGGTTTGAAAAATGATGGGGCAACATATCAGCGTGCGATGACGACTCTTTTCCATGATATGATGCATAAAGAGATCGAAGTTTATGTGGACGATATGATTGCCAAATCCCAGACGGAGGAAGAGCATCTGGTGAATCTGCTGAAGTTATTTAAAAGGCTTAGGAAGTTCAGGCTGAGACTGAACCCTAACAAATGCACCTTCGGGGTGAGATCGGGTAAACTGCTGGGGTTTATCGTGAGTGAAAGAGGAATAGAGGTCGATCCTGCTAAAATAAAAGCGATCCAAGAAATGCCGACGCCTAAAACAGAAAAAGAGGTGCGCGGGTTTTTAGGGAGGTTGAACTACATCGCTCGGTTCATATCTCACCTAACTGCCACGTGCGAACCATTATTCAAGCTGTTGAAGAAAGATCAAGCTGTAACGTGGAACGAAAATTGTCAGAAGGCGTTTGATAAAATAAAGAAGTATTTGCAGGAACCTCCTATTCTGATACCCCCAGTGGCAGGGAGACCCTTGATCATGTATTTGACGGTTCTTGAGGGAAGCATGGGTTGCATTCTCGGTCAACACGACGAGACAGGAAGAAAAGAGCATGCGATCTACTACTTGAGTAAGAAATTTACAGACTGTGAATCTCGATACTCAATGCTTGAGAAAACTTGTTGCGCACTAGCTTGGGCCGCCAAGCGTTTGAGGCAATACATGCTGAATCATACAACCATGCTCATCTCGAAGATGGATCCTATCAAATATGTATTTGAAAAGCAGGCGTTGTCAGGAAGAATTGCCCGTTGGCAGATGGTCTTAACCGAATATGACATCCAATACGTCTCGCAAAAGGCTATAAAGGGGAGTGTGCTGTCTGAATATCTGGCAGAACAGCCTATTGAAGAGTACCAATCGATGAGGTTTGATTTTCCTGACGAGGATATCATGTACCTAAAGATGAAAGATTGTGAAGAGCCGTTGCCAGACGAAGGACCAGAGTTGGGTTCTAAATGGAAGATGATCTTTGACGGAGCTGTGAATGCTTACGGTAGCGGAATAGGGGCAATCATCACTACGCCACACGGGTCGCACATCCCGTTTACTGCCCGATTGACCTTTGCCGTTACTAATAATGAGGCCGAATACGAAGCTTGTATAATGGGGCTTGAAGAAGCCATTGATTTGCGAATCAAGAATTTAGACGTATACGGAGACTCAGCTCTGGTGGTGAATCAGATCAAAGGGGAATGGGAGACGCGTCAGCCCAACTTGGTACATTACATGAATTATGCAAGAAGATTGTTGCCTTTCTTCGACAAGGTTGAATTGCATCATGTACCGCGGGCAGAGAATCAAATGGCTGACGCCCTGGCCACTTTGTCTTCCATGTACAAAGTCAACTTCTGGAACGAGGCTCCCCGAATCGTTATCTCTCGGCTTGACAGACCAGCTTATGTATTTGCTATTGATGAAGCATCTGATGACAAACCATGGTATTTCGATATCCTTAATTTCCTGAAGAATAAAGAGTATCCGGCTGGGGCATCTAGTCAAGATCAGAAGACTCTCAGGAGATTAGCAGGCAATTTCTATTTGAACCCGGATGGCGTCTTATACAGAAGAAACCACGACTTGGTGCTGTTGCGTTGTGTAGACGAAAGAGAGGCAAAGCTGCTCATGGAGGAAATACATGAGGGTACCTTTGGCACGCATGCTGGTGGGCATGCTATGACGAGAAAGCTGCTGCGGGCAGGCTACTTTTGGCTGACCATGGAAACTGATTGTTTCAAGTTTGCAAGAAAGTGCCACAAGTTCCAAATCTATGCTGACAAGATCCATGTGCCTCCAAGTCCTCTGAATGTGATGTCATCGCCTTGGCCATTTTCGATGTGGGGAATCGATATGATTGGAAAGATCGAGCCGACAGCTTCTAACGGGCATCGGTTCATTTTGGTAGCAATCGATTACTTCACCAAGTGGGTGGAAGCGGCGTCTTACGCAAATGTAACTAAGCAAGTGGTGGCCAGGTTCACCAAGAGAGATATCATTTGCCGATATGGGATTCCCGAGCGGATAATCACGGACAACGGTTCGAACCTGAACAACAAAATGATGAAGGAGCTCTGTCAGAATTTCAAGATCGAACATCACAACTCCTCCCCTTACCGATCCAAGATGAATGGCACTGTCGAGGCGGCCAATAAGAATATCAAGAAGATCGTTCAGAAAATGGTGGTGACCTATAAGGATTGGCATGAGATGCTACCATTCGCTTTGCACGGTTATCGTACGACGGTACGCACATCAACCGGGGCAACCCCGTTCTCATTAGTGTATGGAATGGAAGCGGTATTACCATTGGAAGATGAGATCCCTTCTCTGAGGGTATTGCGAGACGTTCAGCTGGACGAGGCAGAATGGGTAAAAGACAGGTTGAATCAACTGAGTTTGATGGATGAGAAGAGGCTAGCTTCTCTAGCATACGGTCGCTTATACCAGAGCCGAATGAAGAAAGCGTATGATAAGAAAATACATCCGCGAAGCTTTCAGACGGGCGACCTTGTGCTGAAAAGGATTCTCCCGCCGCAAGCAGATCACAGGGGCAAGTGGACCCCCAACTACGAAGGGCCATACGTTGTCAGGAAAGTCTTTTCAGGAGGAGCGTTGTTGTTGTCCACTATGGACGGTGAAGACTTTACGTCACCTGTGAATTCAGACGCAGTTAAAAAATACTTTGCTTAAAATAGACTCGCTGGACAGAAAAAAGAGAGTCCAGGCAAAAATGGGGCATCCTGGCGAACCAAAAACAGAATGAAAGGTTCGGGCAAAAGTTAGGGATAAAATTAAAAAAATGTACACCCGCGAAGTTGAAAACCTACACTGGGCGGCTTCGGCAAAAAGGGGTATCCCGGTGAACTGAAAACCCGTAAAGGGCGGTTCACGCAAAAGTTAGGGATTTGAAAAGCAAATGACTGCGGTCCGAATTTGATATTGCGGGAGAATGCCTAAGGGATCGGTTATCTGATACAATCTCTTCAGAAGTGTGAATACCGGGAAAGCATTAAAGTCGGATGAGTCATAGGAGGATCAGTTCGTGGTGTTCGTCTGTATCCCGTTGCCGACATGTGTACAAAAATTTAATTTGTCAAAATATTTATGCTTCTTGGGCATACTTGTGTATTTGCTTTGTGTAGCTTCCTCTTTTCAGGAGTTACATCCCGTGTACAAAACTCCGCCCATTCAGGGGCCCAATCAATAAAATATGTTATTCAGTACTTGATGCTGGTTCTTTACTGTTTGTGCATGATCAAACGCCTATGTTTATTGAAACTAGCAGGTGTATAACACCACTGGCCCTTGCCAACAATTGCTAAAAGCTTTGAATTAACTGAAAATAATGTCGCTAACCTGAATCGATTTGGTTGCATAGGCTTGTCTTGTCTTGTTTGTGTTGTTGCAGGTTTCATAACCGTACGAGGAAGAGGACCAAGAGATTGCAATACCGAAAGACTTGATCTCCACGCAGGTCATGCATGTCCGTCCTGAAGAAGGATAGAATTCCCCCCAGCTAGCCGTAGCTTATCCAAGAGGGCATTCTCCAGCCAAGTCATGTATTCTCAGCAGAATTGGAGATTCCAAAATCGTAAGGCTGTATTCAGACAGTATGGTGTCCCCCAGAAGGATTCCCTTATTTCGAGCAGAGTTGGTTCAGCCGCAGAAGATTAATATTTGTGAGCTGTATTCAGGCAGTTTACCTTTCCTCGCAGGGTCATTTACTCTCCCCCAGCGGAGTCAATTGATTTTCCCAAGAGAATCATCCCATCCCCAGCGGAGTTCTCTTTCCAACTAGGGTATTCATTCCTCCCAGTGGAATTCGAAGATTGAGGCTCTCCCTGGCAGAGTTGGTGTGGCGCATTGGCATTTATTTTGTCAAGATACCGTGTGATATCCGTTCACTCTCCAGCAGAAGTTCAATCATACCAGGCGCATATCCCCCAGCAGGGTGTTACTTCAACGAGGTGTTTGGTTTAAGTTCCCTATTTCCCAGCCGAGTCGACTCCACCCTTCCAGCATTTATTTTGCTGGAATAACTCTGTAACACCTGGCTATCCCCAGCGGAGTTGGCATTATTTTCAGCATTTATTTTGCTGAAGCAGTTCCTGTATCCCAGCAGTTCGAGTCTGCATTTGCATTGGCATATAGGGTCGTACTTGCATCCACCAAATAAAAACGTAGCATTTCCATGTCGAATGGAGCATTGCATCATTGTCGGACGCATGCATTTTGAAACATAAACTAGGCTGGCTAACCTTTTGTTTCAAGTATTGTTTCTCTTGCAGGTAGAGAGAGCCCTTGCCCAGGGGAATCAATAAAATATTCAGGATCTTGACGTGAGACATCCGACGAAGTGTCAGTTGTGGCGCTACTCCCCACAGAGTCAGCAGGATAAGTTTCTCCTTATCCCCAAGCCGAGCTATTGGTCATCAAAGGGTTCATGAATCAGAATTTCAGAGGCTGCCGCCGGTTATCAGAACAGGCGTCCGAAAGTTTGATTTCCAAATGTCCCCAGTAGAGTCAGCCTCAAAGTTGCTGTAACGTCAGTGATAAGAAGTTTGCGGACCAATGGAAGGATGAGTTCTGACGAGGACAATTTTATTGACGGGTTTTCTTCATGCTAGAAAAGTGGGTCCTAACGTGGGCAGACTTATTTCCTCATGGTTGATAAGAGGTGCTAGTCCTAACGTGGACAAGTTCGATTTTTCAGAATTGTTGGGATGAGGAGTCCTAACGTGGACATTTCTTCCAGGTGACGATATGTGTTAGTCCTAACGTGGACAGCTTCGAGTTCTCAGTATTGATTGAGTGTGGAGTCCTGACGTGGACAAAAGTGGGTTACTCTTCGTGTTGGTGTCCTGACGTGGACAATTTATTTCCAGCAGATAGCTTTATTCGTAATGGTGAAGTGGGTGTCTTGACGTGGACAAGTTTGTAGTTCTTCGCGATGACAAGATGCGAGAGTCCCGACACGGACAAATTTATCCCTTCTTCGTGTTGTTGGCAAAGCATGAGTCCTAACGTGGACAAGTCTCATTTCCCCAGCAAGTCGAAGACGCGCGAGTCCTGACGTGGACAGGTTCTATTACTTCCGCGGGTTGAGATATGAGTCCTAACGTGGACAAGTTTTATTTCCTCAGCAAGTCAAGAGATCGGAGTCCTTACATGGACAAAGCATATCAAGTTATTCCTTACGTGGAAAGATGAGTCCTGACGTGGACAAGGTTATTCCTTACGTGGAAAGAGAAGCTTCAGTTCCTTACGTGGAAAAGCAAGTTCAGTCCTGACGGGGACAGACGCAGAAAAGACGAGTTGGTTTCCTTACGTGGAAAGATTGTGATTCCTTACGTGGAATGAAGATTGGAGTCCTTACGTGGACAGATCGAATAAAATCGTATTCCTTACGTGGAAAGCTTGGAGTCCTTACGTGGATAGATCAAGAATTTTATTCCTTACGTGGAAGAAGAGATGTTTCCTTACGTGGAAAGAGAAGTTGTTTCCTTACGTGGAAAAGTTTAGTCCTGACGTGGACAGATCATAGTATGATTCCTTACGTGGAAAGATTGAGTCCTTACGTGGACATATCAAGTTGAGTTCCTTACGTGGACGGTGTTATTCCTAACGTGGAATAGTTTATTCCTAACGTGGACGATTTGTTGCTGATGAAATGCAGACGAGGTATCCCCAGCGAAGTTGTCGAGATTTTTTCCTAACATGGACGAGTGTTGGTTGAGACTTCTTTGTGTTGACGAAGCAGGCGTCCTGACATGGACAATGTTCTATCCCTGCAATGATAAATGTCTTTTTCGGGCTGATGAAAATAATCCCCAGCACCGTCGTTAATGGATCAGTGGGTTGCCGTAACCGTCAGATTCAGTGGACGAATGTCGTTCCCCAAGCAGGAGCGCAATTTATTTCTGCGGTTGGCAAATTTCTGGGTTCTTAGTATTCAACCATCTCGTACCGCGAATGTCTGAAGGCTCCGGGCTCTTCACCCAATCGGGTCCAAGTCGCTTGAATAGGGGCAGCTGTTGCACCCTAAAATTTGCCCAGCCTTATTCACTTGGTTTATGTTTCAATATCATTAGCATTTGCATATAGAGTCATGTACATAGGTTACTCATCTGCATAGCATAAGCATAGCAAGTCATCCAACAGGGGACCAATCATTATTCTCATCTCTAGAGGCTTATCAAGAGGTTATTATTCAAATTCAATCTCATTCAAGTCATCAGAAAGAATTGGGAAGCTATCAAGTCAATAGATCAAGCATTGCATCCATCTACTAGCTGAGGGTGTCTGAGGATCATCAGAGGAAATGTGAGCTATGAGCCAAGAGCATGGGGTGTGTATGGATGTTATGAAGATTCTAGAGAATCATTTTTGAGGAGAACCAAGTCATTTGAATGATTGCAGGAGCCTCAGTTGAAGTCAGTCAACTAGGGTCAACACGGGGTCAATTCTAGGTCAAAGAAGTGTTTTGAAGGGCATCAAGGATCATTGGAAGAATGGGGGATTCATTATTTGCTAGGTGGATATAGATATGGTGGTATGCTAAGAAGAAATCAAGACGAATCAAGGAGAAGAGGAGTTTCTAAATTAGGGTTTCTGTGTAAAATTCCCTAGTTTAGGATAAACTTCCAAGCAAGATAAGTCAAAATGAAAGCTTCAAATGGATCCTTGGCCAGCATGAAACTTGTAGAGGATCTCAATAAATTTAATTTGAGTGGTGGAAGACATCAAGGAGATTTATAGAACTCAAGTTATGGTCCTTGCAAGTTACAGGTCATCTGGGGTATCTGAAATCTTGTCTGTGAAAGTGACTTGACTTCCAAGCTATTTTTACCCCTCAAGGAGATTTCAAATGAATTTCTAGTCAACATAAGAGTTGTTCCTCATTGTTTTAGCTTTCTAGAATGGTATAGTATGCCTTCATATGATTTGTGGAACTCTACCTATGGTCTTGGCAAGAAAAGGGTATTTTGGTCATTTGGTGATTACAGGTCATTCTTAGCCTATACCTAAAACTCACACAAGGAAGCTTCAAATGAAAAACTTCCCAACATCAAAGTTGTTCAAAATGGGATTTTAAGGCTAGAAAATAAGGTGTGAAAGTTTGGAAAAGCTTGGAGCATGGAATTTTAAAAAGTGGTGAAAATGACTTAAAAAGGCCAATAACTTGAAAAAGTTCAAGTTGGAAAATGGTTTGAGAGATCTACAAAGCCAATAGGGGTCATCCAATATACCAAATTGATTCCCAACATCATTTTAAAGACATTGGTTCAGCCACATTTTTGAGTTTAGGTTTAAAAATTGGACTTCCTTTGTAAATTTGTTTCTCACATCATGGTAAAGCTTAACACAAGGCAAGGGAAACTTGGTTTTTCATGCATACACTCCTAATATCTCATGAGGGGAGATTTTCACTCAAGTTTACCCAAGGTGCAAGCATGATATGATATGATTCAAAATTCCATCAAATGATAAATTCATGAAAGTTCCATAAGCTTCTAGATCCCTCTAGGACCAATCTAGAAACTTCTCATTCTGTTAATCCTCTCCTATATAAGGAAATGAAGCTGTTTGTTATTGGGTTGGTGATTCTATTTGCTTGCAAACCATACTTTCATCTCATAACTCCAAAATTGCATTTTGATTCCCATCTCTCCCAAACTCCATTGTTTGTGCTAGCTATCATCATCATCATCATTCTCCATTGTTGTGGATTGAAAAGCAAGAAAAAGACACCTCAAATCGTGGCTGGATCATGAGTTCTTCTCCATCACTCCAAGTGGCGTGAAGCTTCGAATTGGCATTTTCAAGAGGTGTAAACACGAGTTCTCTTCACCAGCATCATCACCATCATATAAAGATCATTTGGCACCATTGGCAAGGGCTGAAACAAGGCATAGCAACCATCACCATATCCAATTGGTAAGAATACGTTTTGATTCCAATCACCATGATTATCCATTGCTAGGGTTTAATGTTAAGTTATATGAGATAGAGACAAGCTAGGGAGCATTTATGAGGAGTTTAGGACCATTTCATGGAGTTTCAAGATATGGTAACAATTCTTTCAAGATCAAGAATGGTTGGAATATGAGGTTTTAATGCATGTGGAAAAGTATAGTGTACTCAGTGCAACCTATAGAACACGTGGCTATAATTATTTTCAAGGTTTGTTACAGTTGCATGTCAAGCTTTCATGGTGGACCCAAGACTTGTGGTGTTCGGTTTGAAGTGTAGAGAAGGTTTCAAGGTTAGCTAGGGCCATGGTTGGATAGAGGGGAAGAAGGAGATCATTTTTGGTATTTGTTTCGAGTCATTTCATGGAGAGACGAGGACGCTAGGAGTGCTGGAAGAATCGTGCATGAAATGGAGGTTGTATGAGACCTAGGGTTTCTAGAGGAAGAAGAAGGCCACGCGTCGTTAGATCTCATGCAATGGTTGACCAAGACTCTCATCGGACGACTCACATTTGATTCAGAATTTGGAGGGAATTTCCACATGAATGAAACGATGTAGTTTCATTAAATGAGCTCTTTGGGCTCTTTTTCTTTTTGCACCCCCCTGATTCTGAAGCCCAATGCGTTGAACTAGCCCATCCTACTATCTGCACCCCCTTCATCTATTTCTTTTATTTTCTTTTTCAATTTGCATTTTATTTTACTCATCTTCCAAAATTTATAACTAAATAAATAATGCATGTTTTTTACTCATTCGTTTTTTAATATTTTCCTTAGCATGTCTAGAAAATTAAAAAAATATAAAAATTGCATTTTATATTTTTTTCGCATTTTTCACATATTTTACAAAATAATGCATTCTTTTCCTTAATTCATTTCACACTTGAACTTGTACATTTTTGTTCATGACTTTAGGAATAGATTTTTTGCTCATTCTTTTTGGTGATGTCAAATAATGAATTGTATTACTCTCTGGATTTATTACTAGATTTTTTAGAATAAAATTTGATTAGTTTAGATAATTGAACTTAGGATAGTTTAATTAGGGTTTTTAAGTAGTATACTTGAACTTCAACATTTTATTTTGGGGGTTTTAGGACAAGTTAGCCTATGGGGAATATATGGGGCTTAAGGGTAGTTAAATAGGATCCCCTAGAATCTATGTTAGGAATTTTTATTACTATATGCTATTTTTGGTTGATTTTTGAATTGATTGATCATTTGTGTGGCTCTTAGGGCATAGTTTGTATTGTTTTGCTTTCTTTTCTTCTCCTTTGGGTGTAGAGCTTTGAAGATTGATTTGAGGACCTTGTGAAGACCTTGTGGATGAAGCACATTGAAGACTCAAGATGGAAGATCAAGTTCAAATTCATTGAAGATGCTGTTTGATAGAGGACTGTTGAAGACTATAGGATTTAGGGTTAGGAAGAGCCTAGTCTAGCAACTTGATTCACAAGCATAGATGGCTTTGTTTGCCTCTATCCTTTCTCTATGATTCAAACTCTCTTTCAAATATCCACCTCCTTCCTTTTGAAGGATCAGTGAATGTATTTGAAAGATAGAACTTTTGAGAGAAAACTTTCTGTTTAATGTTAACAGTTGATGAACCACCCTTGGTAGGTAATTAACTGTCTAACATTCATTCACTTCATCTGGTTGACTGATGTTCATCCTGGAGCCTGAGACTTGAAGAAAAGCCATTGTAGACTGAGGACTGGTGCTCAAGATCTTTGCTTGAAGACTGTGAAGATAGAGACTGCTGCTGACTAAAGCTTGTAGCTGATTGGAGATGACTTGAAGATAGATATTGGTGTAGAGTGTAACACCCCACTTCCCAAATTAAATAAAATATAAACATTATAAATAAACATCAGAGTTTTCCCCAAAATAGTGGGATATCACATCACCAAATTTTTATAAAAATACTTTATTAATTATTCTCAAAAATAATACAGCGGAAAACATTATTCCAACATTCTCGGCCATCCGCCAAATTTCGTAAAATCTTTATTATTATAATTCACAAAAAAAAAGTGATACGTCACAGGATTACAACAAGTTTGACATAAAACAATTAAAACACCCATATCCCGTGTTACGTATCAGAGCATCCTAGACTCGACTGACACACCACCATCCAAGCTATCTAAGTACCTGGATTATCTGTACTTCCGGAGAAGCACAGACACAACAACAACCAAGGGGTGAGAAAACATGATCAAAAATATATTGGTAATGTAATACATGTAAACAAGGTAGTAAAACACACCAACACACCAATATTCACCCCAACAACTCCATATAACGAACCTACTGTTCAAATTACAATATAACATATTATAATGCAAATATGCAACTCAACACCATGCATGCGGTACCGACTCATTGGTTCATTCAATCGAACCTGGATAGATCACTTACGCTCCTCCTGAGACATGATCTATCCCCCACCATTCTCCACCAAGGAGTACGGACGAATCACTTACGCTCCTCCTGAGACATGATTCATCCTACCAAAACACCATGATATGCACACACCAATGCATAACTATCATATTTAGGCACACTAAGTGCACACGATCCTCCTAATCATATCATCATACATCAATGCATATATGTGTAGATATATTACACCAACACCATATAAATCAATCAGATAGTAAATAAATTCATACTATAACACCATATATAACCACATCCCAACACCCGGGAACACACGATCCTACTGATCACTACATACATATACGTTAACCAAATGTTCACCAACAATATCAAGGAAAACGAGTACCATCACCAAGTAAACAAGTTCATACTTTATCACCAAGATATAAACACGTCCCACCACTCGGGAATACACGATCCTACTGATCACTACACCATGCTCCACATGATTCATACACCAACTAATTATCCATTTAAATAATTAGTAACGGAAATCACATACTATCACCGAGTACTCACTCTATAACACTCAATCATCTCCCCTATAATCAACAAAGTCCAAGGGCACTACACTCTTAGCGCACACAGTATAACAGCATAGAAAAACCCCATTCTGCTACGCTCGCTACACCCTCGCTAGGCGAGCTCCCAGCGAATGCTCGCTACCTGTTCGCTTAGCAAACCTCCTCGCGAAGGCAAACGGAACCTACTAGACTCACTCGCTACCTCACTCGCTAGGCGAGCACCTAGCGAACGCTCGCTGCCTTCTCGCTAAGCGAAGTGCTAGCGAGTTGCCTGCGACTTCTCAAGTTCTCACAGTTCAGAATTCTCACTCTTCTCTGATTCAAGCCTATTCTATAACATCCACTTCCTATACTATCCGTATTACGACCAATGCATATTAGGCTTATCAATATTCCTATAATTCTACTCCAGATCAACATTACGGCACACTACCGACACTTTAGAGTTACTCTGAACCTTACTCAAACCAAACCAACACCAACAGTCAATCAACAATGGCAACATCAAACATCCGTACATCATCATATACATATTATTCCAAAGTCATCACTTAAACAATCTATCGACACATCAAAGGTCACACAGAACTTCCCTAAAACCGTAAACCCAACCTATACGCCAAATTAACCAAAAACAACAATTCACCAACACTCAACATATTTCAATCCATCAACATCAACATAACTCAACAATCAATAGCATGTCAATATAAAACTTCATCAACGATACATTCCTACGGGGTTAAGGAATCCCCACTACCCTATACATGTATATACCATTCCCAATCAAGTTTCTCCCCCTTACCTTGTTAATCGGTTGATCGATGAAATTCTTCCTGGATTTGGTCTCTTGGCCTCCTCTTTTCTTTCCGTTCTTCGTTCCCTTTTTCCTTCGTTCTTCTCACTTCTCTCGTTCTTTCCTCTTCTCTCTTTCTATCGCTCTTTCTCTCTTCCATCTTTCTATCGTGTTATTTTCTCTAATACTTCCCCCATCCCTTCATATTCTATTTTCCTTTTTATTTCCTATCCCAATAATAATAATAACTAATAAAAATAATATAATAATAATAATAATAATAACTAATAAAAATAACATAATAATAATAATAATAATAATAATAATAATAATAATAATATTATTATTATTATTATTATTATCACACCAATTTCCCACGATCTATGGTAATCCCTTTTCTCTCTATTCCAACTTTTCTAATATCTCCTTGCTACCCCTTCATATTTTCTTCCTCACGGTTTCTATCATGACTTTTCATATTTCCATTCTAACTTCCCAATAACCCTTCCACCTCTTATTTTACTTATTTCAACCACTAATATTCTCAATAATAATTCTAATATAATAATTATAATAATCATTATAATAATAATAATAATAATAATATAATATAATACTATTATAATATTATAGTAATATTCAACATAATAATAATAATAGTAATACACCCAACAATAATTATAATTATAATAATAATAATACTAATGATAATAATAACAATTATATTAATACTAATAATAAAATAATATGAATAATAATAATCTTAATATTAATAATACTAATATAATATTACTAATATTAATAATACTAATCATAATAATACTATTAATAATAATAATAATAATAATATTATTATTATCTCACCAAAATAATAATAATAATAATAATAATAATAATAGTAATAATATTATTATCTCACCAAAATAATAATAATATTAATAATACTAATAAATATAATAATATATAATAATAATACCCCCACCAATATTATTATTATTCATTATATTATCATATTCACACCAAAAATCATAATAATATAATAACTATATTAATAATAATATTATATTCTCCATATTAATAATATTACTACAAATATTAATAATAATCATAAATATAATAATAATAATAATAATAATAATAATAATAATATTAATACCACCACCAATATTACTATTATTTCTTATATTATTATAAACTCACCAAATTACCACCAATGATCTCCCATCTTAGGGACACCCACCAAAAATCATCAAATACACCCTACCAAAGGGCACATCAACATATAATATTTAAAATAATAATAAAATGACTAAATAATTAAAATGAGTGTTACAACTCTCCCCCACTTTAATTATTTCCGTCCTCGAAAATTATCTGATGGAAATAATTCCGGATACGCTCCCCGCATCTTTTATTCCAATTCTCAGGTCACACTGCCTTCTGCAGCACCTCCCCATACTACTTTCACCAAAGATATCTCCTCCCTTCGGAGTTGTTCCTCGCTCGCCAAAACGAACTAGCAATGCCTCAACAATCGGAATATTTTTCACTTGTACATCATCCACCTGGTTCAATGTACTTTCTCGACTAAGACACATGAAACATATCATGCCAATTCACAGCGACAACAGAAAAACAGTCTAACATGTTACTCCTCCCATGCCTCCGTTGCGTCACTCTGATACAACTACAGAACACGTGCGAACTTCTGAGATTTCGAAGCTCGACCAACACCAGTCACCGGCGTGACCCTCAAAATACATATTGCCTCAGATCCTCTCGATCTTCTCAGCCATCTCAAGCATAATCTTCAAGTCTGAGTACAACACTCTCACTCGATTTATTTCAACACAGGAGAGTCCTACACTCCCTATCTCACCAAGCCACATATAGTGTCATTCCGACACTAGGATGGTAACCGTTATTATAGGTAACTCAATCAACGATAATTAATCATCCCACGCTCCACCTTGATCCGACACCCAAGCTCTCACCAATTCTCTACAGACTCAATAGTCCTCTCTGACTGACCATCAGTTTGCGGATGATAGGTCGAACTCAGCCTCAACTTAGTACCCGAAGCTTCCTGTAAGCCCCTCCAAAATCTCAATATAAACCTCAAATTTCCATCTGACACAATATTCGTCAGTATCTCATCCAACTTCACCACTTTCTCAATATGCATCTCGTATATCCTCAACACGGAATAGTTAATCCACTCCTAACAATTCAAATTAAAATTATGTCTTTACAAATTCTTTGGAAATCTCAACACCAATTTCGTGAAAATACTACCTGATTTCCACTCTAGAATATTTAACGACTACATCAGACTCAACAGTCTCTGATGTTCACTCTTCGAATTCCGACAATTCTAACTAGCATATTCCACCTCTCCTTATCCATGGTCTCAAAAATAATCTACTCAAGTTCGGTTACTTCTTCATAGCACCGAGATGGATACTCCATTTACCTCAATGTATTTCTTCACGAGTACTCTTACTCCCTTCAACAACATCTGATATACATACTCTATCGTAACACCTCGTGGTATTATTTCCACAAACCCGACAATCCACTCTTCGACTCTAATTTATCAATTTCAACTAATTCACTATTCAACCCAGATTTCTAACTTTCTCGATTCTTCTTAAGGATATCACTAGTCAGATCTTAATAATAAAAGCTTAACTCCATAAGAAGTATCCTTACTCACAAAACGCATATTATGAAATTTCTCAATCAATTCTAACTCTTTTCACCATCATCTTCGGTATATGCAAATATTTCTAACTCACTGCATCATCTACCATGTCCGCTTTACCCGAATGGTAATTCAACTCGAAGTCGTACTCTTTTCGAAGTCCCAATTATTTCCTATGCCTCATATTTGTCTTATTCAAATTAAACAAACACCTTAAACTCTTAAGATCACCAAACATCTCCGATCTCAGTCTGAACTTTTGAAGACTCCGACTCCAGTACAATCACAATAGTAACCAACTCTAAATCACTGGTCGGATGATTTCTCTTATACACTTCAAGTTGCCTTTTGCATAATTGAAACTCGCTGAAGTTGTCTTTAGAAAATCCCCTAATTATATCAACAAGCATCACAAACACCTGTAAACCCACAATTTCGACAAGACCATAATTTCGACAAGATTAAAATTCAGGCTTTAAGGTCATCTTTGTCGAAGGATAGCATCAGGGGGAGAATCCAAGAATTGCTGACAAGGTTTTAAAGTTTCATTGTTTCGACAGAAATAGATATAATGTTCTGGCAGAATAGTTTGGAGAGTTTGTGACTGAGGGCTTCGACAGAAGAAGTTTGTTAATAAAAGATAAGGTTTGGCAAGTGCTGAAGAGTTTTTCTCCTTTAAAAGGGTTTCGACAGTTTTGAAGAGTTACAAGGTTTCGTCACCAAGGAAGAGATTCAAATTCAAAGGTTGTAACCTTTGGCAGTTGGACACATGGAGGTTTCAGAGAAGAAATTTACATGCAGGCTGACACTTGTCGTTTAGTTATAGTTTTTCCGTTCTAAGCAGTTATTTTGTTTATAAATAGGATAGTTTGTGGTTAGAATGTGTGTGTGAAAATTTGTACAAAATTCCTGTAAAAGCTCTAAGTACCCAGTGTGAGAGAAAATGAGTCTAGTATTTGGAACAATGTACGTTTAAACACCAGTTATATTTCAAAGTCATTTTAAATTACTTGTTTATTCTTCAAGTTCATGTCATTTTACATTTCATTTACTTTTTTGCAAGTTTTTAGCCTTTCGACATTTCTTTGTTCTTGTTTAAACTTTTAACCTTATTTCATCTTTAAAGTTCAAACTTTCGTTACTTGCAAAATCAAAGTCCTTAATACTTTGACAATATTGATAAAACAAACCGCAAATTAGTCACCAAAAGTCTAAGAGTATTTCGACAGAACCAAATGCACATGTATCCTAGGACTTGTATGGTTGGTCCTGCAAGTAACCCAACTTTCTGAAGAAATTGGTTAACCAGAGGTTGTTCGCCAGAAAACACAGCGAACAAATTGGCACACCCAGTGGGACCAGTGCATTTGATAAAATCTAATAGAAATTTTTAGACAAATTGTTCCTTGCTACGTTGTATGATTCTTAGAAGCGGTAAATTAGCCGTAACCGACGTAGAGAGACCAAAGAGAACAAGAAGAAGAAACATGGCTAACTTGCCAAATGCTTCAAATATTTCTGACGAAACCATTCCAGTTTCCAATCCTATCCCTTCGTCAGGAACAATACCAGTGTCTGGCCCTGTTTTAGAACAGAATAGGCCTCCTTTGGGGGATTCCATACCAACGGGTTCAGGATCCCAGAATGCGCCTAGTTCTTCCACCATGGGACACGCCAGACCCTTGGGAACCCCTCCCCCTGGAGGAAATACATTCAGGCCATATCTGAATTATTCTCAGCCTTTGACTGGGAGAGAACAACCGTACGGAATGCCAACTTCAATGATGGCAAGCCTACATAATTCGTCACCATTATTCTCTGATGCCATGGTTCAAGTGTCATCACCATTGCAAGGATCAGGATATGGTGGAAATGGAAATAGAATGAATCAAATTCCACCAGGTTTCCATATGCCCGCTATGACAAACCATTCTGCACAAGTAATCCGTCAACAGATGGATGAAAGCAATCATGATATGGTGCAGGCTTTGACACAACAAATGGGAGACGTGTTCAATCCCTTAATACAAAACACTACCCAAACAAACCAAATATTGGCAGAACAGATGGCACGCATTGCTGATTTTTTTGGAGTCCCACAAGCACAACAAAGAATGCAATTAAACCAGAATCCTGCCAATAGGGCTGTCGAAGAGGAACTCACTATAAACCAAAGGCCCTTAGGGAACCCTCAGGAAAATCCCAGGGGGCAAGAGGTGATGGTCGAACAGCCTAATGTAGAAGAGCCTATTCGACAGGAACCAAGAAGGATAATAGTCCAGAGAAACCAAAATGCTGACGAAGTGTTACAGCAGAGAATGCGTTACAATAACATGCCTGTCGAAAATAATATTGCCACCATGGTGGAGAGAATAATGGCACAAAACGGAGTAAACGTAGGATTACAAAGGCCTAGTTATACTTCCCCCTTGTCTGAATTTATCTTACAACAAGAGTTACCACCAAGGTGGAAAGTCCCCAAATTCACAAAATTTTCAGGGGATACTAGTGAATCCACCATAGAACACGTGGCACGTTATTTGATAGAAGCGGGAGAGATTGCTAATAACGAGAACTTAAGGACGAAATATTTCCCAAGTTCTTTGACAAAAAACGCTTTCACTTGGTTTACGTCACTTCCTCCAACTTCAATTTTTACTTGGACCCAATTAGAGAGATTGTTCCATGAACAATTTTATATGGGACAAACCAAGATAAGTTTGAAAGAGTTGGCAAGTGTCAAAAGAAAATTTTCTGAACCCATAGATGACTATTTGAATAGGTTTAGATTATTAAAAGCCAGATGCTTTACGCAAGTGCCGGAACAAGAACTAGTCGAAATGGCTGCAGGGGGTCTTGATTATTCCATAAGGAAAAAATTGGATACCCAATATCTGAGAGACATGGCACAGCTGGCAGACAGAGTAAGGCAGATAGAAAGACTAAAAAATGAGAAATTTAGATCAAATAAAAACAAGAAGGAAAGAGTGGCCTATGTAGGAATAGTTCAAGATGATTACGACGAAAACGAACCAGTCATTTTCGACCAGCAAGAAATTGATCTTGCAGAATTAAAGCAAGGCCCTCCATATTCTTGTAAAGTTTTAGCCCCGTCGAATGGAAAAAGTCCAGTCGAAATGGAAAAGAATGACAGGTTCCCTAAAAGAACCTATACATTCGACATCACCAAGTGTGATGAGATATTTGATTTACTAGTCAAAGATGGTCAGTTAATAAAACCAGCAGGCACTAAAGAGCCTCCTATAGACCAACAGAAAAAGAGAGGTTTTTGCAAATACCATAATTTCTTGGGTCATAAAACTTCTCAATGTTACCTTTTCAGGGATCTTGTCCAAAATGCAATCCAAAATGGAAGGTTGAAGTTTGGAGACAAAGGCAAGCAGCAGATGAAGATTGACTCCAATCCCATGCAGATTGTGGAGGCAAATTATGCTGAGCCAGAAATGGTAAACGTGGTCGAAATGGAGATCATGGCAGAAGAAAATTCTGAAATGGTAGGAGTTACTGAAAGCTTCGACACCAACTTCACCATGATAGAAGCTGCTGAAGGTTTCGACACCCATGTCAATGTGGTGGAAGAAGGTGATAATTCTGCTGGCCAGGCTGAGGCAAAAGAAGTCAAAATTTCTGAAGACTTCGACAGTGAGAATGCCACTAAGACCACTGAAGGTTTCAACGGAAGAAATGCAGTCAAAGTGGGAAGAAGCTTCAACAAAAAAAACTGTGAAAGAGATGCTGACCAAGAGGAGATTAAAACACCAGGGACTGATGACAATTCCCTCACTGTCAAACAAATGAACAGTGATACCACCAAAAATGAAGAACATCCTGTCGAAAGGGTTGCACATTGCTGCAAATACATCTATAAGGGCTTACACCCAAAAGGCAATGTTAGTCAGTCAAAGGAGGACATCCCAGAGGAAACCAGGCTAGTCGAAATAATGAACAAATTGAAAATTACAACTGAACAGAGTGCTGGGATTCATATGGTGGAAATCACTCAAAAGGGAGGACCAGACATCAACAAGGGAGAGAAGCGTCAAGAGAAGCATCAGATGCTGGTTTACCCAGAAGAGAACGAGAGTCTGGTCGAATTCATCCAGAGGTGTCAAAGGAAGAATGCAGAAGTCATGCTTTGCCCAAGGTGCAGTGCTGTGTTCGACAAGAAAGCAGCTGATGACTTAGAAGCAGCAGAAAAGACCCAGAGGAAAAGAAATTGGGGAACAGTCCCACCAACCAGAAACGAAAGATTCGACCCAAGAAGAGGGGAGCATCACAGTCAAGGGGTCGGAGAAAGACGTTTCAACACTTACAAACCATCCAACAGGCCAAATGATGACAAATGGGTTCAGCCTATAAGGGATGTCCAAGGTCAGAAGAGATGGAAGAGTTTTGAAGTGAACAGGGGTCCTTCCATGGAAGTTAAAAAGGAGGCAAAGCCAAAATACGTCTCTGAAAACTACAAAGGGAAGAATCCTATGTCCAGATCCCAATGGAGAAGATTCCAAAGGCAGAAGAAAATTGAAAAGAAAACTGTAGAATACCAAAAGGTTGGGCAGAAGGAAGCTGAATCAAGCAAATGTGTGCAGATTACGAACAAGGGAATGCCCCTGGCAGAAAAAGAAATCATTCAGAAGAATAGATCTGGTGACACCACAGAGGTGCAGAAAACAAACAATAGAATGCCAGTGGACGAAGAAGTCACAGATGAATTTGGTTCAGAATCAGATGCTTCTTTCGACGTAACTTGCAATGTGGTTTCTGTACTGCCCAGAGACTTCGACAGGATAATGGAAGTCGAAGACGAAGAGGATGACATGATGGATGATAGCATAAGCTTGAAGCCTGTATGCTACTACATAATGAACAATGGCTGTGTCGAAGAGCAAAATGCCTTCTTCGAAAAGCCAGATGATGCAATGAAGGCTCACTTAAAGCCTCTCTTCATAAAAGGAAAGGTAGAGGGTGTAGGTGTCAACAAAATTCTGATAGATGGCGGAGCAGCTGTAAATTTAATTCCTCATTACATGATAAGGAGAATTGGAAAAGATGACTCCGACACTAAGCCTCACAATATGGTGTTGTCCAACTATGAAGGTAAAGTGGGAACAACACTGGGAGTAATACAATTGAACTTGACTGTAGGATCCATCACCAGGCCTACAATGTTTGTGGTGATAGCATCAAAAGCAAATTACAACTTGCTGTTGGGAAGAGAATGGATCCATGGGATTGGGGCTGTGCCATCCTCCATGCATCAAAGAATAGCAATCTGGAGGCCAGATGGGATTGTCGAAAACATTGAAGCAGATCAGAGTTACTTCACAGCTGATGTGAACAATATCACTAGTCGTAACTTCGACAAGAACCTAGCCCATATAGCACCATGCAATCCTGCGGCTTTCGACCTGACAGCTTCCGACAATGCTTACTGTTCCATGTACCTCCATCCTACACATGGTTTCCAGTGGGATAAAGAAATAATTGGGGAAACAAATTACACTTGGGGAACTGCCCATGTCAACCCAACTGGATGGGGAAGTGAATTCAGTGAAAATGACTGAAGTTTCAGCAATGGAAAGGATTTCGGCTTATATAGCCGAAAAACAACACAAAGCGGCCCTTGAGGCTGAAGTAAGAAATATGGCTGTCGAAGCCAGCACTCAGGTTGTCGAAGGACAACACCCTCAAGAAAATATTGAGGAGCAACATGCAAATCAGAGTTTTGAAGAAGACTCAAATGGTGAATGGCAGAACCAAAGACTTGATGCCATTTATGATGACGAACCTTTGGGATTCGAAAAGGATCCAACCTCCACCAATATGAAAATGGTGGCACAGGATCCCTTAGAGGAGATTAATCTAGGACTGGGGGCAGAGAAAAGGCCCACTTACATCAGTGCCAAGTTGAATCCTCAACTCAGAATCGAAATAATCCAGCTGCTGAATGAGTTTAAAGACTGCTTCGCATGGGATTATGACGAAATGCCTGGTTTAGACAGAAGTTTGGTGGAATTGAAGTTGCCAATTCTGGAAGGGAAGAAGCCAATAAAACAGACCCTCAGACGCTTTGCACCTGAAATTCTGTCGAAGATCAAAGAAGAGGTCGAAAGACTTCTAAAATGCAAATTCATCCGTACAACAAGGCTGGGGATTTCTTAGGCTTTGTGGTCCACAAAAAGGGGATTGAAATCAATGAAAACAAAGCTAAATGCAACTGGAAGTCAAAGATCACTTCGACAGCAAAAGACATTTCTCCTTTGATAGTCGAAAATATCTTTTGCTGGGGGGCAATTTGTAAACCCACAATTTCGACAAGACCATAATTTCGACAAGATTAAAATTCAGGCTTTAAGGTCATCTTTGTCGAAGGATAGCATCAGGGGGAGAATCCAAGAATTGCTGACAAGGTTTTAAAGTTTCATTGTTTCGACAGAAATAGATATAATGTTCTGGCAGAATAGTTTGGAGAGTTTGTGACTGAGGGCTTCGACAGAAGAAGTTTGTTAATAAAAGATAAGGTTTGGCAAGTGCTGAAGAGTTTTTCTCCTTTAAAAGGGTTTCGACAGTTTTGAAGAGTTACAAGGTTTCGTCACCAAGGAAGAGATTCAAATTCAAAGGTTGTAACCTTTGGCAGTTGGACACATGGAGGTTTCAGAGAAGAAATTTACATGCAGGCTGACACTTGTCGTTTAGTTATAGTTTTTCCGTTCTAAGCAGTTATTTTGTTTATAAATAGGATAGTTTGTGGTTAGAATGTGTGTGTGAAAATTTGTACAAAATTCCTGTAAAAGCTCTAAGTACCCAGTGTGAGAGAAAATGAGTCTAGTATTTGGAACAATGTACGTTTAAACACCAGTTATATTTCAAAGTCATTTTAAATTACTTGTTTATTCTTCAAGTTCATGTCATTTTACATTTCATTTACTTTTTTGCAAGTTTTTAGCCTTTCGACATTTCTTTGTTCTTGTTTAAACTTTTAACCTTATTTCATCTTTAAAGTTCAAACTTTCGTTACTTGCAAAATCAAAGTCCTTAATACTTTGACAATATTGATAAAACAAACCGCAAATTAGTCACCAAAAGTCTAAGAGTATTTCGACAGAACCAAATGCACATGTATCCTAGGACTTGTATGGTTGGTCCTGCAAGTAACCCAACTTTCTGAAGAAATTGGTTAACCAGAGGTTGTTCGCCAGAAAACACAGCGAACAACACCACAATTAGTTCTATCGGATTCGGCAGAACTTTCCTTACGGAAGTATATCACCGCTCTTTTTCCAACACTGATAACTCCAGTTCCTTATGCTCAACATAATCCTCTATACGCTTCGAATACCTTAAAATATCATTTATTAACACAACCATTGCCTTATATAAATAATTAAAGAAGATCCCATGCCAAGTGGACAAACAAGTTGTGAGTTATAGCGGGAACACATACCGTACCGCCCGTCCTTACCACAAAATTCAAACACACTTCATCAATAAATAGCTTAAATCTATGTCAATACTTCACCATCTCATAGATAATTTGAATAGCTTTCCAACGCTTCGAACCGCGCGTCATTCCGAGTTACGGTTCTCCCGTTACGGCAAAAACACCAGAATAACATTTTCTGCCTAGGACCCCTTCGCCAGGCGAACACCGCAGCGAATATGGACGTTCGCCAGTATGCTCGCCAGGCGAACATGACAGTCCCAAAATCCTCTTTTCGACCGTTACCCGACTTTCGAGTGTCCGATTTCGATTCCGTAAAAAGCTGCGATCTCGGAATTTAACGTACAACAACAATTTTATACTTAAGAAGCCATCCAACACATTTTAAATCTATGAATAATTTAAAACTCAATTACTTCCAATCTCAACAGCAGATCTTTGAGCCTCCTAATACGATAGAACTTTTGACCTTTGTCCCATCCACCACAAGAACTCTACTCGAGATCACATGACCAAGGGACTCACATCCCTCGATCAATTGTTCCATCAAATCATTAACTCTTGGAAGCGAACACCTATCCTTGATAGTCACCCTGTTCACTTATCTATAGTTCACCCAAAGCTTCACAAAACCTTCTATCTGTCTAACCAACAAAATTGGTGCACATTACGGTAGCACACTCAAACAAAAGAACCTCTCTCCTAGAAGGTCTTCAAGTTGACTCTTCAACTTCTCCAATCCCAACGAAAACACACCATATGGAGTCACTAATATCGGACTCGTTCCAACAACAAAGTCAACGTGTGAGCTTTACTTCACACTCCGATAGTAAATCACCTACCTCATCCGGAAACCTCCGGCAATCGCAATTAATTGACAAATCCCAATTTTTCTCACTTTCCTTCTCATTCCAAGTTTCAGTCAAAATAGACACTTCAACACCGTCTTACGCCAAATTCCTCAAAATAATCCCTTAAGCACTTAGCTTAACTCAAGACTATACACTGCTCACGCCACCCAAGCTTGCAAGATACGTCTATCCCATCCAACACAATCCCGTCCACTATTAACAAGAGATTAAGGGTGATCAGTTCCTCAATTTGTTAATAGACAGCCGAAATCATGATGGGGTACAAACCATCTTTACCAAACTATAATATCACTCCTCAACACACTAAGCCACCACACTGTAGCTTTTCGGAGAAATACAACTTCTCCCCCACTGGAATCATTCCACTTCTACCAATGAAGTTAACCAACAACATGTACCGACAGTGTTTTTACACACATGTCGCATACCAGGAAACAATAACACTAGACAACATTGGCCGGACGGACCGACCTGCTCTGATACCAATTGTAACACCCCACTTCCCAAATTAAATAAAATATAAACATTATAAATAAACATCAGAGTTTTCCCCAAAATAGTGGGATATCACATCACCAAATTTTTATAAAAATACTTTATTAATTATTCTCAAAAATAATACAGCGGAAAACATTATTCCAACATTCTCGGCCATCCGCCAAATTTCGTAAAATCTTTATTATTATAATTCACAAAAAAAAAGTGATACGTCACAGGATTACAACAAGTTTGACATAAAACAATTAAAACACCCATATCCCGTGTTACGTATCAGAGCATCCTAGACTCGACTGGCACACCACCATCCAAGCTATCTAAGTACCTGGATTATCTGTACTTCCGGAGAAGCACAGACACAACAACAACCAAGGGGTGAGAAAACATGATCAAAAATATATTGGTAATGTAATACATGTAAACAAGGTAGTTGTCGCTACTGCGAAAATCGGCGCCGGCTGAACAGAAGAGTCGCCACCGTGCGTTATTTATCCCACGGGAGGGAAAGGAAACGCTCAGAGTAAACCTCGCACAACACGGGAAAGGTATGGTCATCGCAACCAAAACCTGGATTCGGGAGTCGGTTACGCAAGGGGAAGGTATTAGCACCCCTCACGTCCGTCGTACTCGACGGGATCCACGCTTGTTTTCGGGTATGGATTGTTATTCTATCTAAACTATAGGTCAAGGGTTAAAAAGAAAATAAAATGGAAATAAAAATGACTCGGCAAAGTATCGCACTTTATGCCTACGTATTCCCGTCTGGAACGAGAAATCAGAGTCAACGTAGTTCGCCTACCTACGGGAAAGGAGGGGAAGGTTGCTCGCTAGGATATCGCATCCTATGCCTACGTACTTTCATACAGCATGAAAGATCAGAGCAAACGTAGTTCGGGCCACGTACGACACAAGCTTGTCCTGGTTGATTTTATTCCTTCTGAAAAAGGTTTTTTCTGATTAACAGTCCCGGCGGACAAAAATGACATTTTGATGAGTTCACATTCTTTTACGAAAGAAGTGTCTTTTATTGTGTTTGAAATCTTTATGTGTTTTTCTGTTTGTTTTGAGAAAGAAAGAGACGGAACTCTAACCTACGGTTGCGAAGGGAAACAAGCTATCCTAATGTTATCATGCATGGGTTGAGACCTAGTGTCTATCATGCTCCTCTCTTGCACAGAGAGAAACAGAGATCCTACGGGATAGGCAGAAACAGAAACAATAACAGATATATATACAGTAAAGCAGTAAAATGCATGGATGCAACAGTACAAGCGAGGCAAGGGAGTCCCACTCAACCTCGAACCTAGAAAACAATAGGCAAAAGTGAACAGGCTTCACTTTCAACCCAACAGGGTAAACAGCAAACAATACAGTTCAGAAAACCAATCAATACATCAACAAATGAAATACAGCAAGAACAGCATCAGCAGCTCTAAATCAACAACTGGCTTCAAGCAATCTCCAATCATTCACAAGCTTCAACAAGCATCAATCTCTATCTTCATGACCTTCAGGCAAGGGCTCTGATCATCAGTCTTCCATCTGCAATGGCTTTTCTTCAAGCTCAAACCTCCAGGATGAGGGATCAGTCACAAAAGTGAATTGAGTGTTAAGCAATCAGCTGACTACCAAAGGTGGTGAACAGACTGCTTCTAACACAAAAGACATTTTCTCTCAAGAGTTCTATCGCATAGACACCATCACCAAGCCTTCCAAAGGAAGGGGGTGAGTGTCTTAGAGAGACTCTGAATCACAGAGAAGAATGGATGCAGACAAGGCAATCCATGTTTGAGAAACAATCATTCTAATCTAGAGCTCTGCCTAGCTCCTAAACCCTAGTCTCCTCAGCAACTGCTAGCAAGAAACTCCTCCTCAACTCTGACAGTTGATCTTCAATCTTTGAATCTCCAATGGCTTCATCTTCACAAATCTTCAGCTTCCCCAGGGCCCCAGACAAACCCAATACCCAAACAAACAATCAATAAACCCCAGAGGGCACACCACACCAAACAGCAGATATACAAACAGTAATAATATCAGTAGGGGAATCCTGATTTTTCTAAGGGATCTAATAGCTACCCATAGCCCCTATAGTCCCATAGCTAAACTAGTCAAACCCTAAGTCCTAAGGGAAAGAATTGAACTTCCTAAGTTGTCACCTAAAACCCTAGTTTTGTTCATGATATTCAAGCATTTATTAATCACCTAAAATTAACCTCTAAAAATGGGAGCTAAAATATTTCTATAAGCCTAATATCTCATCTAAACAATATGAAAAGAATGATCAAAAAATATCAAAGCAAGTGAGAGAACAAAAATCATAAAAATGATGCATGAAATGAATTATTTAATATGACATTTATTTAGAAAATATGTAAAAAATATGAAATAAAACTAAAAATGAAATTTTATTTTCCTATAATATTCTAGACATTTTAATGAAAATATGGTAAAAAGAATGGATTAAAAAACATTTTTTATGAATTTATTATGATTTAATGAAATTGGTGAAAAATTAAAATGAAATAAGAAAAAATAAAAATGAATTAAATGAGCCAGAGGGGGTGCATTCAGTAGGCGCGCTCAGTTCATTATTGGATGGGCCAGACAGGGTAGGGTGCGCATAGCAAATCAATTCAGGCCCAGAATCACTTCAGAGTTATTGAAATCAAAGAAAATCAGCAGGGGGTGAAAATAGAAACCAAACCACGTTGAAATTTGGAATTGGGCTCACATTGGGGGTGTGGATAGCATCACAAGCTGAGGCCCGCCCGTTTCAATTAATGAAACGGTGCGTTTGGCACCCAGTCAACTCCCTCCAAAACAGAATTAAATAACAGCCATTAGATCTCTCCCCAAGTCAAGAGTCTTCACACGCATTGGACGGACCAGATTATGTCTTCCCCACTTGGATCTGAAACTAGGGTTTCCTTTCACCATGAACATCCATGCACGCATAACTTCCTCCTCTCTGTTCTCACTCCACACGCAACGAATCCTCACGCCATAAACATGAAATCTGCTCAAAATCTTTCACTCTACAATCCTATGATCTCACATCAATCTGAAACTCAATAAATCTCTCAATCCGATAGCATCAATCTCTGATTTCCATGGAAGGACACTGATATGCAACATCACCATTCTCAATCAAACTTAACCTAAACTGAACTACAACTAATGGAGGTTAACCTATGCTATCAAGTTGCAATTATAACACATTCATCCAAGAGATTCGAACACAAACAGATTATGGCACCTGCTAACAAACCTCACCAAATCGTTCCAAACTCACCTAAACTAATCTCCTAACCACCTAGATCAATTCTACACTAACAAAATCATGCCTAACTAACTGAATCGAGCTGTGTGATGGAAAACTTACCTTATGCAAAATCTTGCAAACAGCTATGGAGATGGAAGATCTGAGGCTTTGAAGTGTTGAATCTTGATCAATCCTTGAGGAACTTGATTCTGTATGCACAAACTTGGAGGTTCCTTGCTTGAATCATGCAATCCACTTGAACTTGTAATTTTGATGATCTTGAGAAAAGCACTCGAAAATGGATGATAACTACCAGAAACTTGCTTCAATTATGATCTATGATGATGATGGAGTGAAATTGAATTGATTATGATGAAGATTGATGAAGAATTTGAGAGATTTGGAATGAAACTTTTATGAAAAAAGTGTGAGAAATCTTGTGAAATTCTTGGTACAAATGAGGCCAACCCTTGATCAATGCACATTTCATGAATATATAGGCCCCAAATGAACATTCTAGATCCATCTTGCACATTCCCTTGTTTTCAAATTTTGGCTCATTTTTGATTATGTTTCTTAAATGATAAGCAACCATGGATAACTTCATTTTTTCCTTCTAAACTCAAAAAAGTGGGTGAACCATTGTTCTTAGAATTGTTTTTCCATTCAAAATCATATATTGGAAGTCTCCATTTGGACTTGTAAATCTCCCAAACCATTTTCCAACTTGAAATTATTCACTTTATAAGCCTTTTTAGTTCATATTTTGACCTATCATGCAACTCCATGCTATGAGCTTCTCCAATAACTTGTGACCTTCTTTCTAGACTTAAAATCCCATTTGGAGCAAGTTTGATGTTGTAAGTTTTTTCATTTGAGGCCTCCTTGTATGAGTTTTGGGTATAGGTTAAAATGACCTGTAATTCACAAATGCCCAAAATACCCTTTGCTTGTCAAGACCATAAGTTGAGTTCTCCACATCATATGAAGGCATGCCATACCATTCTAGAAAGCTAAGACAATGAGGAACAATTCTTATGTTGACCAAGAATTCATTTGAAATCTCCTTGAGGGGTAAAACTAGCTTGGAAGTCAAGTCACTTTCACAGACAAAAATTCAGACACCCCAGATGACCTGTAACTTGCAAGGACCATAACTTGAGTTCTATAAATCTCCTTGAGGTCTTCCACCACTCAAATTAAAGGTCTTGAGATCCTCTACAAGTTTCATGTTGGCCAAGAAGCCATTTGAAGCTAGCATTTTGACTTATCTTGCTTGGAAATTTGACCTAAACTAGGGGATTTTACAGAGAAACCCTAATTTAGTAACTCCTCTTCTCCTTGATTTCTCTTGAATTCTCCTTGTCATATCTCCATATATTTATTCTCCATGTCAAATTATGAACCCCACATCTCTCCAATAGACTTGAATGCCCTCTTAAGTCAGTCAATTGACCTAGGGTTGACCTAGGGTTGACCCAGATGAAACCCTAGTTGACTGCCTTCAACTATAGCTCTTGTGCCTTCATCAATGACTTGTTTTCTTCTCCAAATGACTTTATAGGTCTCTCAAGATGTCTAGATGCTCTCCATGCTTTCATTTCACAGCTCATAACCCTCTTGTTGATCCTCAGATACCCTCAGCTGGGAGATGGACTCAAGGCTTGATCTGCTGAACTCTTTGCTTTCAAATTCTTTCTTGATGACTTGAATATGATTGAATTGGGATAATAACCTCTTGATAGGCCTCTGGAGATGAGAATAATGATTGGTCCCCTGTTGAATGACTTGCTATGCTTATGCTATGCAAATGGTTAGTCTATGTACATGACCCTACATGCAAATGCTACTGATGATGAAACATAAATCCAAGGAATAAGGTTGAGCAAATTTTAGGGTGCAACAGCTGCCCCTATTCAAGCGACTTGGACCCGATTGGATGAAGAGCCCGGAGCCTTCAGACATTCGCGGTACGAGACGGTTGAATACTAGTGAAACCAGAAATTTGCCAACCACAAAAATAAACTGCGCTCCTGCTTGAGGAATGACATTCGTCAGCTGAATCTGACTGTTACGATAACCCACTGATCTCGCACGACCGTGCTGGGGATTGTCTTCATCGTTCTGAAGAGGATTTTGTCATACCAGATTACTTGCTTGTCCTCGTGAGGACTCTGTCTGTCATCAACACGAAGAAATCTCAACTAAAACTTGTCCACGTTAGGACTCCACTTACTGTCAACCCAGGAAAATCTCGGCAACTCCGCTGGGGATAATTCGTCTGCATTCCCATAAACTGAATCGTCCAGGTTAGGAATAACATTCTTCCACGTTAGGAGTAACGCTTTTATCTTTCCACGTTAGGAAGCAATCTTCTTTCCACGTAAAGAGAACTACATCAATCTGTCCACGTAAGGACTCCAATGCCATTTGACATGTCCGCGTCAGGACTCCGATCTTTCCACGTAATGAATTCACCTTTTGTTCTAAATCTGTCCACGTCAGGACTCAACTTCTCGAATCTGTCCACGTCAGGACCCCAATTTCTCCGCGTAAGGAATAAACTTCTTCTTCCACGTTAGGAATATCTTGATATGATCTGTCCGCGTCAGGACTAAACTCTCTTTCCACGTCAGGAATAATCCATTTCTTTCCACGTCAGGAATCAATCGATTTTCCACGTAAGGAATAAACTCGTCTTTCCACGTAAGGAAACCATTTTTCTTCCACGTAAGGAATGCTCTTGATATGTCCACGTAAGGACTCCGATCTTTCCACGTTAGGAATACTGTCATTTCCACGTAAGGAAACTATCTTCTGATACGTCCGCGTAAGGACTCATTTTTCCACGTTAGGAATCAATAATCTCTTTGATCTGCCCGCGTCAGGACACTGATCTCGTCTTGATTTATCCACGTTAGGACTCAGGCGTCTTCGACTCACTGAGGAAATAAGACTTGTCCACGTAAGGACTCACACGTCTTCGACTTGCTGGGGAAATATCCGCGTTAGGACTTACACCTTGCCAACAACACGAAGAAGGATAAATTTGTCCACGTCAGGATTCTTGTACCCTGTCATCACAAAGAACCACCAACTTGTCCACGTCAGGACGCGCATTTCACCATTACGAAGAAAGATATCTGTTGAAAACAAAATGATCCTCGTCCGGATGCCAACACGAATAGTAACCAATCTTTTGTCAACGTCATGACCTCCTTTTTTCCAAATTCCGAGAGACCGAATCTGTCTCCGTCAGGATTAACGCACCTTACCAATCCGGTAAAACAAACCTGTCCACGTTAGGACGCCCACTTCTGAAGAAATCCCGTCATTCTAGGAATAAATTGTCCACGTCAGGACTTAGTTCTTCAATGATCCTCACCCACAAACTTCTTAGCACTGACGTGACAGCGACTTCGAGATGAACTCTACTGGGGATGTCTGAAAACCAACTATCGGATGCCTGTTCTGATGACCGGCGGTGGCCTCTGAAATTCTGATTCATGCGACCCGTTGATGACAATCAAACTCTGCTTGGGGATAAGGAGATTCTTATCTTGGCCACTCTGGCTGGGGAAAATAAGATACATTTGCATAAATGACTCTGCTGGAGACAAAGAGAGTTTTATCATGACAACTCTGTGGGGAATACTGCCGAAACTGACATTATCATTAAATATCTCCTGCCGAGATCTTGAATGTTTGGTGATTTATTTGAGCAAGTGCTCTCTCCACCTGAACTTCTAGAGTACAGAAACTGCTTCAGCAAAATAAATGCTGGAAGGGTAACGCCGACTCGCCGGGGATAGCCTGATGCTACAAAATTATTCCAGCAAAATAAATGCTGGAAGGATGAAGTCGACCCTGCTGGGAATTTGGGAACTCAAACCACACGTCTTGTTGAAGTAACCCTCTGCTGGGGAATATAACTCAAACCAAATACCTTGTGGAGGTAACCCCCTGCTGGGGAATAGCAGATGTGCGTAGTATGATCGGACTTCCTGCTGGAGAGTGAACTGATATCACACAGGTGTCTCTGACAAAATAAATGACAGGACCCACCATCAACTCTGCTTTGGAGAGTCTTGACCTTCGAATTCCACTGGAAGGAAAGAACACTCGCTGAAAAGAGAACTCCGCTGGGGATGGGATGATTCTCTCGGGGAAAATTAACTGACTCCACCGGGGGAGAATGCAGGACCCTGCGGGGGGAGATGAACCTGTCTGAATACAGCCTTACGATCTCAGAATCCCTAAACTCTGCTGAGGACGAGTAACTTCTCTGGAGCACGTCCTTTGGATAAGCTACGGCTAGCTGGAGAATTCTATCCTTCTTCAGGAAGAACATGCATGACCTGCGTGAGGATCAAGCCTTTCACTATTGCAATCCTTTGATCACCTTCCTCGTACAGTTATGAAACCTGCAACAACACAAACAAAGCACGACAAGCCTATGCAATCCAAATCGATTCAGGTTAGTGACGTTACACTCAGTTAATTCAAAGCTTTAACAATTGTTGGCAAGGGCCAGTAACGTTATACTCATGCTAGCTTCAATAAACTTAGGCGTTTTATCATGCGCAAAACAGTAAAGAACAGGCATCAAGTACTGAATAACACATTTTCATTGATTGGGCCCCTGAATGGGCGGAGTTTTTTGTACACGGGATGTAACTCCTGAAAAGAGGAAGCTACACAAAGCAAATATACAAGTATGCAAGTATTCACAAGAAGCATAAATATTGACAAATTAAATTTTGTACACATGTCGGCAACTGGATGCAGATGAACACCACGAACTGATCCTCCCATGACTCGTCCGACTCTAATGCTTTCCCGGTATCCATCTTCTGAAGAGGTTGTATCCGATAACTGACTCCTCAAACATATTCTCCCGCACTGATGCTCATTGAATACCAAATTCGGACCGCAGTCATTTGCTTTTCTCATCCCTAACTTTTGCGTGAACCGCCCCTTACGGGTTTTCAGTTCACCGGGATACCCTTTTTTGCCGAAGCCGCCCAGTGTAGGTTTTCAACTTCGCGGGTGTACATTTTTTCAATTTTATCCCTAACTTTTGCCCGAACCTTTTATTCTGTTTTTGGTTCGCCAGGATGCCCCATTTTTGCCTGGACCTTTTTTTTTTTTTTTGTCCAGCGGGTCTATTTTAAGCAAAGTATTTTTTAACTGCGTCCGAATTCACAGGTGATGCAAAGTCTTCCCCGTCCATGGTGGACAACAATAAAGCTCCTCCTGAAAAGACCTTCTTGACAACGTATGGCCCTTCGTAATTGGGGGTCCACTTGCCCCTGTGATCTGCTTGCGGCGGGAGAATCCTTTTCAGCACAAGGTCGCCCGTCTGAAAGCTTCGCGGAAGTATTTTCTTGTCGTACGCTTTCTTCATTCGTCTCTGATACAAACGACCGTATGCCAGAGAAGCTAGCCTCTTCTCATCCATCAAACTCAGTTGGTTCAATCTATTCGTTACCCATTCTGCCTCGTCCAGCTGAACGTCTCGCAATACCCTCAGAGAAGGGATCTCAACTTCCAATGGTAATACCGCTTCCATTCCGTATACCAACGAGAACGGAGTTGCCCCGGTTGATGTGCGTACCGTCGTACGATAACCGTGCAAAGCGAAAGGTAGCATCTCGTGCCAATCTTTATAAGTCACTACCATTTTCTGGACTATCTTCTTGATATTCTTATTGGCCGCTTCGACAGCGCCATTCATCTTGGGTCGGTAAGGGGAGGAGTTGTGATGTTCGATCTTGAAATTCTGACAGAGCTCCTTCATCATTTTGTTGTTCAGATTAGAACCATTATCCGTGATTATCCGCTCGGGAATTCCGTATCGGCAAATGATATCTCTCTTGATGAATCTAGCCACCACTTGCTTCGTTACATTTGCGTAAGACGCTGCTTCCACCCACTTGGTGAAATAATCGATTGCTACTAGTATGAACCGATGCCCGTTAGAAGCCGTCGGCTCAATCTTTCCGATCATATCGATTCCCCACATCGAGAATGGCCATGGAGATGACATCACATTTAGAGGACTCGGAGGCACACGTATTTTGTCAGCATAAATTTGGCACTTGTGGCACTTTCTTGCAAATTTGAAACAATCAGTTTCCATCGTCAGCCAAAAGTATCCTGCCCGCAGCAGTTTTCTCGTCATAGCATGCCCGCCAGCATGCGTACCAAAGGCACCTTCGTGAATTTCCTCCATGAGAAGCTTTGCCTCTTTTTCGTCTACACAACGCAACAACACCAAGTCGTGGTTCCTTCTGTATAAGACACCATCCGGGTTCAAATAGAAATTACCCGCTAATCTCCTGAGAGTCTTCTGATCTTGACTGGATGCCCCAGCCGGATACTCTTTATTCTTCAGGAAATTAAGGATATCAAAATACCACGGTTTGCCATCAGACGCTTCATCAATAGCAAATACATAAGCTGGCCTGTCCAACCGCGAGATAGTGATTTGGGGAGCTTCGTTCCAGAAGTTGACCTTGTACATGGAAGACAAAGTGGCAAGGGCGTCAGCCATCTGATTTTCTGCCCGTGGTACGTGATGCAATTCAACTTTGTCGAAGAAAGGCAACAATCTCCTTGCATAATTCATGTAATGTATCAAATTTGGCTGACGTGTCTCCCATTCCCCTTTGATCTGATTCACTACCAGAGCTGAGTCTCCGTATACGTCTAAATGTTTGATTCGCAAATCAATGGCTTCTTCAAGCCCCATTATACAAGCTTCGTATTCGGCCTCATTGTTGGTAACAGCAAAGGTCAATCGGGCAGTAAACGGGATGTGCGACCCGTGCGGCGTAGTGATAATTGCCCCTATTCCGCTACCGTAAGCGTTCACAGCTCCATCAAATATCATCTGCCATTTGGACCCCGGCTCTGGTCCTTCGTCTGGTAACGGCTCTTCACAATCCTTCATCTTGAGATACATGATATCCTCGTCAGGAAAGTCAAATATCATCGATTGATACTCTTCAATAGGCTGCTCCGCCAGATACTCAGACAACACACTCCCCTTTATTGCCTTTTGCGAGACGTATTGAATATCGTATTCAGTCAAGATCATCTGCCAACGGGCAATTCTACCTGACAACGCCTGCTTTTCAAATATATATTTGATCGGATCCATCTTCGAGATGAGCATGGTTGTATGATTCAGCATGTACTGCCTCAAACGCTTGGCGGCCCAGGCTAGCGCGCAACAAGTTTTCTCCAGCATTGAGTATCGAGATTCACAGTCCGTAAATTTCTTACTCAGATAATAGATTGCATGCTCTTTTCTCCCCGTCTCGTCGTGTTGACCGAGAACGCAACCCATACTCCCCTCAAGAACCGTCAAATACATTATCAAGGGTCTCCCTGCCACTGGGGGTATCAAAATAGGAGGCTCCTGCAGATACTTCTTTATTTTATCGAACGCCTTTTGACAATTATCGTTCCACGTTACAGCTTGATCTTTCTTCAAGAGTTTGAATAATGGTTCGCACGTAGCAGTCAGGTGAGATATGAACCGGGCAATGTAGTTCAATCTCCCTAAAAACCCGCGCACCTCTTTCTCTGTTTTAGGCGTCGGCATTTCTTGAATCGCTTTTATTTTAGCAGGATCGACCTCTATTCCTCTTTCGCTTACGATAAACCCCAGCAGTTTACCCGATCTCACCCCGAAGGTGCATTTGTTAGGGTTCAGCCTCAGCCTGAACTTCCTAAGCCTTTTAAATAACTTCAGCAGATTCACCAGATGCTCTTCCTCCGTCTGGGATTTAGCAATCATATCGTCAACATAAACTTCAATCTCTTTATGCATCATGTCATGAAAGAGAGTTGTCATCGCACGCTGATATGTTGCCCCAGCATTTTTCAAACCAAAGGGCATCACTTTATAGCAAAATGTTCCCCAAGGCGTTATGAAAGTAGTCTTCTCCATATCCTCTGGCGCCATTTTAATTTGATTATAGCCTGAAAAGCCATCCATGAAGGAGAATACAGAGTATTGAGCAGTATTATCAACTAACACGTCAATATGAGGAAGTGGAAAATCGTCTTTTGGGCTTGCTTTATTCAAATCTCTATAATCCACGCACATTCGAACCTTGCCATCTTTCTTTGGCACTGGTACGATGTTAGCAACCCATGAGGGATACTTCGTCACAGCCAGGAACCCAGCGTCCCACTGTTTCTGAACCTCCTCTTTGATCTTCATTGCCATATCTGGTCGAGTTCTGCGAAGCTTTTGTTTGACAGGCGGGCAGTCTTCTTTCAGTGGCAGGCGATGCACAACCATATCTGTATCGAGCCCTGGCATATCTTGATACGACCAAGCGAATACATCATTATACTCTCGGAGCATTTCAACCAGTTTTCGCTTGATATCACTCTGCAATGCGGCTCCAATACGAATATTCTTCTCAACCCCTTCCGACCCGAAATTGATAATCTCGATAACCTCGTCGTGAGGCAGAATGGCTCTTTCCTCTTGCTTCACCAACCAAGACAGTTCTTCAGGAACGTCGCTATCTTCAACAACCTCTTCTTCGGTCTGGAATACCGGGTGCTCGAAGTCGGGACGAGTCATAGGTGGTTCAAGGATGTCATCTGAAAATGTTATCCTGCAAAAGAAAGGGTTAAGTGCTTCAAAATGCGTATAAAGCGGATAACCACGTTGCCATTTTATTGAAAAATACAAAACAAGAAAGACAGGGATTACAGTATTTGCACATGAAAAAAACGCCATTTATTTAATGATTAACAAAGCAATGTTTATAACAACACAGCCCTAAGCAAATCCTGATGCCCCGGGCAAGACATCAGATTATTCAACAATTAATAAAGCAAAGCATTACTGTTTAAAAGTCACAGGAACAAGCTCCTGAATGGACCAGTTGCATAGTCCTTGTCCTGGCGTGCTTGGCTGAATCCAGGCATCCATATCACAGTCGCTGTCCCCTTCATCGGACTCCGAAGCAGCATTGACAGATTCATGGCATACTCCACTGGCAGAGATGGTGATTGACTTTCTGAAATGAGGGGCCCCCACGGAAGGAGTTGATGACGACGGTCGGTACCCCAGTCCGAACCGGTCCATTTTCACCGGAATGTCCAATACTTTGCCCCAGCCCGTGGCTTCTCCTGCCTTCACTAGCGCTTGAGCCTCTTTATACGAGGAAACAGCTATCTCTGGCACTTTGCTTGGCCCGGGACTCTTGTCCTTAATGCGCAAACCTTCGAATACCTGGCATGGCGTCTCGTGGATCTCCCCGTCGACTTCCACATATTTAAACGAAGAAAGATGGCTGACCAGGATGTCTTCTTCTCCGCACACGGTGACTACACTGTCTCCGACCATATACTTTAACTTCTGATGCAGGGTTGACGTAACTGCCCCTGCCCCGTGAATCCAAGGTCTTCCCAGCAAGCAGCTGTACGCAGGCTGTATATCCATGATATAAAACTCCGTGGCAAACACTTCCGGCCCCACTTGCAGAGGCAAGGTAATCGATCCGAAGACTGTTCTCCGTGTGCCGTCAAACGCTCTGACCACCAAATCACTTGGTGTACACAAAATCCCTCGAACATCCAGCTTCATCATAGCCTTCTTAGGCAGCACATTCAAAGACGACCCGGTGTCAACCAATACGTGCGACATTGTCGACCCTCTGCACTCAACAGATACATGTAATGCCATATTATGATCCCTTCCTTTCGGAGTCAAGTCAAAATCAGTAAAGCCCAGACTGTGGCCTGCATTTACATGTGCCAATACTCCTTCTAGCTGGTTCACGGAGACATCCTGTGGTACAAAAGAAGTGTCCAGGACTTTCAGCAAAGCATTTCGGTGAGCCTCTGAACACAACAGCAATGACAGAATAGATATTTTGGATGGCGTTTGCTGCAGATGCTCCACGATTTTATAATCGCTCTTCCGAATTAAGCGCATGAATTCTTCGACATCCTTAGATGCTGCTTCTTTTTCATTTGCTTGAACCGGAACATTTTCCACCGCTTTCCCTTTTCCTTTCGCTATCCTTTCGGCTTCTACTTCAGGAGATATAAAGATCCTGCCGCTTCTCGTCATGCCTCCCGGGCCCACAACATTATCCACAACCTCCGCTGACTGCTTGTTAACATCGATTTTAATCCCGTCACAATACACCTCTAGCCCATATGACCATGGGACCGCTTTCGTGCTCTCATACGGGATTGGCCCGGCTTTAGTTATAGTAATCGGTGGTCGCTGAGCTGGTGCTGAAATAGTGATCGTCTTCCTAGGAATTGTCACTGTGGCAACATCACTCCGATTATCCATTACTGCCCCTGCCGGCTCATCAGTTGCTGTTCTATCAAATTGCAATACACCTTCATCAATTAAGGCCTGGATGCCTTTCTTCAAATCCTCACACCCCCCAGACAGGGCCCAACAATCTAAGCAGTACTCATTACAACCCGGGTAAACACCTCCCTGCAACAGTCGGCTTTTTATTTCGCTCAGCGGCGTCTTTAAATCCTCAACATTCATAATCAGATTCAGCCCTTCCTCAGTCAGCACGGCATTCGCCCCATGATTAGGCATGGGTTTCTGGACTATATTCGCACCGGTCGTTCCGAAGTTGATAGACTTGTTGTCCAAGAGATCCTGCACAACGTGTTTAAAAGCATGACAACCTTCAATATCATGGCCCGGGGCCCCAGAATGAAACTCGCAGCGCCTATTTGCATCATAGCCGAACGGGGGAGTTCCCGTTATCGGTGCCAAGGTTCTTTTCTCCACCAGATTCAATCCCAACAAGGTCTGCAATAAATCAGCATAGTTAGAGGGAGGTTTCTCGAACACCCTTCTCGGCTTACCACCCTGGAATTTTCTCTGAGCTTGCTGTGCCCCCTGCTGAGGCTGCTGCTGCTGTGGCATTGGTTGCTGCTGAACCTGTTGTTGTTGCTGAATTGGTTGCTGTTGATAAGGAATAGTGACACTCGACACTTGCTGCTGCTGACGATATTGATTTCTTCCCCTGCCTCGGCCTCGGCCTCGGCCTCCAAATACCGCGCTAGATTCGCCCTGACGGCGCCCACCATAAGCTTTCCTATTACTGCCAGATGCAGCTGACTCGTCAACTTGGAACTTTCCTTGCTTAATGTTCCGCTCAATCTTTTCACCCATCAGAATCAGATCTGAAAAACTAGCCAGAGACGTATGGAACAACATATCATGAAACAGCCCGGTGAATGTACCAACAAACATATCGTTCATTTCTTTATCTTCCACAGGAGGACGGACCCTGGCAGCCATATCGCGCCACCTTTGCGCGTATTCTTTAAAACTCTCCCCCTTCTTCTGCGAAAGCCCGGCCAACTGGACCCGATTGGGTGCCAGGTCACTGTTATATTTGTAATGGGCTACGAACGCCTCCGCTAATTGCTTCCAAGTCTTAATATCAGTGGGCTCCAACCCCATGTACCACTCTAGGGAAGGACCCGATAGGCTATCCTGAAAGAAATGCATGAGCATTCTTTCGTCAGTGGAGTATGCAGACATCTTTCTGTAATAAGCTCGTACATGAACCTTCGGACATGTATCTCCTTTGTACTTATCGAACGCAGGCGCTTTGAACTTGATTGGCACCCTCAGCCCAGGTACCAAGCCCATTGTTGCCATGTCCAGTCCTACAGCACTCTGATTTAGGACTCCCTTCATTTGCTCTTCCAGCATTCTAATCTTTTGAGAATCATCCATCGGCCCGTCAAAACCCCCTCCAGAGAAGGCGTCCTCCTGTTGATCCTCTTGCCACATACCGTTTCCAGCCCCGTATCCATCATACGCATTATTACGTCCAGCTCTGACCTGATTCATCCCCGGAACTCGGCCTCTGTTGCCATACCCTTGAACACCTCCAGCAGGACCACCAGCCATAAAACCAGCACCGTTTCCGTTTCCAAAACCTCCGTAGCCCTGATTGACCATACCATAACCATCTTGCCCAAAGCCTTGAGCATTAAAGCCATACTTGCCAGTGTTGTCGAATCCCTGATCGTTGAATCCGAACCCAGCATTGACAAAGCCATTACCTCCGAGATTATCTCCCACATTGACATCACCCAGCCCAGCGTTGTGGACAGCAGTTTCATTTCCAACTCCGACGTTACCATTCACAGCAGCGGTAGCGTTGTTGACGTTAGCAGCATTCACATTGACGACAGGCGGAGCCACCGGCGTGGGAGTGCCGTCTCCATGAGCAGTATCAACCCGGACAGACTGATGATCTTCGTTACCATGACCAGCGTTGCGAGCCAACAGAGGCTGGACCATGGCCTGCAAATTCTCTTGCCCTTTTGCTATAGCCTCCATGGTCTGCATGAAGAGGGCGAGCTTCTCGCGTACATCCTGCATCTCATTCTGAATCTGGTCCATGACTTTCCGACAGTTGGATCGTGTAGAATAGCGGTGCGGATGTTGATCTGGAATCCTGTTAAGTACCTGATACAGAGCAGGAGATAAGACACCATTCAAAGATTACCTGTTATGCAATATGAATATGAATGCAATGCAATGTGTCTGTGCATTAGGGAAGTTCATTCCCCCAGTTCTAGTGCGAAGGTGCCGGTGCAGTGACAGTGTTGACAATAGGAATATCGGAGCTGAATCATAGAAAGCCTCATATATAACAGAGAGAATCAATAAGCCCAGGGTACAATATCACTGAGAGTACAAAGATGGCATGACCTCGACCAACAATCCTGGTGATGGTCAGCACTATGCAAATAAAGCGTACAAATAATGGAATGATCAGATCCTCCCAAAAGTCTGGTACTCCTCTATCAACTTCTTGGTCTCCGGATGGCTTGGTCGATCAAGCAGCCCCTCAACAAGCTGGTTTCTCTTCTTAAGGACACGGCGTACGTCTTCAGCAGTTTCTTCCCATGCCGCTTCCCCGAAGCAATCTTCTAGCTTTCGCTTCTGGGACACTGCTTCATCTCTGGATTTGATTGCCTTGTTCAGTGCATGCTGGACACTATACCGGTTCATCACTTCTTCCTCACACTTCTTGATGCTAGACTTCAACTTCTCCTCGAGGTCGGAAATTTGCTGCTTTAGCTTATCTTCCCTCTGCTTGTTGTTAGTGAGTGTAGCATTCCAAGTCTTGTTGCAAGAAGATATCTCTCGGTGTGCTGCGTCAAGCGCCTTCTTTTTGGCTTCTAGCATGTCATGGGAACTTCTGAACTCTTGCCCCAGACGTTCACGCTTCTTCTTTTCCTCGGTCAACTCAGATCCTAACCTGTTTACCAGCTCAATCTGTTGTTGGAAAGCATATACGGCCTTGTTTTTCTCGCTGCGTGCCTGGGCTAGCTCTTGCTCTAACCCTTCGTTAATCTTCATCAAGACTCCTTTCTCCTTCACAACCTATTCATATACTTCCCTAGAAACAGTGGTCGGCTCCGCTACCGGAATAGGAACAAGGATTGGTGCATCTGGAAATGGCATCTTCAACTGACTAGCCCTCTCTTGAATCCAAGCTCTATAAGGTGCATAGGCCTGACAGTCATTCTTTCCCAACAACGGCTTCCCTTTGCGGTTAATACGCGTCCAAGCATGTCGCAACTTGGCTAATAACTCCCCCTTCACGTCACCGGTGAAGTACAGAGATTCCTGTACTTCTTCCTCCTGAGGTGGATTCTTCAGCGCATATCCGAACTGGCGAATGAATAGAGAAGGGTTGTAATTGATACACCCTTTTCTTCCTATCAATGGCACATTAGGGTAACCAGCACAACTGAAGATGAGCTCCGATCCCAACAAATCTCTATCAAACCACTCCATATCTTCCGACGATAACCTCATCAAACGCTCCGGCCAACCAACTGGAACTGTAGTCTCTGCAGCAGATCCTCTCTTAGGAAGATGACTCTCAAACCACATACTCAACAAGGGTACACACAGATGAACATTCTTCCCTCTTCCCTTCTCATTCTTGTAATGCAGTGAATGGTAGAGATCTCCGAGTAAAGTAGGCACAGGATTACCAGCGGCAAACAAGTAGAAAGCATCGAAGTCCACAAAATCCGGTATATTGGGGAATAGTACTATGCCATAAATGCACAAGGCCAACACAGCATTGAAAGCAACCCAGCACCCATTCTTAGCATACTCTTGGGCTTTACCAACTAAGAACTGAAATGAGAAGCCTGGAACTCCACGGGAAACAGTAGTCACAAGTTCAGAAGCATCAACATGCAAGGCTTTTGCCAATTCCTCCGGCTTGGGTTTGGCATCATAATGGATGAACGGAACCTGGTTCTGCACAGGCAGCTCAACATACTCAGCGTATTCCTCCAGGGTTGGTCCCATAATAAAGTCAGAGAACGTGAAACACCTCAAAACAGGGTCGTAGAATTGCATCAAAGCATACAGCCCATCTAACTCTACCTCTGTAGGTTTGCACACCAATCTCAATAATCTACCATAGCTCATCCGGAAACTCCTACGAACACCCTCATCAGCAAGAGAGATCAATCCCAGTAAAGGAACAATATCAGGCGTAGGCAATTTGTAAGCAACTGTTCTCCGTAGGCTAGTCATGATCGAACACTCAGAAGTCTGGGCACTAGAACTAGGGAAATGCAAATGCACCTGCAGCACAGACACACGTTAGTGAAATGCAAATGATAATGGATATGCAGGGATGCAATGCAAGTAACATTCAACAGGGACCAAAGCTGCAGCTGAATAGCCTAAACCCAATCAAGAAAGGTCTCAGATAGACCATCCAGAAGTCATCAACCCTGGTCTCAGATAGACCTAAAATAGAACTCCAACACTGGTCTCTGACAGACCTCAAACCATAACTCACTGGTCTCTGATAGACCTCAAATCACATCCATAATTGGTCTCTGACAGACCTCAAAACACCTCCCAAATGGTCTCTGACAGACCTCAGAATACATCTCCAAATGGTCTCTGACAGACCTCAGAATAAATCTCCACATGGTCTCTGACAGACCTCAGAATAAATCTCCACATGGTCTCTGACAGACCTCAGAATAAACCTCCACATGGTCTCTGACAGACCTCATGACTCTCCATAAATAACCAAGATCTCTGATCAAGAACAAACCGGTAGTCTGGAGGTCTAGTTACCTGCATACCCCTGAATCCCCTCACAGGTGGGTGGCCCTATAACTGGCACAAGGTACGGCATCCTATGCGGTCGTCGGCGTCACAGACTTTCAGGGTTGATGATACGATTCCCAGAAGGAGTGGCATCATCAAATCCTGAAGAGGCCTCACTCAGCCAACTTCCAAATGATCGGTCCCCAGAGTCGACAATCCAACTAACCAGCAACCCACGCCAACCAAAGGAAGGGGCAGGAGGCCAACCAGAGGAACCTCGTCTGAGTGTAGATTTCATGGGACACCAAAGCAAGCAAAGCAAGCGGGCACCCACTAATTTCTACTCTAATTCTAGGTGCACTCAAGCCCAGGTCCGGCTTATCTCTCAATATCAGAACACCCGTCACACCCCAACATACAGCAATAATAATCAATATACAAAGCTGAAAAATACAGGGTTAGAAATATAAAATAACTCCATACAAAATCCTCGACGGGAAAACAAGCGTTAGGATTGACTCTCTCAAGGGACGTTGGATCCCAAATGCATAAGAACCATCGCAGTCCTTAGCAGCCAGGGGACGTTGGATCCCCAGCAGAGTCGCCAGCTGTCGCTACTGCGAAAATCGGCGCCGGCTGAACAGAAGAGTCGCCACCGTGCGTTATTTATCCCACGGGAGGGAAAGGAAACGCTCAGAGTAAACCTCGCACAACACGGGAAAGGTATGGTCATCGCAACCAAAACCTGGATTCGGGAGTCGGTTACGCAAGGGGAAGGTATTAGCACCCCTCACGTCCGTCGTACTCGACGGGATCCACGCTTGTTTTCGGGTATGGATTGTTATTCTATCTAAACTATAGGTCAAGGGTTAAAAAGAAAATAAAATGGAAATAAAAATGACTCGGCAAAGTATCGCACTTTATGCCTACGTATTCCCGTCTGGAACGAGAAATCAGAGTCAACGTAGTTCGCCTACCTACGGGAAAGGAGGGGAAGGTTGCTCGCTAGGATATCGCATCCTATGCCTACGTACTTTCATACAGCATGAAAGATCAGAGCAAACGTAGTTCGGGCCACGTACGACACAAGCTTGTCCTGGTTGATTTTATTCCTTCTGAAAAAGGTTTTTTCTGATTAACAGTCCCGGCGGACAAAAATGACGTTTTGATGAGTTCACATTCTTTTACGAAAGAAGTGTCTTTTATTGTGTTTGAAATCTTTATGTGTTTTTCTGTTTGTTTTGAGAAAGAAAGAGACGGAACTCTAACCTACGGTTGCGAAGGGAAACAAGCTATCCTAATGTTATCATGCATGGGTTGAGACCTAGTGTCTATCATGCTCCTCTCTTGCACAGAGAGAAACAGAGATCCTACGGGATAGGCAGAAACAGAAACAATAACAGATATATATACAGTAAAGCAGTAAAATGCATGGATGCAACAGTACAAGCGAGGCAAGGGAGTCCCACTCAACCTCGAACCTAGAAAACAATAGGCAAAAGTGAACAGGCTTCACTTTCAACCCAACAGGGTAAACAGCAAACAATACAGTTCAGAAAACCAATCAATACATCAACAAATGAAATACAGCAAGAACAGCATCAGCAGCTCTAAATCAACAACTGGCTTCAAGCAATCTCCAATCATTCACAAGCTTCAACAAGCATCAATCTCTATCTTCATGACCTTCAGGCAAGGGCTCTGATCATCAGTCTTCCATCTGCAATGGCTTTTCTTCAAGCTCAAACCTCCAGGATGAGGGATCAGTCACAAAAGTGAATTGAGTGTTAAGCAATCAGCTGACTACCAAAGGTGGTGAACAGACTGCTTCTAACACAAAAGACATTTTCTCTCAAGAGTTCTATCGCATAGACACCATCACCAAGCCTTCCAAAGGAAGGGGGTGAGTGTCTTAGAGAGACTCTGAATCACAGAGAAGAATGGATGCAGACAAGGCAATCCATGTTTGAGAAACAATCATTCTAATCTAGAGCTCTGCCTAGCTCCTAAACCCTAGTCTCCTCAGCAACTGCTAGCAAGAAACTCCTCCTCAACTCTGACAGTTGATCTTCAATCTTTGAATCTCCAATGGCTTCATCTTCACAAATCTTCAGCTTCCCCAGGGCCCCAGACAAACCCAATACCCAAACAAACAATCAATAAACCCCAGAGGGCACACCACACCAAACAGCAGATATACAAACAGTAATAATATCAGTAGGGGAATCCTGATTTTTCTAAGGGATCTAATAGCTACCCATAGCCCCTATAGTCCCATAGCTAAACTAGTCAAACCCTAAGTCCTAAGGGAAAGAATTGAACTTCCTAAGTTGTCACCTAAAACCCTAGTTTTGTTCATGATATTCAAGCATTTATTAATCACCTAAAATTAACCTCTAAAAATGGGAGCTAAAATATTTCTATAAGCCTAATATCTCATCTAAACAATATGAAAAGAATGATCAAAAAATATCAAAGCAAGTGAGAGAACAAAAATCATAAAAATGATGCATGAAATGAATTATTTAATATGACATTTATTTAGAAAATATGTAAAAAATATGAAATAAAACTAAAAATGAAATTTTATTTTCCTATAATATTCTAGACATTTTAATGAAAATATGGTAAAAAGAATGGATTAAAAAACATTTTTTATGAATTTATTATGATTTAATGAAATTGGTGAAAAATTAAAATGAAATAAGAAAAAATAAAAATGAATTAAATGAGCCAGAGGGGGTGCATTCAGTAGGCGCGCTCAGTTCATTATTGGATGGGCCAGACAGGGTAGGGTGCGCATAGCAAATCAATTCAGGCCCAGAATCACTTCAGAGTTATTGAAATCAAAGAAAATCAGCAGGGGGTGAAAATAGAAACCAAACCACGTTGAAATTTGGAATTGGGCTCACATTGGGGGTGTGGATAGCATCACAAGCTGAGGCCCGCCCGTTTCAATTAATGAAACGGTGCGTTTGGCACCCAGTCAACTCCCTCCAAAACAGAATTAAATAACAGCCATTAGATCTCTCCCCAAGTCAAGAGTCTTCACACGCATTGGACGGACCAGATTATGTCTTCCCCACTTGGATCTGAAACTAGGGTTTCCTTTCACCATGAACATCCATGCACGCATAACTTCCTCCTCTCTGTTCTCACTCCACACGCAACGAATCCTCACGCCATAAACATGAAATCTGCTCAAAATCTTTCACTCTACAATCCTATGATCTCACATCAATCTGAAACTCAATAAATCTCTCAATCCGATAGCATCAATCTCTGATTTCCATGGAAGGACACTGATATGCAACATCACCATTCTCAATCAAACTTAACCTAAACTGAACTACAACTAATGGAGGTTAACCTATGCTATCAAGTTGCAATTATAACACATTCATCCAAGAGATTCGAACACAAACAGATTATGGCACCTGCTAACAAACCTCACCAAATCGTTCCAAACTCACCTAAACTAATCTCCTAACCACCTAGATCAATTCTACACTAACAAAATCATGCCTAACTAACTGAATCGAGCTGTGTGATGGAAAACTTACCTTATGCAAAATCTTGCAAACAGCTATGGAGATGGAAGATCTGAGGCTTTGAAGTGTTGAATCTTGATCAATCCTTGAGGAACTTGATTCTGTATGCACAAACTTGGAGGTTCCTTGCTTGAATCATGCAATCCACTTGAACTTGTAATTTTGATGATCTTGAGAAAAGCACTCGAAAATGGATGATAACTACCAGAAACTTGCTTCAATTATGATCTATGATGATGATGGAGTGAAATTGAATTGATTATGATGAAGATTGATGAAGAATTTGAGAGATTTGGAATGAAACTTTTATGAAAAAAGTGTGAGAAATCTTGTGAAATTCTTGGTACAAATGAGGCCAACCCTTGATCAATGCACATTTCATGAATATATAGGCCCCAAATGAACATTCTAGATCCATCTTGCACATTCCCTTGTTTTCAAATTTTGGCTCATTTTTGATTATGTTTCTTAAATGATAAGCAACCATGGATAACTTCATTTTTTCCTTCTAAACTCAAAAAAGTGGGTGAACCATTGTTCTTAGAATTGTTTTTCCATTCAAAATCATATATTGGAAGTCTCCATTTGGACTTGTAAATCTCCCAAACCATTTTCCAACTTGAAATTATTCACTTTATAAGCCTTTTTAGTTCATATTTTGACCTATCATGCAACTCCATGCTATGAGCTTCTCCAATAACTTGTGACCTTCTTTCTAGACTTAAAATCCCATTTGGAGCAAGTTTGATGTTGTAAGTTTTTTCATTTGAGGCCTCCTTGTATGAGTTTTGGGTATAGGTTAAAATGACCTGTAATTCACAAATGCCCAAAATACCCTTTGCTTGTCAAGACCATAAGTTGAGTTCTCCACATCATATGAAGGCATGCCATACCATTCTAGAAAGCTAAGACAATGAGGAACAATTCTTATGTTGACCAAGAATTCATTTGAAATCTCCTTGAGGGGTAAAACTAGCTTGGAAGTCAAGTCACTTTCACAGACAAAAATTCAGACACCCCAGATGACCTGTAACTTGCAAGGACCATAACTTGAGTTCTATAAATCTCCTTGAGGTCTTCCACCACTCAAATTAAAGGTCTTGAGATCCTCTACAAGTTTCATGTTGGCCAAGAAGCCATTTGAAGCTAGCATTTTGACTTATCTTGCTTGGAAATTTGACCTAAACTAGGGGATTTTACAGAGAAACCCTAATTTAGTAACTCCTCTTCTCCTTGATTTCTCTTGAATTCTCCTTGTCATATCTCCATATATTTATTCTCCATGTCAAATTATGAACCCCACATCTCTCCAATAGACTTGAATGCCCTCTTAAGTCAGTCAATTGACCTAGGGTTGACCTAGGGTTGACCCAGATGAAACCCTAGTTGACTGCCTTCAACTATAGCTCTTGTGCCTTCATCAATGACTTGTTTTCTTCTCCAAATGACTTTATAGGTCTCTCAAGATGTCTAGATGCTCTCCATGCTTTCATTTCACAGCTCATAACCCTCTTGTTGATCCTCAGATACCCTCAGCTGGGAGATGGACTCAAGGCTTGATCTGCTGAACTCTTTGCTTTCAAATTCTTTCTTGATGACTTGAATATGATTGAATTGGGATAATAACCTCTTGATAGGCCTCTGGAGATGAGAATAATGATTGGTCCCCTGTTGAATGACTTGCTATGCTTATGCTATGCAAATGGTTAGTCTATGTACATGACCCTACATGCAAATGCTACTGATGATGAAACATAAATCCAAGGAATAAGGTTGAGCAAATTTTAGGGTGCAACAGTAGTAAAACACACCAACACACCAATATTCACCCCAACAACTCCATATAACGAACCTACTGTTCAAATTACAATATAACATATTATAATGCAAATATGCAACTCAACACCATGCATGCGGTACCGACTCATTGGTTCATTCAATCGAACCTGGATAGATCACTTACGCTCCTCCTGAGACATGATCTATCCCCCACCATTCTCCACCAAGGAGTACGGATGAATCACTTACGCTCCTCCTGAGACATGATTCATCCCACCAAAACACCATGATATGCACACACCAATGCATAACTATCATATTTAGGCACACTAAGTGCACACGATCCTCCTAATCATATCATCATACATCAATGTATATATGTGTAGATATATTACACCAACACCATATAAATCAATCAGATAGTAAATAAATTCATACTATAACACCATATATAACCACATCCCAACACCCGGGAACACACGATCCTACTGATCACTACATACATATACGTTAACCAATTGTTCACCAACAATATCAAGGAAAACGAGTACCATCACCAAGTAAACAAGTTCATACTTTATCACCAAGATATAAACACGTCCCACCACTCGGGAATACACGATCCTACTGATCACTACACCATGCTCCGCATGATTCATACACCAACTAATTATCCATTTAAATAATTAGTAACGGAAATCATATACTATCACCGAGTACTCACTCTATAACACTCAATCATCTCCCCTATAATCAACAAAGTCCAAGGGCACTACACTCTTAGCGCACACAGTATAACAGCATAGAAAAACCCCATTCTGCTACGCTCACTACACCCTCGCTAGGCGAGCTCCCAGCGAATGCTCGCTACCTGTTCGCTTAGCGAACCTCCTCGCGAAGGCAAACGGAACCTACTAGACTCACTCGCTACCTCACTCGCTAGGCGAGCACCTAGCGAACGCTCGCTGCCTTCTCGCTAAGCGAAGTGCTAGCGAGTTGCCTGCGACTTCTCAAGTTCTCACAGTTCAGAATTCTCACTCTTCTCTGATTCAAGCCTATTCTATAACATCCACTTCCTATACTATCCGTATTACGACCAATGCATATTAGGCTTATCAATATTCCTATAATTCTACTCCAGATCAACATTACGGCACACTACCGACACTTTAGAGTTACTCTGAACCTTACTCAAACCAAACTGTAATACCCCAAATTTTACCCTTATATTTAGTCAGTCATTTCGCATATCATCTCATATGTACATTTGCTAACCACTAACAAGTTATGAAGGTTTGTTTTGCAGATTGGGTCTCAGGGTATTTTGGTCATTTTACACAAATTCTACCAATTCTTTGAAAAGGGGCTGTTATTACGTTCTGAGGCATTTATTTGCCAATTGGGTCAAGGTGCCGGTTTGTTTTGTCAGAAATATGATTGGACTCGAGGCCGCGTCTTGTTTGATATTGAAACATTTCTGAAACAGTTTTGTTTCCTCTTAGTAAAATGGAGTTGGGTTGAAAGAGAAGTGGATACTGTTAAGGCCATTTTGAGAAGAGATGTGATCAACGAGATTTTAATTTGAATTTGTTTGGATATAATCATAGGGCGGGGTATCATTTATAAAAGGCAAAGGAGAAATAAGTTTTAAATATTTTTGAACTTTGTGTTCATAAGTACTTATAAGTTACAACTCAAGAAGGAACTTAAATAATTCTGAATTATTATTCATGGACACTTTGAATTTACAAGTGAGAAAGTAAATAATGAATATTTGTTGAATTTCATCTCATAAATATTTATAGTTTACAAATTGATAAAGTGAATTCGAATTTGGTTTACAAGAGTTTCATTTACAACAAATCCTAAATCCTAAAAGTTCCTAAATGCCTTCATGCTGTCCTTGAGCTTCTCCACGAATCCTCGACTAACCTACACGTCAAAACAATACAACACAAAATGGAAAAGTGTTAGAGATTGTTTGACACTCTCAGAACAATTGTCATCATCGAGTGCCGGGAGGGCACAACCGAAGCCGCATCCTACTCCCGTTACCGGTCCATGCCATTGGCATCAGATCATGAAGTTTCGTTCTTATCTTAAGAGGTGACCGAGAGAGAAAGAGATAAAAGAAGTTTTGGGCCGAAAGAGGATTCACGCGACTTTGGATCATCTCATCAAGTAAATTCTCCAAATTGATAACCAAACTGAACTAAAATCTGAACCATTTCTCCATCACCTACAAGCATAACATCATCACTAACACAATAACAGTTAGCAAACAGCATCATCATTCGCAAGCAGTATCAGCACATAAGCTACATATCTGCAAGCCAGTATTTGCAAGCAAGCAATGTCGCAGTATCAACAACAACAGTTAACATTTTCATGACAGCAGGTAGCTTATCAGGCCTGCATTAAAGAATGCAAGGATTCTATACAGTAAGACATATGTGCATTGCACACCCAACTGATAACCATGTTCTGCACTAAGAAAGTTAGTGAGCGGGCATAATGCCTTACGCACAAATTGGCAACAGCCAGCATCCAAAGCGTATCAGACAGACGGGTCTACTCCCCCAATCAGCCCAACACCAGTATGGAAAGAAACATGAAAACTCCCATCAATGGAATGCTATCCAATGCTGGAAATCTGCAGCTTTTGGAGCAGACTTTCCCAATGATCAGTGCGTAAAGTGAATGTATGAATGCAGACCCCTGCCAACTGCATAAGCCACAACTACAGCGTACAACCTACATTGGGCATAAATCATAAATAGCCAAGATTAGTCAACAACAATAACAGCATAACAGGCATAACAGGTCAAATTAGCGAAGCAAAACTGTTACACCTTTTCCAAATTCTGCAACGTCCTGCATTTGTATGATACACCAGGCGAGTAAACTTGAGAGATGGGACCAAGTTACAACTCACAAAGGTACAGCTCCAACTGCTATCGACACGGCTTTGAGCATATCTGCCTGACTTGCATTTATGATGAAGGATGCAATCATCCGCCAGCAGCAAGTCTTTGTCTCTGCGTGCGTAAAACTGGTAAATCAGGCATTGGCATGATGTTTTGGGGAAATAGAAAATCAAGGCATTTTATTAATAAATGAACTACAGGACTGATAGTCTAAAGGAGAGTGAAATTTTAACTTCGGCCCTCAGCTCAACTCATCATAGGGCACGAGACTCGAGCGGCCAGGAGGACTATGGCCATGGCCATTATCAAACTCCCTACCGAGCATCGAAGATCGAAATAAGGCAACTGTTTCGAACAATTCAATATAATTCGCAAGGTAACTACATCCGACAACCCAATGTGGCTCAGACTATTAAGTCGTCATCGCCATTATGTCCTTTCTCGCCAATGGCACGAGACCGGCAGCCTCCGAACTTATTTGCACCTGAAAGCAGAAGAGAGAAAATCAGTGTACTTCCCAAATAACGCGAAACTCATCACAAGTCAAAATGGATTATATCAGTAAAACCAGATTTATCAGAACAGATCAATCCATATCAACAGGCGAATCACAAAAGTCCACAACTGGATATCAGTAGCAGCATCAGATCGAAATCCATATCAGAAGATAAAGCTGGACACTAAAACCGAACTGCACTATCCGAATTCATAAACATCACAGAAAAATCAGGCTTCATGTTCGAAAAAGCAAAAATAGGCAAGGAAAATCATAAACAGCGTGGAACTGATTGGGAAAATTCGAAGCAAGTCAAACAGGGAAGAACAGTCATGTTGATCCCAACCGTAAATGAAGGTCACAAAAAGTAAGGCTCAGTTGTCATCCATCATGGCCAATTCACTATCAGCTTCAACTCAGGAAGTCGAAGAGGATGAAATCAGTTCATGTCAGCTCACAGCAAGTGCCCAAATCTAGAGCAAGTTTTGATGGCTCCAAAACAAATTAATCGAAACACAAAGACTGGATATCTGTATCTGAAAAGGGGATCGAAACAAAATTCGGTTGAGGTCAATGGATCCAAATCCTACCAGAAAAAGATAACAGAAATCAAATCAAATCAATTTCAATCAGAATCATATCTCAGTAACGTAAAAAACCCAACAAAAGCCCAAAAGAAGAGATTATAAAAGGACGACATCACCTCGTAGAAAAGGGGGAGAGGGCCAAGAAAACTCACCGAACGAGAAACCCTAACGACCGCGACATCAGAAGAAGAAGTTTTCCACCAAAGTCATCACACGAAGGACCGCCGGCGCCGTTTAACCAAACGACGAGCAATCAATCGCCTCAGCCTCAGAATCTCTTCATCATCGGTCGTTTTCGCTTTAAATGTAAGCCATGGGACGTTTTTCCTTACAAATTTCATGTTTTGTTTCAGGAATGAGGAAGATCAGAGAGAATCGCGGCGATAGAGAAGAAGAATGAAGTGTAAACGGCGCTGCGAAAAGCCAAAGGGTTCTAAAACCCTAAATGATCTTGCAATCAATCATCTCAAACCGGGTTGGGTCCGGAGGTAATGACCGGCCCAACCCTTTTATTTTTTTACTTTCTTTTTCTTTTTTAATTAAATTATCAAATTTTAAAAAAAAAATATTTAGGTTGTTTTTTTAAATAGTAAAATTGAATTTTTTTTTAATATTAAAAATAAAAAAAAACATTTTTTTAAGTATTAAAAATCAAAAACATTTTTTTAAAATATTAAAATTAAAACACCTTAAAATATTAAAATTAAAACATTTTTTAATAATTAGAGTCAATATATTTTTTTTAAGACCAAGAGAAAATATTTTTTAAAGATTAAAATCTTCTTTTTTTTATTTATTCATTATCAAGTAAAAAAAATTAAGCTTAGATTCATATTAAACTTCTCATAAAATAAAAAATGTCCCATAGCTTCATGCTTCTGTTTTCATATTTGTGTTTACTAACCTAGTTCGTTCACTGTGCAGCTTACCATGTTGTTTCTTTATGTTCGCGTTCTTAAAATTGAATTGTATCATATTGTTGTAACTGTTCCTCCTCTGTAACCTTGCGAATCTTAACAATCGCATTTACGTTTCCGCATTTAAATTTCTGCCGATGTATAATTTCTCACACTGTCATTACTATTATTTTGTCACATTGCACGCACCTCCGAAGGAATTAGGTCTAGCTTTTGGTCGCCGCGCCAATAGTCCTCAACTTCAAACCCTTATAACCTCACAAACCCTAAATTTCACAAATGCCTCGCCGCAGGCAAGATTACAATTTTACCCCTAGCATTAGGTCAAAGAGCCGCCGCGCTCATTTTAGGGTTTCCTGCCGCGGAATCCCTAACCTAACCTAACCCTGATTACAACTTAACAATTCAACGTAGAGATTTGGAGTTTCTACACTCCACGTAAGCGTGTCCTTAAGACATGTTTATTCCCCTTGAGACCTTGACCACAGTCAAGAAGTCTCTAACCTCCCTTTTGAGGGGAACTACGATTACTCTGATTCCATTCCCGTAAGGATACGTAGGCACAAGATGCGATGTCTTGCCGAGTAAACTTAGAATTAACCCCTTAGGTCTCTTTTCTCACTTTTAATCTTTTGTACATATACCTTAAGAATAATAAAGCAGATAGTAAAGCATTGAACAAAAGGTTCCTGTAGAGTACTACAGAAGTTTAGGGTGCTAATACCTTCCCTAATCTTAACCAACCCCCGAACCCTAGATCTTCCCCCGCGTTGTGTTTACGATGCAAAATAGGTTTTCCCTCTTTTGACCTTTTCCTTCGGATAAATCAAAGAGCGGTTGTGAATTGAATTGCGATTCGAACTCATTAATAGTTTGTGATCCTATTTCCACCGCAACAGAAAATGGCGACTTCACTGGGGACTCTCTTTAACTTTTGAGGGTTATCCCTAACTTGTTCATATTTATTACTATCTGTGTTATTATTCATTTTGCAGTTATATATTTGTGCTTTGATTATGGGACCGTTACTTGTGCTGTGAGATAGGTCCTACACCCGGATCTAGTGTACCTTAGGTAAATGGCAATAGACCAAGGAAACTGTACGACGTATATCGATGCGGTTGATCTGGTGGCCATAGTTAGTGCGACTTCTTGGTTGGTGCTTATATTCCTTAAGTCAAGTTGAGGATAATATTGAGGCTGCCATATGTTGTCAATGCACTAACTGACTTTTAGAACCCTAGTTAACTCATCTTGGCCTTTAGAAAGTAGTGAGGTAGCCGGCTTTGGTGTAGACTGAAGTTGGTTGACACTCGATACTACGCTCATTGAGATCTTAAACTTGGAGGGTTTTGGTTGGCAAGTAAGTTGCCTCCTGAACAACCACCCTTGTGAAGGATCAATGATATTGAGATCCCTTAGAACCTGGTTACTTTTGTAGGACAGGATGAACCATCTAACTTCAGGGGAGGGTACTTGCCTTTGAACCTCATGCAAGCCTTTAACCTAGGACTTTGTGTGTTTTCATGCATTGCATCCATAAAGCATCTCATCGCATTGTATTTCATGGAGTTCAAACACCATTTATGGATATCGCGGGATACCATAAATAAAAAAAAATATATATATATAAAATGAGAAGACAAGAAAAAGATTTCTTTGGTACCCCACGACATTAATAGATGTTTTGAATTCCATGAAATCTTCATTTACATTCACATTTTAGCATCATTTACTTTTTTGCATTGCATGTGTCTTCCGATTTCTCACACTCGGTTCTCTCACCTTCCAGTTTCGTCACCCTGAGTTCTCGGCACCGGTACAACACCAGAGCTCAAACTCGGAAAAGAATGGAGGATCAGGCAAAAGAGATTGATCGCCTTAGCAATGAACTTGAAGACCTTCGAGGGGGTATGGGGCGTATGATGGAATTGTTACATGTCATGAATGCTAAGATGGATACCCAGCCCACTATTGTTTCTGAGATTACCGGCGTTACTGTAGACCCTTCACCAAGTGTGACCGTAGCAAGGGACCCACCTTATGGTCTTGCTCCCGGTTTTGTGCCGCCTCAAGCCACTGTTCCGATTAATCAACCTGTTCAGCAAGCCGTGCCCTTGTTTTCTGAAGTTACTAGGGGGGCTCCTATCTTTGCACCACCTGTTGTACACACTCGTGCACAACCGTACTTCAATGATACAGCTTTTGATGATCTTGATGAGAATGTTGAGGGTTATGAGAAACATGATAAGCTTCGTGAAGAAGTAAACACTATCGTCCAGAGATTGAAAAAGGTAGAGGGTGATCAAATTTTTGGGGCTGCTGCAAGGGATGTTTGTTTGGTCTCAGGTTTGGTTATTCCCCCGAAGTTCAAAACTCCGAACTTCGATCGTTATGAAGGTGCCACCTGTCCTAAGAGTCATTTGATCATGTATTATCGCAAAATGGCTGCCCATGTTGAGAATGATAAACTGATGATTCATTGCTTCCAAGATAGTTTGAAGGGTGCTTCCTCCAAGTGGTATTTAACTTTAGACCAGTCTCGCATTAAGAGTTTCCAGGATTTATCTGACGCTTTCATCAAACACTACAAGTACAATATGGATCTGGCTCCTGACAGAAGACAGTTGTTGAGTATGTCGCAAAAGAATTCTGAGTCATTCAAAGAGTATGCTCAAAGGTGGAGAGAGACTGCTTCACAGGTAGAACCTCCTTTGTCCGAAAAAGAGTTAGCTGATTGGTTTGTCGACACGGTTCGTCCAGAATTTTATGAGAGAATGGTGGGTAGTGTGACTTCAAATTTCTCCGACATCGTTGCTGTGGGTGTCAAGATTGAATTGGGTATGAAGAGTGGTAAAATGACAAATAATCATGGTGCTTCTAAGGATCAGCCGAAGAAACCTCCGTATAGCTCCCAGAAAAAAAAGGAGGGTGAGACTAATGCTATATCCTCTGGTAGACCAAGGGAACGCTTTTATCGACATCCGCAAGGTTATGCTCAACCTCAAGGGTACCCAGTCCAATATGCTCAACAACCCTATGTGGCAGCTATTATACCTTCTTTCAATCAACAGGTTCCCATGTATCAACCTATGCAACAACCTCCTGTTCATCCACCTCCTGTCAACTATCTACAGGCACCTAACGCTCCTGCTCCTCAACAGCCAGAGAGTCCGGCTCCTCGCCGGAATGTTCCGAATAGAAGAACGTATAAGCATTGTCCGCCGATCCCGATGACTTTTACCGAGTTGTATCCCTCTTTGGTCAAGCAAGGTCTCATCACCACTCGGGCTTTGGGTCCGCCTCCTAATCCTCTACCCGCCAATTACAACGCCGCCGCTCATTGTTTATTTCATGAGGGTGCGCCTGGCCATGATCTGGAAAATTGTTATGCTCTCAAAAATATTGTCAGGGATTTATTGGAAAAGAAGATTTTGTCATTCGAAGATCCTCAACCGAATGTTAAAAAGAACCCGTTTCCTAACCATGAGAGTGTCAATGCCGTTAGTATTGATTCGGGGGATGGTTATGCCCTTGATGTTGAACAGATTAAGACTCCTCTTAAGATGTTCCATTCGAAATTGTTTGAAGCCGGTTTAGTAGATACTTCCCACGTTGCATGCGTAAGTTGTGAAGCCAGTACTAAGGGTTGTGTGTTGGTTCAGAATGATGTTCAGAGGCTGATTAATGAGGGTGTTTTACAAGTGACAAGCCAAGCCAAGAAGGATATAGTCGCTGTGGTTGAGCCTGTTTTCCATCAGCCTGAATCAAAGGGTAAGGTACCCGTGTTTAATTTATCAGGGGCAGGCTCCGCCAACCTCGTGTTCGATATACCAAGGTCGTATATCCCTGAAGTGAATCAGCCTAAGCCTATAGTTATTCGAAGACCGGGTCCGTTTCCTTTCAGCGATCCTAAAGCCGTGCCTTGGAAATATGACGTGACGGTGATTGACAAGGAGTCTGGGAAGATTATTCCCAAGGAAGAGGGAAAGGATACTGTGACCAATATCGCAGAGGTAAGCAGGATGTCTCGCAGTGGCCGTGTGTATACTCCCCATCCTAATAAGGATCCACCTAAGGAGACCACTAATATCCCTGTGCCTGCCAAAGACAAAGGTAAGGGAGCCGTTACGAATGATGAAGATGCTGAGTTCTTGAGGATCATCAAGAGAAGTGACTATAAAGTTATCGACCAACTTCATCAGACTCCTTCCAAGATCTCAATTCTATCTCTGTTGATGAATTCACCCGCTCATAGGATGGCCTTGCAGAAGGTTTTGACTCAAGCACATGTGGATCAAGATATTATCACCAGTCGATTTAATAGTGTGATTGCCAATTTGACCGCCTGCAACACTCTCAGTTTCAGCAATGAAGAGTTACCGAAGGAGGGTCCGAACCATAATCGTGCTTTACATATATCGGTAAAATGTCAAGAGGACAATTTAGCGAGAGTGCTAGTGGACACCGGCTCTTCTCTGAATGTTCTACCCAAGAGGATTCTCGATAAGTTGGCTTGTAAAGAGACTGTGTTGAAACCTACTCCTTTGGTTGTCAAGGCTTTCGATGGCTCTCGCCGATCGGTAATGGGGGAGGTTGAGCTTCCTATCCTGATTGGTCCGCAAGTTTTCAATATCACGTTTCAAGTCATGGACATTAATCCCAACTACAGTTGTTTGCTCGGAAGGCCGTGGATTCATGCCGCTGGGGCAGTGACCTCAACGTTACATCAAAGGATGAAATTCGTGATCGATGGAAAGTTGGTTATTATACACGGTGAGGAAGATTTGATGGTCAGTAACCTGTCCTCTTTCCGTTACATCGAGACCGATGAGAATGCTTTAGACATTTCCTTTCAAGCACTTGAGATCGCCAATGCTGTTCTGCTGGAAGTCGAAGAGACAGTGGGTCAGGGTAATCCATCTTTTGCATCTCTGAAGAGTACCAAATCAACAATTGACAGGGGCATTCCTGAAGGTTGGGGAGAGGTAATTGATGTCAAGACCAAGACTGATCGCTCTGGGTTGGGTTACAAACCAACTCAGAATGGAGCTGCCACCACTGTCGAAGGGCGTCCGAAGGTTATCCAAGAAGTATTTGTCAGCAGAGGTTTCCAAGTCAATGCCATCAGCGACTGTGAAGAAAATGAAGAGCTGAGCAACCTGGTGTTTAAGGGTGATGCAGTTTTGAACAACTGGGAGGCCGTAGAGATCCCTGTTATTTTTCCCTTGTCAAAAGATATCGTAAACCTTGTTGGATCCAATGACTTTACTGACACCCCTGACTGGGATGCACCCATCAATCAAGCTGAGGACGAGGGTGAAGAAGATTTTGAAGTACCCGCGGAACTGACAAGATTGATTGAGTACGAGTATGCAGAGCTTCAACCGCATAAAGAGCAGGTGGACCTAATTAACCTCGGTACAGAGGAGAGCAGGAAAGAGGTCAAGATTGGTGCAATGCTTGGGACGGAGATTAGGCCGAGGTTGATTGAGTTGTTAAAAGAGTATATTGATGTGTTTGCATGGTCGTATCAAGATATGCCAGGCCTAGACACGGATATTGTTGTTCACAAGTTGCCACTTAAGCCAGATTGTCCGCCTATCAAGCAGAAACTTCGAAGAACGAGACCCGACATGGCTTTGAAGATTCGAGATGAGGTTAAAAAGCAGTTGGATGCAGGTTTCTTGGCAGTCGCAAAATATCCAGATTGGGTTGCCAACATTGTGCCAGTGCCCAAGAAGGACGGTAAAGTTAGGATGTGTGTAGACTACAGGGATCTGATCAAAGCAAGTCCAAAAGACGACTTCCCACTGCCACATATTGACACACTGGTAGACAATACAGCCAGTTTTGCGTTGTTTTCATTTATGGATGGTTTCTCCGGCTACAATCAGATCAAGATGGACCCCGACGATCGGGAGAAGACTACTTTCATTACTCCTTGGGGAACTTTCTGCTATAAAGTCATGCCCTTCGGTTTAAAGAATGCGGGGGCAACTTACCAACGTGCTATGACCACTCTTTTTCATGATATGATGCACAAAGAAATTGAGGTGTATGTGGACGATATGATAGCCAAATCTCAGAGTGAAGAGGAGCATTTAGACCACTTGGTAAAGCTGTTCGAACGACTCAGGAAATACCAGTTGAAATTGAATCCTGCAAAATGTACCTTCGGTGTCAGATCCGGAAAATTGCTTGGTTTCATTGTTAGCCAGCGAGGGATTGAGGTGGATCCTGACAAAGTCCGAGCCATTCAAGATATGCCGGCTCCGCGAACCGAGACGCAAGTTAGAGGTTTTCTGGGACGTCTGAATTATATTTCCAGGTTTATCTTTAATATGACCGCTACTTGTGAACCGATATTCAAGTTGCTTTGCAAGGGGCAGACAGTTGAGTGGAACCCTGATTGTCAAAAAGCATTTGAGAAGATTAAGGGTTATTTGCAAGATCCCCCTATTCTGATCCCGCCCGTACCTGGAAGACCGTTGTTTATGTACCTTACTGTTCTCGAGAAGTCTATGGGTTGTGTGCTTGGGCAACATGATGAGACTGGGAAAAAGGAACATGCGATTTATTACCTGAGCAAGAAGTTTACCGATTGCGAAAACAGATACTCACCATTAGAGAAAACTTGTTGTGCATTGGCATGGGCCGCTAAGCGCCTTCGGCAGTATATGGTCTGTCATACCACGTTATTGATTTCTAAAATGGATCCGATCAAGTATATTTTTGAAAAACCTGCTCAAACCGGGAGGCTAGCCCGTTGGCACATGTTGTTATCCGAATATGACATCCAGTATGTACCCCAGAAGGCGATTAAGGGTAGTATCTTAGCTGATTACCTTGCAGACCAGCCAGTTGAAGACTATGAACCTCTTAAGCTCGATTTTCCTGATGAGGATATTTTGTTGATTAAAAGAGATTGTGAAGAGCCAGATCCGAGCGAAGGTCCAGAACCAGGTCTCTGGTGGAAGATGATGTTTGATGGTTCCTCAAATTTCAATGGGCATGGTATAGGCGCCGTTTTGATGAACCCAAAGGGTGGATTTACCCCATTTACCGCAAGGTTGGACTTTGAGTGTACTAACAACGTTGCAGAGTATGAAGCGTGTATCCTCGGCATCGAAGCAGCGATTCACCTCCGAATCAAACTTCTTAAAGTAAGTGGTGACTCAGCCTTGGTTATCTACCAGGTACAAGGCAAATGGGAAACGAAGAATGAGAAGCTGATCCCTTATAAGGACTACCTTATTGAGCTGATCAAGTATTTCGACGAGATAGAGTTCGAGCATGTTCCTAGATCCGAGAATCACGTAGCCGATGCTTTAGCCATGTTAGCATCCATGTGGAAAGTGAAATTCGTTAATGAAGCACCTCTTATCCATATTGAGCGCAAAGTTGAGCCCGCTTATTGTCAGATGGTCGAGGAAGTTGAGGTGGATGAAAAGCCTTGGTTTCACGATATCAAGAACTATCTCGTCAAGCAGGAGTATCCCGATGGTGCTACTGGTCTGGACAAAAAGACATTGAGAAGATTGGCGTCCAAATTCTTTATCAGTAATGGTGTATTGTACAAGAGAAATCACGACATGGTCCTGCTCAGATGTGTTGATAAACGGGAAGCGGACATGTTACTGCAGGAAATTCATGAGGGGACCTTCGGAACCCATGCCAATGGTTATGCTATGTCCAAGAAGATGTTAAGGGCTGGGTATTACTGGTTAACCATGGAAGCCGACTGCATCCAATACGCTAGAAAATGCCATAAGTGCCAAATTTATGCTGATAAAATGCATGTACCTCCGTCACCGTTGAAAGTTTTGTCTTCACCATGGCCGTTCTCTATGTGGGGCATTGACATGATTGGGGCAATTGAGCCGAAAGCTTCTAATGGACATCGTTTTATCCTCGTTGCTATAGATTATTTCACCAAGTGGGTAGAGGCTGCCTCCTACGCCAACGTGACCAAGCAAGTGGTTGCCCGCTTCATCAGGAAAGAGATTATCTGCCGTTATGGAGTCCCAAGCCGGATAATAACTGACAATGGCACCAATCTGAATAATAAGACTATGAAAGAGTTGTGTGATAACTTCAAGATCACTCACCACAATTCTTCTCCGTACCGTCCTAAGATGAATTGAGCCGTTGAAGCTGCGAATAAGAATATCAAGAAGATCCTGCAAAAGATGGTTGTGACTTACAAAGATTGGCATGAGATGTTACCGTTTGCTTTGCATGGATACAGAACATCAGTAAGAACTTCGACAGGGGCAACACCTTTCTCATTGGTGTATGGAATGGACGCCGTGCTCCCCGTCGAAGTAGAGATACCTTCGCTAAGAGTGTTAATGGAAGCTGAACTTGAGGAAGCTGAGTGGGTTCAGGACAGATTGGATCAGTTGAATCTCATTGACGAGAAGCGCTTGACAGCCATGTGCCATGGGCAATTATATCAGAAACGGATGAAAAGAGCATTTGATAGGAAGATTCGTATCCGTGAGTTCCGTCAAGGAGAGCTCGTACTCAAAAAGATCTTGCCAGTACACAAAGATATGCATGGAAAGTGGATGCCCAATTATGAAGGACCATTCGTTGTAAAGACTGTCTTCTCCGGAGGGTCTCTAATACTTACGACAATGGACGGTGAAGAACTAGCACATCCCGTGAATTCTGATGCAGTCCGAAAATATTATGCCTAAAAACCCGCTAAGTCGAAAACCTTCAAAAGGCGACTTAGGCAAAAGTAAGGGATGAAAAAATAATAACAATAAAAAGCTCGCTAAGTTGAAAACCCGAAAGGGCGGCTTAGGCAAAAAAGAGCGTCCCGGTGGATTGAAAACCCGAAAGGGCGGTCCAGGCAAAAGTTAGGGACAAAGGCATTTCATTGCATCAGAAGACACTGATTATCTCAAACACACTTTCCGCATAAGAGCCATGTTTCAGTTCTTTCATCCTGGCCCGAAGCAGGATTCTGGATTAGTCTTAGTCAGTAGTGGCAGTAGGTGTTATTGGATTCAATGTAACCTTTTTCCCATGTTGCCAATTTCAAAATGTAATCATCTGTGGAGCTTTGCCTTCAGCAAGCAGCCACCCTTTAATAAAAGATACCATCTCGTTATTTACATTTCCTTGGTGCATTGCTCTTTATTTTCTATTGTTATGCAAAATGCGTTTATTCTTAAAATTTGAAAATGAAAGGTGCATTGTAGATTTTTCAAAACTGTTTTTCAAAAAAAAAAAGAAAAAACGAAACAAATTTGAAACGTAATAAATTACTTTGACTAGTGGAAATTCCGACAGGATCTCTTCATTCCCCGGAAATGTCATTAGTGCAGAAACACTTTCAAACCATTGCCCAGTGGTAGTCCCCAGAGAGACTATAAGCTGACAACTTCTTCTTGGGGTAACTTAAAAGTGTCCCTCAGGTTTTCTTCTCCCCATGTGAGGACGTGATACTGTACGCCCAAGCAGATTATCTTCTCCCCAGAGAATTCAGAACTTTAAAACCAGACATGGTTCTACCATTGATCTTTCTTGCCCATGATTGACGTATTGGTTGCAGAGAACGCAGGGTATTTCCGTCGAGATGTTTATTTCATCTCTCGTCCCGTCTCTAGTCTGTTTCGTCAGCATACGCAGGGGCATAAGCATCACATGCCTATGTCATATATTCATTTCACATACTCATTACATACTCATTTCATAACATCTTGCATATTTGACTACATACATAGACATTAACATACATTCACATATGCGTTAGCATTCACAGGTTCATTGCGTCTCTATCCTTGGTCGTTACCGCCGAGTAACTGGGTCGGTCTGTTCTCTCCAAATAGATTGTCAAGCCCTAAGCATAAAATACATATGTGTTTCCAGTTTCCCCACAGAGCTCGATCCTCGTGGATGACGGTTACTTCAGCTATCTTTCCTCGCCAAGATAAGATATCTACCCTTCGAGTTCATTCCCTCGATGGAGTCTTGATTACCAGTTTTCTTTCTAGCTCGATCCTAGATTGAATCTCAGTTTTGTCGGCCGTCGAGCCAACCGGACGTGCATTTATTTTGCACCATCTAAAGATGTTCACAATACCATGACGGATACGCGACTGTTCTTGTCCGAGAAGGTTATCACTATACCCGGATGTGCATTTATTTTGCACTATCTTTCAAGAAAATCAACTACAATCATTCACAAATACACGCCAGTTCACGCCTGGGAAATATATCAGTACAACACTTTACAATCCTACATGTTACAGCCCTTTACACTTTACATTTTTCAGCATCAACACACGACATTTCTCACCTAAGAAGTCGATCATATCCTCGTTATGACCAGCAGCAAATGGCCATCTCCATGGAGCAGTTGGGCTTCCATTTACCTGCCGTCTTGAGGTTTGAACCAAATCATAGTCAGGAGAGCACGATTCTGAGCATGAAGAAGTTCATTTATCCTTTAGTAAAAGAAGGAGCGGAATCATATTCAGGAGAGCACGATTCTGAGTTATGAGGAAGTTCAGTTGGCCGTTTTTCAGGAGAGCACGATTCTGAAAAATGAGAAAATTTCAGTCATCCAGTTTCATATTCAGGAGAGCACGATTCTGAAGTATGAGAAAGTTCAGTCAGCCCTTTTCATATTCAGGAGAGCACGATTCTGAAATATGGAGATTTTCATTTACCCGAATCATATTCAGGAGAGCACGATTCTGAATTATGAAAAACTTCATTTACAAGAAAGAGCCAAATCGTATTCAGGAGAGCACGATTCTGAAGTATGAGGAAGTTCAGTTTATCTTTTTTATGTTCAGGAGAGCACGATCTTGAAACATGAAGAAGTTTTATTTATCCTTCAGTAAGAGAAGAATCAGAATCGTATTCCAGGCGCCGACCTTAAATGCGAGAAGATTTATTTATCAGATAAGCAGCAGTCTCTTTATTTGAGTGCTTATCCATTTTGGCACATAAGTCCCTTCCAACGATAAGTGACAGTTCTCCCTCGAGAAGCTTATCAGGGCATTTCCCATTAAAGTCCATTTATTTTGGCATACAGCTGGTCTTTACCCTGTATGTTTACTACGGAGTTCCGAAAAGTCCGTTTGATCTTGTCACGAGGGATAGTTTGCAGAAGCTTGGATGTTATTCTTTGCTCAATGCTCCAGCATTCTGTAATCGATTTTGCCATCGTACGTGATCCAGTTTTATTTTTAGATTCCCCAGTGGAGGCCGTCTCATAGGTACCATCTCCATTCGAGGATCTCGTTCCTTTTCTAAAAGTGACAATTGGTCATTCGCACCAGTTGACTATCATTTTTTTTAGAATTCCCCAGTGTTATACTGTGTCTCAGCACGCCATTTTCCCCAGTGCGTTCTTCTCGTGGCGTCTGTCTCGGTGTCGTCATGTTTGTCAGCATTTTCGCATTCATTATTCCAGCATACGCAGCATATCATATTCATGGCATCATCCGTATTAAGTCATTCCAGTTTTTGTCCATAGCATTGCATATCGTCGCATATAAGGGCAAAATTTTCGGTTATCTATATTTAAATCCCTCCACCATGATTCCTCGAGTCTCTGTCACTCAAATCGTCCGGTGTAGCTATTTAAATAGGGGCAACTGTAATACCCCAAATTTTACCCTTATATTTAGTCAGTCATTTCGCATATCATCTCATATGTACATTTGCTAACCACTAACAAGTTATGAAGGTTTGTTTTGCAGATTGGGTCTCAGGGTATTTTGGTCATTTTACACAAATTCTACCAATTCTTTGAAAAGGGGCTGTTATTACGTTCTGAGGCATTTATTTGCCAATTGGGTCAAGGTGCCGGTTTGTTTTGTCAGAAATATGATTGGACTCGAGGCCGCGTCTTGTTTGATATTGAAACATTTCTGAAACAGTTTTGTTTCCTCTTAGTAAAATGGAGTTGGGTTGAAAGAGAAGTGGATACTGTTAAGGCCATTTTGAGAAGAGATGTGATCAACGAGATTTTAATTTGAATTTGTTTGGATATAATCATAGGGCGGGGTATCATTTATAAAAGGCAAAGGAGAAATAAGTTTTAAATATTTTTGAACTTTGTGTTCATAAGTACTTATAAGTTACAACTCAAGAAGGAACTTAAATAATTCTGAATTATTATTCATGGACACTTTGAATTTACAAGTGAGAAAGTAAATAATGAATATTTGTTGAATTTCATCTCATAAATATTTATAGTTTACAAATTAATAAAGTGAATTCGAATTTGGTTTACAAGAGTTTCATTTACAACAAATCCTAAATCCTAAAAGTTCCTAAATGCCTTCATGCTGTCCTTGAGCTTCTCCACGAATCCTCGACTAACCTACACGTCAAAACAATACAACACAAAATGGAAAAGTGTTAGAGATTGTTTGACACTCTCAGAACAATTGTCATCATCGAGTGCCGGGAGGGCACAACCGAAGCCGCATCCTACTCCCGTTACCGGTCCATGCCATTGGAATCAGATCATGAAGTTTCGTTCTTATCTTAAGAGGTGACCGAGAGAGAAAGAGATAAAAGAAGTTTTGGGCCGAAAGAGGATTCACGCGACTTTGGATCATCTCATCAAGTAAATTCTCCAAATTGATAACCAAACTGAACTAAAATCTGAACCATTTCTCCATCACCTACAAGCATAACATCATCACTAACACAATAACAGTTAGCAAACAGCATCATCATTCGCAAGCAGTATCAGCACATAAGCTACATATCTGCAAGCCAGTATTTGCAAGCAAGCAATGTCGCAGTATCAGCAACAACAGTTAACATTTTCATGACAGCAGGTAGCTTATCAGGCCTGCATTAAAGAATGCAAGGATTCTATACAGTAAGACATATGTGCATTGCACACCCAACTGATAACCATGTTCTGCACTAAGAAAGTTAGTGAGCGGGCACAATGCCTTACGCACAAATTGGCAACAGCCAGCATCCAAAGCGTATCAGACAGACGGGTCTACTCCCCCAATCAGCCCAACACCAGTATGGAAAGAAACATGAAAACTCCCATCAATGGAATGCTATCCAATGCTGGAAATCTGCAGCTTTTGGAGCAGACTTTCCCAATGATCAGTGCGTAAAGTGAATGTATGAATGCAGACCCCTGCCAACTGCATAAGCCACAACTACAGCGTACAACCTACATTGGGCATAAATCATAAATAGCCAAGATTAGTCAACAACAATAACAGCATAACAGGCATAACAGGTCAAATTAGCGAAGCAAAACTGTTACACCTTTTCCAAATTCTGCAACGTCCTGCATTTGTATGATACACCAGGCGAGTAAACTTGAGAGATGGGACCAAGTTACAACTCACAAAGGTACAGCTCCAACTGCTATCGACACGGCTTTGAGCATATCTGCCTGACTTGCATTTATGATGAAGGATGCAATCATCCGCCAGCAGCAAGTCTTTGTCTCTGCGTGCGTAAAACTGGTAAATCAGGCATTGGCATGATGTTTTGGGGAAATAGAAAATCAAGGCATTTTATTAATAAATGAACTACAGGACTGATAGTCTAAAGGAGAGTGAAATTTTAACTTCGGCCCTCAGCTCAACTCATCATAGGGCACGAGACTCGAGCGGCCAGGAGGACTATGGCCATGGCCATTATCAAACTCCCTACCGAGCATCGAAGATCGAAATAAGGCAACTGTTTCGAACAATTCAATATAATTCGCAAGGTAACTACATCCGACAACCCAATGTGGCTCAGACTATTAAGTCGTCATCGCCATTATGTCCTTTCTCGCCAATGGCACGAGACCGGCAGCCTCCGAACTTATTTGCACCTGAAAGCAGAAGAGAGAAAATCAGTGTACTTCCCAAATAACGCGAAACTCATCACAAGTCAAAATGGATTATATCAGTAAAACCAGATTTATCAGAACAGATCAATCCATATCAACAGGCGAATCACAAAAGTCCACAACTGGATATCAGTAGCAGCATCAGATCGAAATCCATATCAGAAGATAAAGCTGGACACTAAAACCGAACTGCACTATCCGAATTCATAAACATCACAGAAAAATCAGGCTTCATGTTCGAAAAAGCAAAAATAGGCAAGGAAAATCATAAACAGCGTGGAACTGATTGGGAAAATTCGAAGCAAGTCAAACAGGGAAGAACAGTCATGTTGATCCCAACCGTAAATGAAGGTCACAAAAAGTAAGGCTCAGTTGTCATCCATCATGGCCAATTCACTATCAGCTTCAACTCAGGAAGTCGAAGAGGATGAAATCAGTTCATGTCAGCTCACAGCAAGTGCCCAAATCTAGAGCAAGTTTTGATGGCTCCAAAACAAATTAATCGAAACACAAAGACTGGATATCTGTATCTGAAAAGGGGATCGAAACAAAATTCGGTTGAGGTCAATGGATCCAAATCCTACCAGAAAAAGATAACAGAAATCAAATCAAATCAATTTCAATCAGAATCATATCTCAGTAACGTAAAAAACCCAACAAAAGCCCAAAAGAAGAGATTATAAAAGGACGACATCACCTCGTAGAAAAGGGGGAGAGGGCCAAGAAAACTCACCGAACGAGAAACCCTAACGACCGCGACATCAGAAGAAGAAGTTTTCCACCAAAGTCATCACACGAAGGACCGCCGGCGCCGTTTAACCAAACGACGAGCAATCAATCGCCTCAGCCTCAGAATCTCTTCATCATCGGCCGTTTTCACTTTAAATGTAAGCCATGGGACGTTTTTCCTTACAAATTTCATGTTTTGTTTCAGGAATGAGGAAGATCAGAGAGAATCGCGGCGAGAGAGAAGAAGAATGAAGTGTAAACGGCGCTGCGAAAAGCCAAAGGGTTCTAAAACCCTAAATGATCTTGCAATCAATCATCTCAAACCGGGTTGGGTCCGGAGGTAATGACCGGCCCAACCCTTTTATTTTTTTACTTTCTTTTTCTTTTTTAATTAAATTATCAAATTTTAAAAAAAAAAAATATTTAGGTTGTTTTTTTAAATAGTAAAATTGAATTTTTTTTTTAATATTAAAAATAAAAAAAAACATTTTTTTAAGTATTAAAAATCAAAAACATTTTTTTAAAATATTAAAATTAAAACACCTTAAAATATTAAAATTAAAACATTTTTTAATAATTAGAGTCAATATATTTTTTTTAAGACCAAGAGAAAATATTTTTTAAAGATTAAGATCTTCTTTTTTTTATTTATTCATTATCAAGTAAAAAAAATTAAGCTTAGATTCATATTAAACTTCTCATAAAATAAAAAATGTCCCATAGCTTCATGCTTCTGTTTTCATATTTGTGTTTACTAACCTAGTTCGTTCACTGTGCAGCTTACCATGTTGTTTCTTTATGTTCGCGTTCTTAAAATTGAATTGTATCATATTGTTGTAACTGTTCCTCCTCTGTAACCTTGCGAATCTTAACAATCGCATTTACGTTTCCGCATTTAAATTTCTGCCGATGTATGATTTCTCACACTGTCATTACTATTATTTTGTCACATTGCACGCACCTCCGAAGGAATTAGGTCTAGCTTTTGGTCGCCGCGCCAATAGTCCTCAACTTCAAACCCTTATAACCTCACAAACCCTAAATTTCACAAATGCCTCGCCGCAGGCAAGATTACAATTTTACCCCTAGCATTAGGTCAAAGAGCCGCCGCGCTCATTTTAGGGTTTCCCGCCGCGGAATCCCTAACCTAACCTAACCCTGATTACAACTTAACAATTCAACGTAGAGATTTGGAGTTTCTACACTCCACGTAAGCGTGTCCTTAAGACATGTTTATTCCCCTTGAGACCTTGACCACAGTCAAGAAGTCTCTAACCTCCCTTTTGAGGGGAACTACGATTACTCTGATTCCATTCCCGTAAGGATACGTAGGCACAAGATGCGATGTCTTGCCGAGTAAACTTAGAATTAACCCCTTAGGTCTCTTTTCTCACTTTTAATCTTTTGTACATATACCTTAAGAATAATAAAGCAGATAGTAAAGCATTGAACAAAAGGTTCCTGTAGAGTACTACAGAAGTTTAGGGTGCTAATACCTTCCCTAATCTTAACCAACCCCCGAACCCTAGATCTTCCCCCGCATTGTGTTTACGATGCAAAATAGGTTTTCCCTCTTTTGACCTTTTCCTTCGGATAAATCAAAGAGCGGTTGTGAATTGAATTGCGATTCGAACTCATTAATAGTTTGTGATCCTATTTCCACCGCAACACAAACCAACACCAACAGTCAATCAACAATGGCAACATCAAACATCCGTACATCATCATATACATATTATTCCAAAGTCATCACTTAAACAATCTATCGACACATCAAAGGTCACACAGAACTTCCCTAAAACCGTAAACCCAACCTATATGCCAAATTAACCAAAAACAACAATTCACCAACACTCAACATATTTCAATCCATCAACATCAACATAACTCAACAATCAATAGCATGTCAATATAAAACTTCATCAACGATACATTCCTACGGGGTTAAGGAATCCCCACTACCCTATACATGTATATACCATTCCCAATCAAGTTTCTCCCCCCTTACCTTGTTAATCGGTTGATCGATGAAATTCTTCCTGGATTTGGTCTCTTGGCCTCCTCTTTTCTTTCCGTTCTTCGTTCCCTTTTTCCTTCGTTCTTCTCACTTCTCTCGTTCTTTCCTCTTCTCTCTTTCTATCGCTCTTTCTCTCTTCCATCTTTCTATCGTGTTATTTTCTCTAATACTTCCCCCATCCCTTCATATTCTATTTTCCTTTTTATTTCCTATCCCAATAATAATAATAACTAATAAAAATAATATAATAATAATAATAATAATAACTAATAAAAATAACATAATAATAATAATAATAATAATAATAATAATAATAATAATAATAATAATATTATTATTATTATTATTATCACACCAATTTCCCACGATCTATGGTAATCCCTTTTCTCTCTATTCCAACTTTTCTAATATCTCCTTGCTACCCCTTCATATTTTCTTCCTCACGGTTTCTATCATGACTTTTCATATTTCCATTCTAACTTCCCAATAACCCTTCCACCTCTTATTTTACTTATTTCAACCACTAATATTCTCAATAATAATTCTAATATAATAATTATAATAATCATTATAATAATAATAATAATAATAATATAATATAATACTATTATAATATTATAGTAATATTCAACATAATAATAATAATAGTAATACACCCAACAATAATTATAATTATAATAATAATAATACTAATGATAATAATAACAATTATATTAATACTAATAATAAAATAATATGAATAATAATAATCTTAATATTAATAATACTAATATAATATTACTAATATTAATAATACTAATCATAATAATACTATTAATAATAATAATAATAATAATATTATTATTATTATCTCACCAAAATAATAATAATAATAATAATAATAATAATAATAGTAATAATATTATTATCTCACCAAAATAATAATAATATTAATAATACTAATAAATATAATAATATATAATAATAATACCCCCACCAATATTATTATTATTCATTATATTATCATATTCACACCAAAAATCATAATAATATAATAACTATATTAATAATAATATTATATTCTCCATATTAATAATATTACTACAAATATTAATAATAATCATAAATATAATAATAATAATAATAATAATAATAATAATAATATTAATACCACCACCAATATTACTATTATTTCTTATATTATTATAAACTCACCAAATTACCACCAATGATCTCCCATCTCAGGGACACCCACCAAAAATCATCAAATACACCCTACCAAAGGGCACATCAACATATAATATTTAAAATAATAATAAAATGACTAAATAATTAAAATGAGTGTTACATAGAGCTGCTGTGGCTGTTTATTTTTGCTGTATTTCAGTTTCTGATGTATTGATTGGTTTTCTGGACTGTATTGTTTGTTGTTTACCCTGCTGGGTTGAAAGTGAAGTCTGTTCACTTTTGCCTATTGTTTTCTAGGTTCAAGGTTGAGTGGGACTCCCTTGCCTCGATTGTATTGTGGCATTCATGCATTTTACTGTTTTACTGTATATATCTGATATTGTTTCTGTTTCCGTCTATCCCCTAGGATCTCTGTTTCTCTCTGCGCAAGAGAGGAGCATGATAGACATTAGGTCTTAACCCATGCATGATAACATTAGGTTAGTTTTGATTCCCTTTTCAACCCTAGGTTTTTAGATTGGCTTCTCTTCTTATCTCAAAACAACAGAAAAATACGTAATAAGGGTTCTAACATCAATAAAAGACACTTCTGGCGTAAAAGAAGTTGAACAAATCAAAAGAGTCATTTTGTCCGCCGTGGACTTTTAATCAGGAAAACCTTTTCAGAAGGATAAAAAACAACAGACAATCCTGTGTCTTCCGTGGCCCGAACTACGTTTGCTCTGATCTTTCATGCTGTATGAAAGTACGTAGGCATAGGATGCGATATCCTAGCGAGCAACCTTCCCCTCCTTTCCAGTAGGTAGGCGAACTACGTTGACTCTGATTTCTCGTTCCAGGCGGGAATACGTAGGCATAAAGTGTGATACTTTGCCGAGTCATTTTTATTTTCATTTTATTTTCTTTTTAACCCTCGACCTATAGTTTAGATAGAATAACAATCCATACCCGAAAACAAGCGTGGATCCCGTCGAGTACGACGGACGTGAGGGGTGCTAATACCTTCCCCTTGCGTAACCGACTCCCGAATCCAGGTTTTGGTTACGACGACCATACCTTTCCCATGTCGTGCGAGGTTTACTCTAAGCGTTTCCTTTCCCTCCCGTGGGATAAATAACGCACGGTGGCGACTCTTCTGTTCAGCCGGCGCCGATTTTCGCAGTAGCGACACCTGGGCATTACAAAAATGATTGTCCAAAACTTCTGAAAGAAAAGCCTAAAAGAAAATTTGATAAGAAGAAGAAGGTTCTAATGGAAACCTGGGATGATTCAGATACATCTGAATCTAAATCTGAGGCAGAAGAAGAATGTGCCAATGTAGCATTGATGGCAGACATAGAAGATCAAGAGGAAGGAATTTCAGGTTCTGAATTTGACTCTGAATCTGACTCTGACGCTAAAGAGGTAATGGCTAAACTCACTAAAGATGAACTTATCAAAGTGTTATCAGAGGTTCTGAAGAGCTATAATAATATTAAGCTTAAATACAAGGAGCGTCAAAGCAATCTTGTATCTGAGAATAATATTCTTAAATCAGAAGTGGCTGAGCTAAATGAAAAGAACTTAAAAATGAAAAATGATTTTGAATTAGCTCAACAAGACTCTGACTCTGAAACTGAGTCTGAATGCAAAAATATTTTGGAAAAATATAACTACAGCTTTCAGAAGTTTCTTGCTAAAAGCATAGACAGAAGCAAAATGGCTTCTATGATCTATGGGGTTAGCAGAAATAACAGAGAAGAAATTGGATATAAATCTTCCTCTTATTTAAATCCAAAACCTGTTGATAAAATTATCATCAAGAAGACTCCTTTATATTCCAATTTTAAATTTGGTCACTTGAATGATATTGAACACACTCGTTCTGAAAAGAACATTCATGTGTTTAAATCTAAGGCTAGTCAGAATAAACCTTATGTTACAAAACAGAAGTTTAGACGAACCTTCAGAACAACTAACCCAAAAGGACCCAAGAAGATCTGGGTACCTAAGAGTAAAATAATTCCTGTTGCAGATGTTCTTAGTAGCAAGGTTAGGACGCCAGTCATGGTACCTGGACTCTGGATGCTCACGACATATGACGGGAGAAAGGTCTATGTTCTAAAGTCTGGATCTTAGATCTGGAGGTGACGTGAAATTTGGAGGGAATCAGAAGGGCAAGATCATTGGATCTGGCACTATTGGAAATGGTAACCTTCCCTCTATCACTAATGTTTTACTTGTAGAAGGACTAAAGCATAATCTATTGTCCATAAGTCAATTAAGTGACAATGGTTATGACATAGTCTTTAATAAAAAAATGTTGTAAAGCTATTAGTCAAAAGGATGGCTCAATCCTATTTAGTCGAAAGAGGAAGAACAACATTTATAAAATAAATCTTTCAGAACTTAAGGTTCAAAATGTTAAATGCCTCTTGTCTGTTAATGAGGAGCAATGGGTCTGGCACAGAAGATTAGGACATATTAATATGAGACGTATATCTCAGATTAATAAACTTAATCTTGTCAGAGGACTTCCTAAGTTGAAGTTCACCTCAGATGCTCTTTGTGAAGCATGTCAAAAAGGGATGTTTTCAAAATCCTCTTTTAAATCAAAAAATGTTGTTTCTACTTCCAGACCATTAGAATTACTTCATATTGGTCTGTTTGGACCAGTGAAAAATGCATCCATCAGAGGCAAGAAGTATGGATTAGTCATTGTTGATGACTATAGTAGATGGACATGGGTAAAGTTCCTAAAACACAAGGATGAGTCACATTCTGTGTTCTTTGACTTCTGCAAACAAGTCCAGAATGAAAAAGATTTCAAAATTATAAAGTCAGAAGTGATCATGGTGGTGAATTTGAAAACAAATATTTTAATGAAAATGGAATTGCTCATGATTTTCCCTGTCCTAGAACTCCACAACAGAATGGAGTTGTAGAGAGGAAAAATAGAACTCTGCAAGAAATGGCCAGAACCATGATCAATGAGACTAATCTGGCAAAGCACTTTTGGGCAGAAGCAATCAACACACCATGTTACATTCAGAACAGAGTGTCTGTAAGACCTATTCTGGAAAAGACTCCCTATGAATTGTGGAGGAACAGAAAGCCCAACATTGCTTATTTTCATCCTTTTGGATGTATTTGTTATATGTTGAACACTAAAGAGAATCTTAGTAAGTTTGATTCTAAAGCACAGAAGTGTTTCATGCTTGGATATTCTGAACGCTCTAAGGGCTACAGAGTATACAATACTGAAACACAGATTGTGGAAGAATCTATACATGTTAGATTTGATGATAAGCTTGGCATTAAAAGGCCAAAGCAGTTTGAAAGTTCTGCAGATAGAGAAGTAGTCTTCACAGACTCTGAAGGCTCAGAGGCAGACAAAGCTCAAGTGAAGGAAGCAGAAGCAACACCAGATGCAATTCCTTTGACTTCTTAGATGAACAACTTAAACATTTCTGAAGAATCAACTGTTAGAGGATCATCTTCCAGAATCAAAGCTTCTCATCCAGAGAATGTGATCATTGGAAAGAAGGATGACCCTATCAGAACAAGATCCTTCCTCAGATCCTCCGAAGCATCATTATTTGGACTGGTGTCAGTAATTGAACCAACCACTGTGGATGAAGCTCTGCAAGACAATGACTGGATTATTGCCATGCAAGAAGAGCTAAATCAGTTCACTAGAAATGATGTGTGGGACTTAGTTCCAAGACCAAAAGGATTCAACATAATTGGAACTAAATGGGTCTTCAGAAACAAGCTTAATGAGAAAGGAGAAGTTGAAAGAAATAAGGCAAGGCTTGTTGCTCAAGGGTACAGTCAACAAGAAGGTATTGATTACACTAAAACTTATGCTCCGGTGGCAAGGTTAGAATCTATACGCCTTCTTATTTCATTTGCTGCACAATATAACATCACTTTATATCAGATGGATGTTAAGAGTGCCTTCTTAAATGGTATTATAGAAGAAGAAGTTTATGTCCATCAACCTCCTGGTTTTGAAAGTGATAAATTTCCAGATCATGTTTTCAAACTCAAAAAATCTCTTTATGGTTTGAAACAAGCTCCCAGAGCGTGGTATGAAAGATTAAGTAATTTTCTTCTGGAAAAGAACTTTATCAGAGGCAAAGTGGACACAACACTCTTTTGTAAAACATTTAAGAAAGATCTTCTAATATGTCAAATATATGTGGATGATATTATATTTCGATCTACCAATACTATGCTGGGAAAGGAGTTTGCTCAATGTATGCAGGCAGAATTTGAAATGAGCATGATGGGAGAATTGAGATTCTTTCTGGGAATTCAAGTCAACCAAACTCCAAAGTGCACTTACATTCATCAGACCAAATATGTTAAAGAACTTCTGAAGAAATTTAACATGACTGATAGTAAGATGACAAAGACTCCCATGCATCCAACTAGTACACTAGGCAAGGAAGAGGTAAGTAAGAAAGTAGATCAGAAACTCTACAGAGGTATGATAGGATCTCTTCTCTACTTAACTGTTTCTAGACCTGACATTTTGTTCAGTGTATGTTTATGTGCAAGATTCCAATCAGATCCTAGAGAATCTCACTTAACTGTTATTAAGAGGATTCTAAGGTATCTGAAAGGTACTACTAACATGGGTCTGTGTTACAGAAGATCTGATAAATATACATTAGTTGGATTCTGTGATGCTGATTATGCTGGAGACAGAGTATAACGTAAAAGTACTTCTGGAAGCTGTCAGTTCCTTGGAAGTCATCTGATCTCATGGTACAACAAGAAGCAACCCACAATTGCACTTTCTACAACAGAGGCAGAATACATTGCTGTTGCTGGATGTAGTACGCAGGTGCTCTGGATGAATAGTCAGTTAGAAGACTATCAGATCTTTGAGAGTAATGTATCTATCTTCTGTGATAATACTTCTACTATATGTTTGTCTAAAAATCCAATTTTACACTCTAAGGCAAAACATATAGAAATTAAGCAACATTTTATCAGAGACTATGTTCAGAAGGGTATTATAAACTTAGCCTTTGTTGATTCAGATCATCAATGGGCTGATATTTTTACAAAACCCCTTGCTGAAGATAGGTTCAAGTTTATTCTGAAAAATATTGGTATGGATTTTTGTCCAGAATAATATTTATCAGAGGCAAACTTCTCAAATGCAAATTGTTTAATGCTCTGAAGTATTTCATCTGTTAATTTATTCATTTTCTTGAATTATTTTACTTGTGTAAATCTGTACTAACAATGCTCAGAGGATCTGAACGTTGGCTAACGTTTCATTTCTCAAGAGATTTCAGAAGCACAAGCAAGCAAACACGTGTAGCTCAGAAACTGAAAAGGTAGAGTGCACTTTACTGAATTAACGTTTGAAGTACTGCTTTGAAAATCTGATTTTTCTTGATTTTCCCCCCATCTGTCAGAATCATAATTGTTGTGCAATGATGTTTTTACTTTTTCATTTAATGCTATGTGAAGAGTGCTTATGTGATTGTTTGTGTGCCTGATTTTATCTATAAATACCACAAATCACACCATTTCACACTTTTCACTTCACGAACTTTTTATGCATTTCTGTCTTCTCTTTGCTCTTCACCAAAACACTAAACCTAAAACCTCTCTCTCAAGAACATCAATGGCATCTTCTTCATCAACATCTGCTCAGATACAATCAACCATTGCTGTTTCTGCTCCTAATGCTGAAGCTTACAAAGAACCTGTGAGAACTCTTCTCACTCCAACCTTAGATCTGGAAGTTCTGAGTGAATTCTTCATAGACCTTGAGTCCATTGAAGAAAATGGGTTTAATCTTTCTTCAACCATTCAAACTCAGAGTTGGACAAAGTATTTTGACAGGCTTATGGGTCCTGTTTACCCAACTTTGGTGAAAGAATTCTGGATACATGCTCAGGTGTGCCCTAAGTTCATCCATTCTTCTGTCCTTGGAAAGGAGATTGTGATTACTGAGAAGCTGATCAGACAACTTATTGGATACTCTGAAACTGATGGTGAAACCAGTCTACAATCTGCTCGTGTGGATCTTGCTGATGTGTTTCAAGAAGTTACTATTTTTGGGGCACCAACTAGCAAAGTAAGGGAACTGAAGCCAGTCTACAGGATCTGGGCCAAGATTTTTCATGAGTTCCATCTTTCACAGAAAATCATCAAATTCCCCAGATTATGTCAGTGCTGAACAACTATACTTTATGTTCTGTATGAGCAAGGGACAGAAGGCGGACTTGCCTTATCTTCTGTTCAGTCACCTTCTGAATCATATAAAGGAAACAAGAGAAGATGTAAGAGTCAAAACTGGAAAAGTTAGGAATTGGATTCCTATGGGTAGGCTGATATCAGACATTCTAACAGAGAATGGTCTTGTGAAATATCTGTATGACACTGGATTGACAGAGGATCTGTCATATGTCATAGGTTCTGTCATTAATGGCAATACTCTGAAGAGGATGAAGGTCATCACAGAGCTTGCCAGCAAACCTAAGAAAATTGCTACTAAGGATGTCAGCAACAGAAGGATTCCTGTTGAAGATTTTCCAATGTTCACTGCTGACGAACCAAGGGAGATAATCTTATCCAACATAGTTGGTTGTCTGTTAAATGGTGTTCCTCTACCTGTTAACATCATCCAGAAGGAAGGAGAAGTTCTGCCTAATCTTGTTAGAGAAAGGCGTTCAAAGAAGATTGTTGAAGAAGGATCTGAGGCTCAGCCAAAGAGAAAAGCCTCTAAAGCTGCTGTTAAGCCTCAGAAGATAAAGAAAGTGAAACCCACTTCTCCAGAGGCAAGTCTGGAAGACATAAGAGAAACTATCAAACAGGTATTAACATCTGATCCAACTCCAACCATTCACTCTCCATTACCTTCACCTCCTTTATCACCTTCTAGACCACAATCATCTGTTCCACCATCATCTGGAATTCATACATCTGAACCCCCTCCATCTCAAACTACACATTCTCAACCATCTTCTGTACAAACTCAAATTGAACCACCTCAAACAGAAATACAACCAGAACATCAACAACAAGAACCATCTCAGCCAGAACAACAAAAACTACAACCAGAACAACAACAACAACTGCCAGAACATCACTCTCAACCCATTTCATCTGAACCTCCCCAACCAACACCATCTGAACATCCCTCAATAATAGAACAATCGTTACCTGGTCCAGAACCCTCAAATGACATTCTTGATCTGGAACCACTTGCAACCATGGTTGTCTTGTCATCCCCTCATGCCACTCCACTGAATCATCTAATTCTAAATCAGAAGTTCCCTCACCCTCTTGTTTACACATTCCTGATCCACTCAAACCTGCATTTTCTGATCTATCAGCACCTGATCAAATAAATCATAGACTTTCACTTCGTTCAAAATTAAACCTCTCAGATTTTCAAAATTCATCATCTGAAGCTGAAATTTCACCAACCCCTACACCTCAACTCACAATACCACAACCATATGAACCTCAACCATCTGCATTTCAACCATTTGACCAACCATTATCTGATCCAACACCTCCTAATATCACTTGTGAACAACCTCAGCCAAACTCTGAATCTGCTGAGAAAGTGACCCCTAAGGAATTTCTTTACCCCAACCCTAGATCAGATGTTGATAAACTGTTTGAAAATTTCAAAAAGGAAGTTCGTATGGGGATTGCACGTGTGGAAGAAGAGTGTCTGTTCAGTATAGACCCTGTTAAGTCTGAAGCTGCTTGGGATAAATTTATCTCTAAGTTCAACGTGTTGGCCTCTCATCTCAAGACAGTCTGTGCTGAAGATGCTAAGGCGAAGTTTGCTGAGTTGGTAAGACAGACTCTGATGAGCATTCCCAAACCACCAGTGCTGCTTCTAGAAGCTGCTCCTGCTGAAGACTCTCCATCTGAAGATGTTGCATCTGATATGGACATTGATGCGTCTGCATCTGAAGTGAAGACTGACAATTCAGAACTTGTGAAAGAAGTTAAGGAAATCAAGTCCTGGATGATCAAACAAGAACAAACCACTGAAGAGATTAAGACTTGGATGGCCAAGCAAGAAGAGTCTACTACAAAGATCACAGATCTTCTGACCCTGATTGCATCTCGTCAACCTTAGTTTCTTTTCATGTTTTTGCACTGCTATTTTGCATTTGTTTTCTCTTGTTTGTTTGTTATCATCTGTTATGTGAACCATCTGAATGGATGAAATTGTTTGCTTTGCTTTTCTTCTATTATCTTTTCTGTCGTTACACATCTTTTTGATTATGACAAAAATGGGGAGAAAAAGAATCTGATTGTTCAATCCATAAGCAAATACTAAAACAAAATTCAGACATATTATTAACTATCTTTGAATTTAAGTCTTTCAGATTCTATTGTTTCATCTGACAAAATAAATTCATTGAAGTTATCCTGAGAATTACCCAACCAGACTCTGATTCTTGAAGCAAATTGTACTCTGAGTCTAAACGCAAAACTAGACTCTGTGTTTGAAAGAAGTCATCAGACTCTGATTAACCAGACTCTGTGTTTGAAAGAAGTCATCAGATTGTAAGAACACAGATTGTCTCTTAGTAATATCTCTATGTTTTGATGATAACTCATATGAAATTTTGTATTAAAGAATTATATACTCTAAAATTGGTTCGTGAATATTTGCTGCAGATAATTAAAGTATATATACATTCAAGAGCAAATTAATCTGAACATGGAACTATGGAAGGCTCTGAAGAGTCAGAATCATCTTATAGAAGAATCTGAGCGCTGTCTGCAGAAGGATCTGAAGCAGAAGCTACAGAAGAATCTGAAGCAGAAGCTGCAGAAGGATCTGAAGCAGAAGACTCTAATAAGATCTGAAGACTCTGAACCATTGAAGAACTTTGCATGAGAGTTAAGAAGCACAATTTTTCAAAAGACTCTGAAAGTTCTACACGCTGTATGTATTGAGGATCTGATTCATAAAACTCTGCTCTGATAGAACTACACGCTAAAGCACACTTGCTGCATTACTCTGATTCAGCAAAATCTGATGGGTATCCAAGACTCTGATCATGCAAAATCTGATGGTTACCTTGCTGAAAAGAAATACTTATTGAAGAAGAATTCAAAGTAATATCCTTTGATTTGGCTCAACGACTCTTTCCTCTTTCATGCTTGACACTAGAACACAGACCAAAAGCATTTCTCTGTACATTCTACTTCCAGGAAAGGTCATGTGATGTAAAGACAAAAAGGTTCAGGCCTTTTCTATACACAGCCTCCAACGTCAAGACTTTGTGGACTACTGTGCATATAAAAGCAAGTCTTCATCATCTTCTTCAGTAGAAATCAAGAACCAACGAACCTTTGATAGATACTCTTACAAGCTCTCATACAATATTCTTATTGCTGAGTCTATTCTTTTGTTCTTAACATTAAGTGAAAAATCACTGTTGTGATAAAGCTTGTTAGAAGCATTCATACACTTGTATTAATCTTACATTTTATTGTAATAGTTCCTTAAGAAGATCCAGTTGGGATCAGTAGTTCTTGAGAAGACTTTGAACAGTTGTTCTTAGTGCTTACTATTGTAATCAGTTGATTAAATAGTGGATTAAGTCCTTGTTTGAGAAAGGCAAATCACTCTAGATAGGGTGGACTGGAGTAGTTGAGTTCAACGAACCAGGATAAAACTACTTGAGTTTTTTACTTCTACGTTTTATCTTCATACTTATTCAACCCCCCTTCTAAGTATTTTCCCACCTTCAGATGGTTCCCACTCTACCATCTAAGAGCGGATATTTCAGTGTTATGTATCGTGTGGAAGTGGGAGGCTCTGTTGGTGGCCGGCGCTGCTAGGTTGCAGGTGAGCGGTTAGATTGATGGTGTTGAGGCTACTAGGAGCGTAGTTCTCTCTAAGTAGTAGTAAATGTGTATGACTTGAGAGTTTGTCCTTATCCTTTTGAGAGATAATGTATTTATAGAAGTTTTTGATATGTAGGATTTTCTTGGGAAAGGTCATCGACCCCTTAGTGAAAATGTGGATTGTTGAATCCCTATTCACAAGAGAGACGCGGGTCAGTAACGACTATGATTTTGTCTTTATCTAAGATACGTCTTATCCCACGTTTTCTCTTTAAAGATGAGGAAAACTTAAGGGCGAGGAGGTACCTCCATGTGGATGACCTCGCGTCGTCGCATTTTCCTAGGACGGTTCCAAAATGTTGCTTTAAGCAAAATGATTTGCAAATATAACACCACACAACTAAAAATAAATAAAACACAACATACACAAACAATTAAACAACGCTATTGTGAAGGAAACCATTCATAACTGATCGCAGATCTTGAACCTACTAGATCTATCATCAACCGATCAAATCACATCAAACGAGAATTAAAAGAATACATCAATACAGCACCAATCTTTCAATTATTGACAATAAATGATAATAATAATAATAATTTTTATAAGTTTAAAAACTAAGAACGAATAAACTAGGATTCGAAATTGATTTCCCCGAATTTTCACATGAACTATAAAATGATATCGGACAGATTAGGAGATATGTTACTTTAATTTGAATTCTTATCTTAATCATTAAGATTGACTTTTTAATTACCAAACCATGCAGACTAAATCAATCATAGAAAAATTCCACTTGTCAATTACTTACACAAACCAACTTTGTTTAATTAATTACTTTATATGAAGTAAATTAACGCCTTGATCAAAGTATTTTTTATTAATAATCTAGCTTCCTTGATGAATGTTTCTTACTATGAAATTGTCAATATTTAGCCCTAGTCCACTTTTGAAAAATTATTTTTTATGCACTCTCACGTTTCTTAAGTCACTATAAATATACATTTCAATGTGCATGCATTGCAACACAAATAAATCATCATAAACCCAACAACTTCTTCACAAGATCATCATCAATAATCATTAATTGAATAGTAAAAATGTCCAAAATATTTTTCTCAATGTTCTTCCACACATTATTATTTGCAACTCTTGCAACCTCAACATTTTCGACACTAACACCAAATTACTATGACTATACTTGTCCCAACGCTTTGAACACCATTCAAAGCGTTGTGAAAGCCGCGGTCCAAAAAGAAAATCGAATGGGTGCTTCTTTACTACGTTTGCACTTTCACGATTGTTTTGTTAATGTAAGAATATCTATCTCAATTTGTATATATGCATGTTTAAATATGTACATCTTCCATGACAAAGTTTTGATTTTTTTTTATTTAGGGTTGCGATGGTTCGATTCTTCTAGACTCTACACCTTCCATGGATAGTGAGAAAAATGCAAATCCGAATATCAACTCGGCTAGAGGATTTGAAGTGATAGATGAGATCAAACAAGCTGTTGATAAAGCATGTGGAAAACCAGTTGTTTCTTGTGCAGATATATTGACCGTAGCAGCTAGAGACTCCGTCGTCGCGGTTCGTAATATTAATATTAACACTTCTTCTTTATATCTTTTTAAAGTAATTTCAAGATATTTTTCATTACTTTTTTATTTGTTGTTAGTTGTTCAAAAATAGTATTAACAAGTTTAACCACAATTTGTGAAATAACTTAAAAGAATCGGTCTAAGTTGATAAAAAGACTGATGTATGCACCTTTATTTTTTATGGTGTGAAGAGTTAGCACGAAATAGCTATAATTAATAAATATGTAAAAATAATATGTCTAAAGTTGAAATTGCTATTAAATTTGAATATATCAAAGTGAAGTCACACAAGCTACACGTTACGAGTATTTTTTACATATACCTTAAAACTTCAAACTTGGAAAAAACTCTTGTAACAAGAATAATCTAAGAAACAGAGATTCTGTTATTCTGGTACAGATTTCAGATAAGACACTGACACGATTTGAACACTCTAACATCAATAATATCAAAAATATAAAACATCTAAATTGACGTAATGATACATATATCACTGTATTTAATCCTAATTTATATTTTGTCTGAATTGTTTGACAGGAATGTTTGACGACACTGATTTAAAGTGTCTAAAATAAAGAAAAAAATTCTATATTTTGAGAAACACTTCTCTAGTTTTTGAGACACTTTTTTAACTTTTTTGAAATGTATCGTACTATTTATGTCATTTATATAAGTGTCGAAGATTAATATAGGTCGGATACCATGACTCTAGAGGTGTCTGTATTTCATAGAAAAATATAAAACTGAATTCTTTTAGAGAAATATTAGTATTAAATTTTCAATTATATGGATGCAGTTAGGAGGACCATCATGGAAAGTGAAACTAGGAAGAAGAGACTCAAAGACGGCAAGTCGTGCCGATGCCGATGCAAACATCCCGGGACCATCTTTCAGCCATGCTCAACTCCTCAAAAACTTCAAAAACCATGGCCTAAACGAAAAAGACCTAGTTGCTCTATCCGGAGCACACACTATTGGATTTTCGCGATGTCTTTTATTCAGGGATCGAATCTACAATGAAAACAACATCAATTCTAACTTCGCGAAAGAGCTTCAAAACATTTGTCCGAGAAACGGAGGAGACTCTAACCTCGCACCTCTGGACAGTGTTACACCGGCGAAATTTGATGTGGTTTATTTCGCAGATTTGATTGAAAAGAAAGGTGTTCTTCATTCTGATCAGGTATTGTTGAATGGCGGTTATTCTGGTGCCTTGGTTAGAAAATATAGTTATGATACTAGGGCTTTCTATAAGGATTTTGCAAAATCTATGATTAAGATGGGAAACATTAAGCCACTTGTTGGAAATCAAGGTGAAGTTCGTTACAACTGCAGGAAAGCCAATTAAGTCATTAAGATATGGTAAAGAACATTGGATTTATTAATTATGTAAAAGTTTAAGAAAAGAGCACTTGAATATCATTGTGCACAAGTGTGATGTAGTTTATGATATTGAAACAATGTAATGTTGTGTATTATTTGGGATTCTCTTCATTTCTGTTTAATGTTGTTGTTGTTGTTATGATTCATGGATTGATTTTTATTAATTTGATAAAGTTGTTTAATCTCTTCTTGGCTTCTGTAAAAATAGTTCAAATGGTTAGAAAAGAAGAAAATATTAGTCATCTCAAACTCTTTAATCTTTTCTTTTTAATTTTTCAAACATATTTAAATTACTTCTTGTGAAGATTAAGTCATTCACATATATGCAAACGATTAAGATGTCTTCATTTTTAATTTGGAAATACATGGCATGGTCCTGCTTATTTGCTTTGAATTAGTTCTTGGTGCTTACATTAACTCGTATATTTCCTTTTTTTAATATAAATTACATTATATTCTTGTGTTTTCACCTTGTTGTTCAAAAATTGTTTAATGTATACTTCTTCATCTAAAACTCCATTAAAAAAAGAAGACTTCATGCTCATCTGGTGAATTCTACACCTATGCTGGGAAGTTAAGAGAGATTATTAGTATTATTGACTCCAAGCGAGTAACTAGAGAAAAAAAACTTAGTTGTAATCAAATCCCAACCTTATGAATTTAGCATTTTTCCCCTCGTCTTACTTTGTGTTTTTCAATTTATCTATTTACTTTCTTCTCTGCCATGTAGAACCACTTGACATTGATGGATTTATGACCTTTGGATAAGGAGACAAGTTCCCATATCAACTACTAGAAAAAACATCTTACGTAATATGTTATTACCTCAATCATTAAGTCAATCGTAGAAAGAGTTCTTATTTAGGCGCATGCAATTTTTTTTTATTCGTAATGTTAGACGATGGCAATGATTTATAAAGGGGTTAAATAGATCACTAAGTTTTAACAAAAATCAGAGCTTAAAAATTGTTTCAAACACGTGCGAAAGCGGTTGTGAATTTTAATTGTCTAAATGAACGGTTAATGGTTAGATCGGATATGCGTAGCCCATATGGAATGAAATCGATGAGATAAACTAATCAACAATTTTCAAAATAAATTATCCAAATTAATACCACTTTGAATCAACCAATTTTCAATGAAATATTAAGATAAAATTAAATTGAAAAATTCACAAACAGTTTGTGTGCGATCAATATGTCAAACACTTGGTGTACATAACACCCTAAGTTCAATTTTCTATGAAATGATAGTGCAGAATTTTTTGCAATTACAATCTGTAGCACCCCAAAATTTGCCCTTACGTTTTGACCGTAACTGCCTTTTCTTTCTCTGCATTTTGCATTTCCGCATATCATAGCATTGGTTCTCGAGACATAGGATCAAAAAATTTTGGCGGCTCAAGGTTCCCTTTTATTGCAAGAGTTTAAACAACGAGCGTCAGAAGCTCCAACATTTATTTTGGCCAGCAACCGAGCGGTCGATTTTATTTTATTCAGCAGGTTATTTTCAGCACAGGAGACGGTGCACAAGCTATCTCAGGCGTTCTCACAGTTATGATATTCAAGAGCAGGTTTTAGAGGTATAACAAGGTTCAGAATACGTGGCAACGGACAATTGTACAAGATTTCCTCCATTTGGCGCCAAAAGTGACATCTTTTGAGCAGGGTAACCGGTTACTGCATATAGGGTAACCGGTTACTTCAAGCGCAGTTTGCCAAAATATTTGAATTTTCAGCATGTGTAATTTTCCAATCATTTTCAACCATCGATTTCACTTGATCATATTTGGAAGGATCTAGAATTACTCAACTTTCTCCATTTCCCTCCAAAAATTCAAACACTTCATTCTTAATTCCACTCCTAATTTCCATTCCAAATGTTAATCCTCATTCCAAACCACATTTTGATTTCAAACCTAGAGCTTATTTAAGTGAATTTTCTCCAAACCTCACACAAAAAATTACCCTTCATTTTTCAGATTACACTCTCATTCTTGAGAATTTGCTCTCAATTTTCTCTCTACTTTTTCACTCCCAAGACCTCCATTAGAGCTCTCTCACTTGAATTCTTTGATTCTTCATTGGAACCATAGAACCCTAGAGCTAAACCTCCATCATTCATCTCCATTATCTTCAATTCACCATTCAATTTTCGTTTGGTTTTAGATATGAATTTGAAAGCTAGATTGGAATTGCTTTTTGTGGATTATTTTGCTTGATCTTGTTTGTTCTTCATTTCTACCACAAGGAAACTCTTGGATCTTGAAGAATCTCTGGGTTTCTTGCTTGGATCTGCTAATTTCAAGTGAATCAACACTCACCAAAGCAAATATCTGCTTTGAAGGTTGGCAATTCTATATCTAATTATGTTTTTAGCTTATTTGGATGATCATAATGTAGATCCATGGTTTTGCTATTTTTTGATCCATTTTGATGATTTGGATCTTGGTGATTTGTGATGTCAATGCTTGATTGTGTTTACATGATGCTTGATCACTGTTTCTTGATGATAATTCCGTGCTTGATTGATATCATGATCATATGGATGATTAGAGAAGTTGTTTGGTGCTGAAAACTGCTTTTAAAAACTGATTTTCTACATCTGGTTCAGTGGTAACCGGTTACCCTATATAGAGTAACTGGTTATCCTATCAAATTTCACATTTCTGGGCAGATTTGCCTATTTTTTGCATTTTTGCATTTTTTACCCATTTTTGTTTGCATTTATTGCATTTCTTTTTGCATTTTTTTTGCATTTGTTTGCTTGTTTAAGTTCCCTTTCATATGTAAACTTCGTGGATTGATATGATGAATTTATGTGATTTGTTTTGGACATATTTCATTGTTCTTGAATGTTTGATTGCGATTCTTCGACGCGTAACTTTTGGTTTTCGTTTTGAGTGTTTACATGTTCATGTGATTTGTTTGGTGAATGATCTTTTCACTTGTTTGATTGTAGCATGTTAATTGATGATCATTGATGAATATGTTGATGAATATTGTGATGCATGATTGCATTTGTTTCCGTTTCCCCTTTGATGCGTGTTCGTTTGATCGTTTGATCGTCCATTTTTGAAATGAATACTTGATCTTGTCACTTCTTGTTGATGCAGAGTTGTTGATCATTTATATTTGATTGTTGAAGCATGTTCACTGTTGCATGATGTCTACCCCTGATTGTTGTTTTCATTTGATTAATTGTATTCAAACATGCTTTCTTGCTCCGTACTTTCCACAGCTGTCCATGCTTTGCACTTGCATGCTTTCTTTGCGTTACTTGCTTGCTACCTGGATTTTCACACCTGTTTTTATGCTGAAACATGTGCTATTATATGTTGTCTTGCTTGTGTGCTGGATTTTATTGCTGCCTTGTGCAGGAGGCGCTGTTGTAGTTGCTGTTTTTACCTTGTTTTCTTGCTTTTTGCCTTGTCTTTGCATGTTCCCTTAGGATTCTTATTCCAATTTAATTTCCGATTGAATTTAGAGTAAGATAGACATTAGGATTTTAATCCAAGCATGATAAAAAGTAGGATAGTCCCTTTTAACCTCAACCTTAGGTCTATCTTTTGCATGCTAACATCAGAATAGTGTATCCTTTTGCATCCCGACCTTAGGACCACTTTGCATGACAACGTTAGGGACGAGTGTCCCTTAGACCTTCCGTGCGTCTCTCTTCTCATCTCAAAACACATTCTAACTCATCTAATAAATACGATGAACGTTGTGTACCACGAGCCTTAAGTACATGAGAAATGATGAGTGAGAGGTTTCTCCTCACTTGTCTAGAGTGTTTAGTGTATGCCCTTTGGGCGATATGCGACGCATTCGCTCCTATGTCATAGTCTTTAGTGCAACGTGAATCACAACGTAAACTAATTCACTTCACTAAAACTCACAAATAAAACTCAAACCATTTTATCCTTTAGGATCGTTGTTTAAAACTTCATTTTCATAAAAGAGTATGTTACTTTTCCGTTCTACCACAAACAGGCATCGTCCCTAACTGCTAGAATGGGTGTTTAACGTCACTCGTAAAAAAACACTTAACCAACCTGTGGTTTCGTAGTTGCCCGAACTACATTAGCTCTGATTTCTTATACCAGATGAGGATACATAGGCACAAGGCGGCGATGTCTTGGCTAGCAACCTTCCCCCATCACCCGTAGTTTCCCGAACTACGTTGACTCTGACTTTCCCATTACACGAGGGAATACGTAGGCATAGGGCGACGATGTCCTATCGAGTCTCTTTTTTTTCCTTTTGTTCTCGTTTCCATTTAGCAGTAGCTTATAGATAAACACACCCTTTGATAGACAACAAGCGTGGATCCCGTTGAGTACAACGGACGTGAGGGGTGTAACCCCCGATTCTGAATTTCCCATTTTGTTGAGTCTTTTGATTTATTTTGATTGATTATTATTTCATTTGTGAAATTTGAATATGAATATGATATGTGTGCATATTATGATATTTTATTATTCGGAGAGTCTTGGGAATTAATTAGAGGGTGTTTTAGATAATCCTTAATTAGTTGTTATTTGAGAGAAATAGAATAGAAAGAGTATA